>BTPG01000002.1:130066303-130328050 GCA_036245525.1 Semisulcospira habei | reverse complement strand
AATGAAACACCACAGCCTGTAGTTGAACATAGTATGGCAAAATTGAGTTGGTTTTGAAACATCTGTAGTGGACTTGAAGACCACTTTCTTGCAGTTGAGTCGTCTGTTATTGGAGGGTTTAGGTAATGGTCAAACGGATTCGGTACTTTGACTTGAAATAGATCTTGTACGCTTGCGTCAGACACAGCTATGTCAAGCTGATTTAGTTGAATTATTTTCTGTTCATAAGTAGGTGCGACATTGTATTTGGCATCCACATTAAATTGAAATGCGTTTGTAGTGGTAATGGTTGGTGATTTAAATTCCATCCTTTTTTATATGAGATAATAAAAATGTTTATTACCTTAACAAATCTTGACACAAGCAAACCAGTGTGGTTAACTAATGGGATTGATAATCGGGATGGTAGCAAGGCTGCAGCTATCCATGAATTGTTCTACACAGTAAAATGGTTTAATGTAGAAGATAATATATATAATAAAGTAATTTTTGATGGTAAGACTGAAGCTTTACCACCCGGGTATTATGACTTTTGTACTATAGCTGAATGGTTTCAAAGTAAATTTAAAATTAAAGCAACTTTAAATCCAGCTAACCTACTTGTTACATTAGAATTTTTGACACAAAATTGGTTAAGGATCTCAGATAAATTTGCATATTTACTTGGATTTTATATTGACGAAGATTGGTGGAGAACAGATAATTTAGGTGAAGCTATGTCTGGTATTATAACAATGAAGATTAAAAAACTTAAAATAACTGGAAAACGTCCTGTCAATTTGTCAGTGCACACAGTATTAAATGTTCATTTGAAAGAACTAAACACATCTGAGAATGTTCACAATGGAAAGCCTTCAACTTTGTTGAGATGTTTACCAACTGGAACTGCTCCGTATTGTGAAAGTGTAGTTGTTAGATTTCCTAATTTGCAGTTTAAGAAATTAGGTTCTAGTTTCTTTGAGTCACTGAGTATATCTGTAACTAATCAGGATGACAAACCAGTTCTTATGCATGATTTTAGTGTTGTGTTGGAAATTAAATAATTTTATTTTTGTTTATAAAAAATGAGTGGTCTTGGTCCAAAGCCTAGAATCATACCAGTTGCGTGTCCGGTAACAGAGTTGAAAGATTTGGCAGACGTACAGGATTTTGAGAAGGAGGGAGATATTGGAGAAATATATGGTTTTGAACTTGATTCAAATGGCATGTACAAGAGGAAAGTAATTGTTGACATGAAAGATGGTGAAAAACAGATTCCTAAACTTGGTCAGCTACGTGATGTTACTGTACCTACTCCACCTGTAAATAATGCGCCTTACAACTTAATACATGTGGGAAATAAGTGGGTGGTTTCACCTGTGCCTGTTCCACCACCCACAATTGACTGGGACATAAAGTTGGAATTTATTAGTCCTTATGTATACACTGATGACGAAGGTGCCTTAGTGTTTAGGAAAGTTGTTAATTCTGGGCCGCTTATTGTAAGTCTTGTTCCAAGCTTTGCCCCAGACAACAATAGCAGAGAAAAACTGAAAGTTGAAAATTATGAGAGACGGCGGTATCTTCTTACAACTAGAAAGGGTAGATCAGATACTTCTGTTGTGTTTATGCCAGCAAGCTTAGTCGTGGCTAGAGAAGCGGCAATAGTATTTGAAATTATCATGAAATCAGTAACTACTGCTAAAGAGGCTCAAATTGCACAGGGAATTAAACTTACATGGGATGAAACAGTAACAGAATCATCAAAGGTCTTTATTGCTATTACAAAAAATAATGATGTTATTAATGTTTCGAGCAGTGTTCCAGCTGTCAAGGTGGTGGTTGACAAAACAACTTTTGTTCGTCTAACTTACATAAACCTTGAACACATTGATCTTGTTGCATTTTATTATGCCAGCAAATTGTATACTTTTGAAGAGTTGCAAAATGTAATTGCTGATTAAATTTTTAAAAAAAATTTGTCAATAAAAAAAATGGTAAACTTCTATCCACAACTACCAACGCTTGATCCGACTGAAACAAATGTGATGACTAAAACAACACCTGCGCCTGATCCACATATGCCAATTGCTTCAGATAAAACATTACAGGCAGATGCATTCAGATTAAATAATATTACAGAAGCTTTGAAATATTTGGAGAGTGAGGAGGCTAAGTACTCACGGTGCAAAAGGAGGTATAAGTCAGTATTTAATTCTGTTCAAAACACTTCTATGGCTATTGGTGCAGTTTCAGCTTCATGTTCTGTAGGGGGCATTGTTTTGTTCGCCACAGGAATTGGGAGTTTGGCTGGAATAGCAATTGAGGGTCTAAGCGTTGCTACATGCCTAGCATGCTTTGGTTTGGAGGCCTTGAACAAGAGGTTTCACACGAAATTAGAAAAACATGAAGCATTGAGTACTTTGGCGGGTGCAAAGCTGAGCAGTCTTAAACTTATTATCAGTAAGGCATTGAATGATAATTGTATTAATGACGAGGAATTTAAACGAGTCCAGGATGATTTAAATAACTACAAACAACAAAAGTCTGAAATACAAAATAAGATGCGTAGTCAATCTCCCGTGAATGTTGAAGAACTGAAGGCTAGTTTTTTAGCGGAAGGAAAAAAGATAGGTGTTCAGGAAACCACAGAAAAGCTACACAATCTTTTAAACAAATAAAAATCAGATTTGGTAATCGTTTATTAATGTCATACACTTCACAGAGAGATGTCATGCCACTTACACAGTTTAGGCCTGCACCATCTGCACCACCAGAATATTATTGAGAAAAAAAAGTTTTCCGGTGCCCTTGTGTCTTGGTAAAAAAGACTTAGTATACGTGACTAGAGTCAAGTTGTTATTAAGTACTTGCAAGTAATTAGGGTAAGTAATTAATAAGTTCTTAATGTAAGTAGTTAATAAGTTCCTATTGTAACTCACTTAAGGTAACCTTTAAGTGAGTTGTGACTTATTGTTTTTACTTGGTAGTTTCTTATCCAGCTGTTTTTTCAGTGCCTGTATAGTGTAATAACCACCAGTTGATTTTCTAATTCCTCAGAAACCACATGAGTACATTAAGCCCACTTGTACAAATCCCCCTCTTTTGAAAAGTAATATGTCCCCCTGTTGATCTTTGACACAACTTAGCGATTTGAAAGGGTGTAGCTATAAAGGCCATTGACGGGTGAGAGCCTTTTCAAAATGCGGCTCGTGTCTGAATTGAAAAGGAATGGAATTCGGCCGCTAATAGCGCGGCGTGAGGCAACACAAAAGGCGATCAACCGTGACACCACCTGGCAGCTCATGCTTACGATAAAATTGTACTGACATGAGTGTCTGTAAGTGCGTGTGTGTGTGTGTGTGTTTGTGTGTGTGTGTGTGTGTGTGTTTGTTTGTTTGTTTGTTTGTGTGTACGTCTGTTTGATTGTGTGTTTGTTTGTTTGTTTGTTTGTTTGTTTGTGTGTACGTCTGTGTGTTAGATATTACTTGTTAGTTTCTTATACAACTGTTTTTCCAGCTCCCTGTATAGTGCAGAGTATAGGCCACCGTTTGATTTCTCGGGAACCAGTCATTGAGTAAATATGAAGTCAATTTCGAAACATGCTGTCTTCTTGAGTGTATGACACCTCTCAGCAAATAGCCTTTTCAGAGCTGTAGAGCCGGCTTCACATAGAGTGTTAGGTCTCACAGTGAGTTGAACAGTGGCGCGCTACTGTGCCGGCGCGTGGCGACATTAGACACCACAAAGGTAAACAGGTGAGCTGGCTTGAAAAGAAGCTGATTTAAAACGTGTAAGTTTCACATGAGTGGAGTTTATGTCTGTGTTGTCAAAGCGGGTCTTTCTCTCTCTCTGTGTGCGGTAGCTAATGGGGGTTTTATTCCCATTCAATCTTAAAACCAATTTACATTTGTGGGGGGTCATGATTTTTTCGATGTGCATTTTCTTAAGGTCAAAAATAAATTGTGTGAATATCGACTCAGGTGTGGTACATCGATCTAGCAGCTAAAGGATTTGAAAAGGTTTTGAAAAATGTTGTCAAAAAACATTGCGACGTGATCATATTTTGTAACTGTTGTGCATATTTTATTCTGACGCGTCGTACCTAGAGTCAGCTGGCGACGGGCTGTGTTTACGTACATAGTAACATTGCGACAGTAGACATATGAGCTAATTAAGAGAGATATAAATACTGAGCGGATTGAAGTATTATTAACACAATGACTGAGTTAACCCCTTAAGTATTATTTTTGATTTTCATAAAAATGTGGCTGTTTAAATAATAATGATTTAGGGGTAACTTCCAATGGTATTTACTCTGTGTGGGAGACATGGATATGGAGGGCCAAAAAAGATATAATCAAGGGGGTTAACTCAGTCATTATGATAATGAAGCTTCAATCCGCTCAGTATTTATATCTCTAACCTAGAGAAATTGAGAAGACAGGATTTTGTCACCATTTAAGTAACAACATGCTTGCATTATGACAAAAAGCCTAGCTGTTTTCAATTTATATATTCTATTTTCTCATCTCAGGTTTACATCAACTTGTGGGCGCTGCACCATGATGAGAATTTCTGGCATGACCCATGGACCTTTGACCCTACACGGTTCCTTGATGAAAACGGAAATCTTGTGTCACCAAGCCACGAGAATCGTCGTAGGTTGCTTCCCTTTGGTGCTGGTAGACGTGTTTGCCTCGGGGAAACGCTTGCCAAGAATCGTCTGTTCTTGTTTGCGACAGCGCTGTTACAGAACTTTGACTTTCAGCCTGATGATCCGAGTCAGTTACCGGATGTAGATCCAAGAACTTATGAAATGGGGCTGGTCTTACATCCAAAGAAGTTCCGTTTGCGAGCCATGGCTAGGCAGGGCTCTTGATGCCAGTGTGATGAATGGAATGGTATTGTTTCTAAACTATGCTGAGTGGATCTGAAGCATAGAATAATTGAGTGTCTCGATGCTGACTTGCTGTCGAGTAGACCGGTCCACTGCTTTGTCTTGTTTTGAAACCGTGTTTAACCCATATCATACTGAGGCTAAAAGCTTGAAATTTGTACACTACCATTTGCAAGCTACATTATAGTACTTACAGATAAGGATATCGACCAATGGCTTTAGTTCAAGGGTGGTACCAGAACAGCTTGGCGCCTAGAGGCGCCACACTATTCTGGCACTACCCTTGAACTATTTTAGCAAAACTTATTTCACACACTAGTGTATTCTGACTGATAAGGGTTAATAGATCTGAAGTTTAGAGTTATTAACCTTTTGGCTATTGGTAGTGGTTTTTGTTGTGACGATTCCTGCAGGAATCGTCACGACAAAAACCGCTACGAACGGCCAAATGGTTCACCCCTTGCCCAATCAGCCACCATTATGGTTGACGTACTTGTTGCTGCATGCACAAGAGGCCATCAAGAGAGAAACTTAGGCCCCTTGCACATGCAGCCACTAGTTCTGTTTACAGTACCAGTGGCTGCATAAACAAGGGGGCTAAATTTATTTAACCCATATCATACTGAGGCTAACAGCTTCAAATTTGTACACGGCCATATTCAAGCTACATCCAGGGGCGGATCCAGGGGTGTCTCGACGGTTGGGAGGGGGGTGGGGGGGGCCAACAGCCCTCCCTTCACCTCCCCCCCCCCCTTCTTCCAAACTGTGTCATACAAAAGAAATCCAGACCAAAACGGTGACTATCAGGCGAGCATAAATTCATAACAAAGAAAGAAACGCACTTAAAAAGAACAAATACAAATAAGTTGTGATGAAATTATTCTTTCTTGGTGCTTTTCTTTTTGGATTGTACTATAGTGTTGTAAGCGTTCTCTCTACGCGTGTCTTTCTTTTTTTTTTGTTGTTGTTTTGTTGGGGTTTTCTGAGACATATTTAGAGTTTGCAGAGGCTGTGATTTTTATTTGTTAAAACATTTCTTTTTTCATCTCGGGACACAGCACCGCTTTTGGGAAAAGTTTAAAAGGAAGGGCTGATCATATCTACATGCATTTTTTATAATGTGCTTAGAGCCCACTGCTCCTGGGGATTCAGCGTGATATAAATGCTCTTTATTATTATGCAGTTGACCTCCTCCCCACCTCCACGCCACCTCCGAAATAAAACACGATTAATCTGGCACTTCTGATTCTTAAGGGTTAGTTCAAGGTTGATCAAAATAACGACATTTCACACCTCCCCTCTGGTGACATGCATCAATGACCACATGGCTACTCAGATGGGCACTTGTGCATGTCCACGGAAGATAAAGCTATGCAATCTGTGTGAGGCTGGAGACCCACTGTGCTCAGAGAGTGTTGTGTGACAGGATTAAGGGATTAGCAATTAGCTGTGACACCTGGGCCAGTCGGCTGCTCACCCCAGGGGAGACCCTCAAAGCGCAGTTGATTTCTGGCTTTCTGATCACAGTTGGTGTGTACACAGGCGTAGACTTAAACCTAGATGACTGCCACATATGAGGATGCAATACCATTCGTATGGCACAGAAAGAGGTAATGCTTTTCATGAGCCCCTGTGACTGAAGGGGTCTATGAAACTCTATGTCTAGCTGAGGGACTGAGTTCAGCAATAATCGGACACTTTTCCACCCCTGGGGTTGACCAGCAGTCAGCGGCTTATTGCCAGATGGTTGCCTCAGTCTGAGGATGCAATGAGGATTGTATCGCAAAGAAAGAGGCACTGATTTACATGAGCCCTTGTGAGTGCGGGGCACATGGCACTCTATGTCTGGGTGAAGTACCGCAACAGGTGCAGGTAAGGAGTGCCAAGTGAGGATATTTGACTATACTAGGCCCATGAACACACTATGCTTACCCACTGAGCCCGTGAGATAATTGTAAAAATACACCGTACAAGAAAGAAGAACTATCAAATAGTAAAACACAACTTCCACAAATAACCATCAAAAAACTTTTTTTTTTGTCAGGGCTGACAGTGGGGGGGGGGGGGGGGGGGGAGGCAGGGGGGGGCCAGGGCTCCCTGGGCCACCCCTGACATTATAGTACTTAGAGATAAGGATATAGCCCAATGGCTTTAGTTCAAGGGTGGTGCCAGAATAGCTTGGCGCCTATAGGCGCCAAGCTGTTCTGGCACCACCCTTGAACTATTTTAGTCAAACTTATTTCACACACTGGTGTATTCCTAATGATAAGGGTTAGAGGGTAAATAGAAACGACCAATTGATTTTTCTTGTGTTTACGAATAGAATGATTGTCTTCTGTTATTTTGCACCTGTACTGAGTAGATCTGGAGTAGTTTTACATTTTATTAGTTGCTTCTTTTTTTTTATTAGCTTTGCAAGCTTTTTTGTAAGCTTGCATGTTTATCATGTTTTCTTCCAAATGGTTTTGTTGTGTTTTTGAATAGAATGGTTGCTTTGGGAATCTGTTCTGAGTAGATCTGGAGTAAGTTTTGCATTTTATTAGTTGCTTTTTTAAGGTAAGCTTACATAATGTTTATCATGTTTTCTTTAAGATGTGTTTATTTCATGATATATGTTGTTTACACAGTGATTGCCTCCATGACAGTGTCAGGTTAAAAAAAAAGTTGTATATAGCTATGTATTTTTCAGAGGTCCTGATGAGTTTTTCTGCGTAAACTGTTTTATACCAAACTTACGATTTTAAGCACCAAACTTGGGCTGACTGGCATTTTGTCATATTCAAAGTTCTCTGTATTTTGATGGGCATGTGATTTCATTATTATTACATGTGTCATTATTTCACCTTTATTTAAATTTTACCTTTCTTTTTCAAAGTGGGTTATTTAAGTAAAATGTTTGAAGAATGAATGTGCCATAACAGCCAATCATGTTTGATTTATAACAAAATTAACTCTTGAACCAAATGTGTTGCACACAGGCCAACTGTAGCCGACTTCAGCCTGAAGACCTTTTTTTCCTTACACCATTAATTCATTCGAGGCACTCCGTATCAATAGCTGCGAAAGTGTTTCATAGCATTGCCGGTGGCAACGCTATACAACACTTTCACAGCTATTAATGCAGGGCACTTTGAATAAGTGTTTTTAAAAAACCTGTTCGTGCTGATGACTTGCCATAATAATATTATTACTGTTACGTGATGTTCTTTAACTCGATCTTTCTTTGTTTTGGTTGGAAAAGTTTCAACGATAATGTCTAGAATTGATCTCCATGCAACAGTTGCAGATTCACTGCCAGATAATTATGTAACCCGTCTAAGGGGAAATGAATGTCTAGAATTGATCTCTGTGAAATAGTTGCAGATTCATTGCCAGATAAATGCGTAACCCATCTACGTGGAGTGAATGGATACGACTCCAGGCTAACGAAAGCATAGGTCCTATATCATAGGATCATATCTGTGTCATTTGCATACTGCTCGTTTGCGTACTCCCTTTGTTTGAGGAGTGAAAGGTTGAGTAGTGTGATTTTTGGCTCACGTGCGAAACAAAAGTGAGTATGTTCAGTGGTCATCCGTCTGTCATCCGTCCACCGTAAACTTTAATGTTGGCATTTTCTCGAAGACTTTTCAAGCTACAGGCTTCAAACTTGACCCAAGGATACTTTGTGGCAAGACCTTTCTAAGCTTACCAATTTGAGTGACCTCATAAAGGTCACAGGGGATCAGGAAATAGGTAAAAAAAAAAAAAGAAAAAAAAAAAGCTATATTTTGACAATACTAATAGTTATTTTTACTCAATTACTATTGTTGACGTCAAACTCAAACCTGGTACAGAGATACCTGATGGTAAGACCTATCTATGCATACTAATTTGGATGACCCTTTGGAAAGGTCAAGGGTCACAAGAGTTCAGGAAATAGATTTAAAAAAATAGCCATATTTTGACAAAAGTTCTTTTTTCTCAAACACTATTCACAACTTCAAACTTGGTACAGAGATACCTGATGGTAAGATCTTCTATGCATATTAATTTGGATGACCTCTCGGAAAAGGTCAAGGGTCACAAGAGTTTGGCGGTTGTGTGTAAAATGCCAATTTTTGATAGAATGATAGTTATTATCAACATTTTTGCAAACTTTTCAATCAAATTTGACACAAGGGTAGCTGATGATACCTTCCTATGTATACTCATTTAGTCGACTCATCACAATGTCAAGGGTCACAGGAGTTTGACATGTGTTTGACTGATTGACTGATTAAATTTTGAGAAAACAGATTTTTACTGATGTAGAAGTCATCCCTTATTGTCACACATATTAATTGAGTCATACACGTTTCAGTTCTGTGTGTCAATAAAAAAACAAACGTTTCACTAGTGGAAAGCAAATGTTTTGAATGATTATTAAAATGATTTACACAAGTGGGTAATGTATCTGATCAGATTTCGTTATGCATCATGGTTAGTTGAACTTGAAGGAAATGTATGAAACAACAGTAATACTTTTATCACATAGGGGGAACATTTTTGAGTTCTGTTGCAGGTCTATGATTTGGTACTTTATAGGTCTAGGCTGTAAGGTCCAGAATCAATGACCAGCACTCAAAAACCGCCACCTACAGCCAAAGGTTTGTTTTTTGTGCATTTAGTTACATGCCAACATTAACATTTTAAAGATCATTTCATGCACATGAAATAATGACTCGGCTTAATAGTGTCTGTATATTTTAACTTTACAGTGCCCGACTGTGCAACAGCCGTGGAATAATTGTCCATGAATTTTCAAGGGTACAGCCAAAATCTGGCACTACACTTGAACTATATGGTCAACATGTCTATAACTTTGTCTTGAATAGTGTGTTGACCAAGTCTCACACAAAGCTGATGCTAATAAAATAATAAATAGTTTAATATTGCTGAATCTCTTAACATTTCTATAATGTGCACGCGTTTTTTATGAGATGGCTCTAAATAAAACAAATAAATTGCAGGTTGAATAATATTGTGGAGTACGTCTTTTTTTTTTTGTCTTGTTTTTTTTTTTATACACATGTATGTGTATTTTTATTGGTTGACTTATGAATCTGTTTCTCTCTGTTGCACTTGTAGAAGAAGACTTCACTATATTAATTTTATTTGTAAAAAAATTATATATTTATATATTTCACACACACACACACACACAGAAAGAATATTACTGAAAATCAAACATCTCGCTTACTCAACTCTGTACATGCATTCCACTTCCAAACAAAAGACAAACCCCAAAAATGTCTTCTTCAACATTCCATTACATATCTCAAAGAACATGGTGATCATTTCAAAATGTGTGTCTACATAAACATGCAGTTTGAGTCAAAACGCACATGGCAGCTTGAATTTGCTGACGTACTTTTAATTTACACAAGTTTGAGGTTTGTTTTTTATAGCTCATGACCATAGATACAGCTGAAAAGATGTTGGTAACTTGAGAAAGAGCAACATGCACCATTTGCAGAAGCACTCCCAAGACCGACCTAGCTGGGGAGTACACCACAAGTACACTTCTATTCTTTCCATCTTATCTGAATAGAAGTGTACTCCCCAAGTGGGTTTAACAGCAGAGTACTCCCGCATACGGTACATGCTAACACACTGAGACACAACCGCACACACTCACCAGATGCTTCACTCACTGCAGACACACCGTTCCATCAGAACTCCACAGTCCATAAACCATGATCAAACTGAACTATTCTGATGAGCATCTGTACGTCTGAACAATTTGGATGAATACCTGTACAAGATTTATAAATATCTGTGCAATTCTGAAGACTTCAAGTAACTACTCTACAGGATGCACACATAAATTAACCCCGTGTGCATGCAGCCAGATGTAGTGTAAAGAGCACCACGGGCTGCATGCACAAGGGATTAACCCATTGTATCCAGAGGCTGAAAGTTTTCGGATTAGCGTTTTGTCCTTTGAGGGCTACACTACAGATTACTAGATAGATGAACTATTTTAGTTCAAGGGCAGTGCCAGAATAGCTTGGCGCCTCCAGGCGCCAAGCAATTCTGGCACTACCCTTGAACTATCATAAAACAAGAAAGGCAAAGCCCTTATGGCTCACGTGTATGACCAATCCACACGTGACAATAAGTAAAGGGATGGCTTCTGCACCAACAAAATCCACGTTTTCTCAAAATTTAATCAGTTTTCACACATCTGTCAAAACCCTGTGACCCTTGACCTTTGTGACGAGCCTGCTAAATTAGTATACATAGGAAGGTCATATTATCAGCTATCTTTGTGCCAAATTTGATTGAAAAGTTCACAAAAATGTTGATAATAACTACAATTCTATCAAAAATTGGCATTTTATACACATTTGCCGACAACCTCTTGTGACCCTTGACCTTTTCCAATGGGTTATCCAAATTTGTATGCATAGATAGGTCTTAACATCAGGTATCTCTGTAGCAAGTTTGGGTTTGAAGTTGTGAATAGTAATTGAGATAAAACATTTTTTTGCAAAAGACGGCTATTTTTTACCTATTTCCTGAGGTCTTGTGTCACAACACGGGGTTTTTTTCGCCCATTTTTGTAGGGGAGTAAGTTTAGAGGGGTGACAGGATTTAGATAGACACCGGACGTACGGGTAGTTTAGGTGGGGTATTTGGCCTGTACACGAGTATTTGCTGTCGTGCGAGAATTTGGTGGACGGCTTGATGCACGTGGTCGCCCGGTCTCCGCGATCGGGTGGTTATTGTTTCATGTGTTTTCACATCACATGATTTAGTGAGCGTTTTTTCGCTAACCTAATGTTATCCAAATTGTTAACTAGTCGCATTTCCACCAGCGAACGAGTGGGTCACGTTTGTCAACAGTCTCCGAGGGTGGTCTTTCAGACGTGGTTCGCCATTTGCTGAAGGTCACAAGCAGCTGTGTCGGTCCTTTGTATCGGCCCTGCGATACGGTTTTGGTCATCCCAGAACTGGTGTCCGAGGAAGGAGAGAAGAGAAGAAGAGCTGTGACGACTTAACCCCTGGCTTGTCTTGTCCTTGTTCATCTTCGTCCTAGCCGGGGCGTCTTCACGGATGGCAGTAAGTACACGCAACAATTCATTAGTGGCCATTTGCTCGGGGGGGTTTGTCTGTGTTTGCTTGTTCTGTTATTATTATTTTGGTTAGTGTGTATTGGGGGGCCAGTGTGAGTATAGAATGTAGAGGCGAATGCCATCTGTTGTATTTTGTAGTTTCTAGAGTATCTAGCGGCGGATTAGTTATTAGGATTTAACGCCCAGGGGGTGACCGAGGCCATATCACTATTTAGCGTCGGAGTGTAAATATCGGAAATGAGTCATGTGGTAACGTGTATTCAGTGAGATTGAATTTATTATTACGGGAGAGAGGTGAAGGGAATACAAAAGACGGCAATTAAAGTTGCGGGGAGAGTCATGTGATTACTTTGTTTCTTTTGTTAGTTATGTGTATTTTTGCACCTGTGTTTTAGTGCATCCAAATCTGGTTCCTAATCTAATCCAATGGTGGTACTGAGAGTGGAGGCTGACTGTGTCACTCCGCCTGGTGGGGCTATGACGCCGAACCTGGGTGCTGTTGCGAGTGTCGCGGCATGCCTCATGTTTAGTCAGGTCGGGTGGTCCCGTTTAATTATTTCTAACCTGTTTAAGCAAAGTTTTGTTTGCCTATAATTTTGTAAAGAGTGTTGTGAGCTTTATTTCATCTCCTCGTAGTGACAGTATTGTGAGAGGAGCTTTGTCACAACGATGGAAAGAGTTTGAGATATTGTATTATTTCAAGGCAGCCTGTGTTACGGAAGGCCTTATCGCGGAAGCAAGAGCGTCGAGCTGAGCTGCGCTTAACGGTTGTGCTTCCAGCAAGAAGGTCCAGTGACGTGAAATATATTCAGTCGTGTTAAATTAAGGACATTTGTTCCATTTGTATATGTGATATTGGTTATTCTAAAACGTGTTAGTTAACGAAGCCTTGTGCTGTGAATGTCTAGTTTGCGAAAGCATTAATTTCATTCGAACGTGTCATTTGTGCTTCCGCTGGGGAGATTCAGTAGCTTACGAACTGTAATCATTTTTCACCATCTTCATTTGAGTGTGAGTAAGCATATTTGGTTCATCGTATATTTGGTATTGTTATTTTGAAATACTGTATTACTTAAGGAGCCACGTGCTGTGAGGGACTCTTCGCAGAAGCAAAGGCGTTGGTCTAACTGGCGTTAGCGCTCGACGCTTGTGCTTCCATTGGGTCCAGTGGCTTAGGATTTAGCTTTTCAGTCTTAGTTTCAATTGTATTATTAAGGATAGTAGTTTTATTATATACTGTTCGTTTGTATTTTATTTAGGATATTTGTTCATTATATATTAGTTTCCTCAACCTTTAGTCTTTTAGGGATATTTAGTTTATTATATATCTTCTTGTTATTTTGTATTCTATATAACGGATATTCGGGGTGGGGAGTTTGGACGTGTGCGAGTGTGAAGGTGATGTATGAATGCGTGGCTAGGATCGAGTTTGATTATTGTTAGGGTTTTATGTAATAAATGTCATCGTTATTGTTCCTCTGGTGTTTGTGTTAGTGTGGGTCGGGTGTGTCTCGAGCGGTAGCGCTCATAGTTCGCGCCCCGGAAGTGGGGTTCGTGACATCTTGTGACCCTTGACCTTTCCGAGGGGTCATCCAAATTAGTATGCATAGATAGGTCTTACCATCAGGTGTCTCTGTAGTAAGTTTGGGTTTGAAGTTGTGAATAGTATTTGAGAAAAAAAAACATCTTTTGTCAAAATATGTCTATTTTGGACCTATTTTCGTAGTTCTTGTGACCCTTGATCTTTCCAAGGGATCAACCAAATTAGTATGTAAAGAAAGGTCTTACCATTAGGGTATCTTTGTACCAAGTTTGGGTTTGTAGTTGTGAATAGTATTTGATTTGAGGAAAAAAAAAATTATATCAAAATATAGCCATTTTTTATATATTTCCTGATCCCCTGTGACCTTGACCTTTGTGAGAGATCAATGAAATTGGTATGTTTAGAAATGTCTTGCCACAAAGTATCCTTGGGCCACTTTTGAAGATTGTAGCTTGAACAGTCTCCGAGAAAATGCCAACGTTAAAGGTTACCACGGACGACGGCAGCCGGACGACCAATGGCCCAGAACATACTCACTTTTGCTTCGCACGTGAGCCAAAAATTAGTTTTGTGCACTAGTGTATCAGGATGTAAAGGGTTAAGTCAAAAGCCGATTCAACAAGATTCAACAACGTTGTAACAATTCTCTAGACAAATTTGAAATCCTGAGTCCGAGAACAGGAAAGCTTGTAACAGATTTCTCCCTCTCAGTTGTTGAAATAGACAGTAAGCGCAGGCCACAAGTTGGTTGTGGTTGGCATATGCATAGCTATAGGTAAGCCAACTGCAGCCAACACTGGGACATGTGAAGACTCATGTTTAGGAAAGTAGGAACAACCTTGTCACGTTCAATGGCTCATTTTTATTCACAAACTCTATTATACAATTCACAGAAACGTCATCAGCGATGCTAACACAATCTACAAAAGTAGTGCAGGATCAGCTTGGTGCTCCAGGCACCAAGATAATCAGGCAATATTCTCCAGCTAGCATGATCTGAAGTGATGGATGTATTTTGTGCGTAGGGTGCAAACGATGCTATCATACAAATTCAATATATCAGCAAGTCCCTGAGAGTAAATAATACTGCATCAGGTAATTTTTGTTGTTTGTATATTTACAATGAATGACAGTATCAAAAGGTTCAGTCTTGTGAAATTCTGAGGCACAACTCATCCTAACCAAAGTGAAGTAATTAACCCATTCAGTCTTGCAGTTACCTACAAGATATGTATCGATTATGACAGCTCAAGGGTGGTACGAGAATAGCTTGGCGCCTACAGACGCCAAGGTATTCTGGCACCACCATTGAATTATCAAGGTAGAACTGTAATTCGACTGCCAAAGTTGAGAACTGCTAAGTACAGTGAAACCTGTCAAGGTGGCCACCTGTACAAGGCATCCACCTGTCTACTCTGACCACCCATTATTGGGCTCATCCCCAGTAGCAAAACGTCTTTGGGCCCACAACCGGCGTAGTTGGCCCACCATCACACAGGCACTGCGGCTGTCATGGGACGGAGGACCTTTGCTTACTTGGATGGTCTTTTTGTCTTAGATGTCCCCAGGAGACCACCTGTCTAAGGTGAACACTGATGATGGTCGCCATACACAGGTACTGAGTCCAATAGGCATATGCCTTCAAATTCAAAGTCACTTGAACACATTCTACACCAATGACCGAAATCCCCAAATTTTGAAGTTGCCGGCTAAAGGATTGTATTACAATTCCAGAGATAGATCAAATATGATAGTTCAAGGGTGGTGCCAGAATAGCTTGATGCCTATGGGTACCAATTCATTCTGGTACCACCCTGGAACTATCATGCTCGATCCATGTCCTGCTGTGGTGTGTCAGGGCTCAATGAGTTAACCTTTCCTCAGTAATCTGATGCAGGTGGCTACTGCAGTGCAAACAGCAGGGATGGATGCACACACATGGGACACAGAAGGTTTTAGTAAATGGAAGCACATAACGTGTTGTACAGTATTTCTCCTCCCCTCAAAAAATCTTGATATATATGGGCAAGCATGCAAGAGGAAGAGATCCTCATGAGTACCCCCGCATCTGCAAAGGCTAATGAGGATCTATGCCACTATCACACGCATTATTCTGTTTGCGTCACATAGCCAACGATATCTGAATCTGTGGACGTGGTATCCATATTCGACGTGAACTGCACGCGTGCAATGATTGGAAAACCTTCAGATGTGCCAATGTTCACGTGGGCCTCTTTAGGGCGAGTACCATCAGAGGAGGTGTCTGCAGAAGATGTGGCAATCTGGGCAATGGTTTGAAGAGCTTCTTCCGTGAGAGTGACATCAGAACGAATGGTGATGTTGTTCCCATCCTGAGCGATGGTGATGGGTTCCACTATTTGTAGACCCTCAACTCCTGTGGTGCATTAAACAGAGAATTTCAATACCGATCAATTTATAAAGTCGAAGAACAGCGGCACGTTTAGTAGTAGTACAGAATTACATTCATAAAATCTAAAGCAATCTAAAGCTCCTTGAATAGCTACAACGGTTTATCAATGTTACCTTGGAAATAAAGACTTTTCTACCCTTCTTTTCACAATCCGAGTAGATACAATACATGCAATACTAATAGTGTTATTTTGCACTGTGCATAGCACAAGTGCTTCTCCCGTGTACAAAGGAGAAGAACAGAAAATTATTTCATTTCATGACATTCAAACTGTATAAATTAGCACTTTGTCAAGCATTACTGTAAGTAGTTTAACCCTCTTAACCCCATGGCTGCATTTCCAAACTTTTGGAGGTGTTGTCCAACGACAATGTACCAGTTGTAGGAGATGGATTGATCATGATAATTCAAGGGTATTGTCAGATGATCTGGCACTAGCCTTGAATTATCATGATCAATCCATCTCCTGCTGCAGGGTCCAGAGCTAAATATGTTAACCCATAACATACTGAGGCTAAAAGCTTCAAATTTGTACACTGCCAATTGCAAGCTTTGCGCTTTGCGGACAATATTGATGACCTTGCAGGAACAGAGAAGGAGCTAGCTCAGCTGGAGGAAAAGCCGGACAGTACAACCATTGCGTTTGGGATGGAAATTAGTGCAGAGATTACCAAATTGATGACCAATAACACCAGTGGCATTGGCACCGACTTCATGATTGGAAGCCAAAAACTGGAAACAGTTAATAAATTCAAATAGGTAGGAGCCATTCTGACAGATGAGGGATCAAAACCAGAAATACTGTCCAAGATTGCACAGACAACAACAGCACTGACAAGATTGAAGACCATATTAAAGGACAGAAACATCACACTCTGCTCCAAGATCAGACTGATGCGCTCCTTAGACATCTCAGTGTTCTTATATGCCTGCGAGTCTTGGACCCTCAGTCTAACGAATGGAATGGATCCCTCTATGTGGTCTTTGTGGACTTTGAGAAGGCCTTCGACAGTCTGCATCGAGACTCCCTTTGGAAAATCCTGCGATACTATGGAATTCCCCAGAAACTTGTCAACGTCATCAGGTCCCTGTACAAGAATTTTGAGTGCAGAGTCGTCCACAACAACCAGCTCACCGAACCGTTTAAGGTGGAAACTGGAGTGAAACAAGGATGTATTCTTTCGCCGATCCTCTTCTCAATGGCAATTGATTGGATCATGTGCCGCACCACAGAGGGAAGGAGGCAGGGAATTCAGTGGACGCTGACCTCAATGCTGGATGACCTCGACTACGCCGATGATATCGGGCTGCTGGCAAGCAGAAACCAGGACATGCAACAGAAGACACAACAGTTGACACAGTCAGCAAGCTCCATAGGTCTCGGGGTCAACATTAGGAAGACTCAAGTCATGAGGAAGAACACCATAGTGGGCGACCCAATCACCATCAATGACCAACCTCTGCAAGAGGTGGACGAGTTCACGTACCTGGGCAGCAAGGTTACCACAGATGGAGACTGCACAAGGGAGATCACCACAAGAATCAGCAAAGCCAACCAAGCCTTCGCAATGCTGAAACCCATCTGGAGGACCACAAACCTGAGCATCCACACCAATCTTCGTATTTTTAAGAGTAACGTGCTGAGTGTCCTTCTCTATGGGTCAGAGTGCTGGAAATCCACTACTGCTACGGAACGCAAGCTGGAAGTCTTCCAGAACAAGTGCCTGCGACGGATCATGAAGGTCTTCTGGCCAAACATGATTACAAACGAGGAACTACGGAAGAGAGCAGGCGCAGACAGCATCACTGAAACCATCGCCACACGGAGATGGAGATGGCTAGGCCACGTTTGCAGAATGTCACCCGACTTATTACCAAGGGTGGCACTGAGATGGACACCACAGGGGAAGAGAAACCGCGGGCGACCAAAGGAGACGTGGCGCCGAACCGTGGAGCGAGAGCTCAAGAACAGAGGCCTTACTCTGCAAACAGCACCCAAAATAGCAGCTGACAGACAAAAGTGGCGCTCCCTTGCCGTCACCTCAAGCACCAGACGGCGCAGAGAGGATTGAATGAATGAATGGACCCTCACAGCAGACCTTGAAAGGAGGATACAAGCCACTGAAATGAGATGTTTTCAAAGGCTGCTTGGCATTTCATACAGAGATCACATCACGAACGAGGAAGTGGGAAGCAGAATTAGGCAAGCCATCGGGCACTATGAAGACCTATTAGCCATTGTGAAAAAAACGCAAACTAAAGTGGTATGGGCATGTCATGCGTTCAGCAGGGCTTGCCAAAACAACCCTGCAAGGCACTATGGAAGGAGGGCAAAGGAGATGAAGACAGAGGAAAAGATGGGAGGACAATATCTCAGAGTGGATCGGACTGAAGCTGGGCGATATACTAAGAATGGCAGAGAACAGAGAGGAATGGAGGGAGCTGGTTGCCAAGTCATCAGTGGTGCCCCAACGGTCGGCAAGACTATAGGATAGATAGATATGCAAGCTACATTATAGTCCTATGCCCTTCCACCCCTTCCGCCTCCCCCCGCCTCCTCGATTTCTCCACCTCCCTTCCTTCTTCTCCCATTTCTTTTCCTCTCTTGCTCATCTACCGCTCACTGCTCTCCTCGGCCGCCCCCTCCCCCGCCCTCCCCTCACCCCCTCCTCCTTCACCTGCTTTTTCCTCCTCGTCCCCTCTCCCCCCTTTCTCCTCCTCTTCGCCCTCCACCTCCCTCTACCTCAGCTTTTCCTACTCCCCTTCCTCCTCCTCCCCTCTCCCCCCCCTCTCACATCCTCTTTCTTGCCCGGTTCTCCTTCCCCGTCTTTTCCTCCTCCTCCCTCTCCCCCTCCCTCCCCCCTCCATCCTCTTTCCCCCATCCCCACCACCCTTCGTCCTCTTCTTCATCCGTTTCTTCTCTCTCTTCCTCTTCTGGCACATCCAACCTAAAACTGTGTCTGTTCAATGCACAGTCTGTCTGCAAAAATGGTAAAGCCGACGTGATTTCAGATTTCATTCTAGACAATGACTTAGATGTTGTCGTGATCACCGAAACGTGGCTCCGCTCAGCTGACGACGAACCCATCATCGCCAGCGTCACTCCGAGTGGCTACCGCCTGGCCTCCTTCCCGCGTACTTCCAGAGGGGGTGGCATTGCCATCATCTACAGGGACTGTCTTTCTGCTCACCTCTCCTTCTCTCAGTCTCTCCCTTTTGCTCATCCCTCCTTTGAATCTGTCGAGGCCGTAGCAACTCTCTCTGGCCAATCCCTCATCTTCTCATGTATCTATCGCCCCCCTCCAAGCTCTCAAAACAAACTCACAAACTCCATGTTCCTCACCGAGTTCGACCTCCTCCTCAACCACTACAGCACACGACCCGGCAAACACATCTTTCTTGGCGACTTTAACTTTCACTTCGACAAACCTGACCACCCTGACACAAACGCCTTTGCACGTCACTTTCAAACCACAATCTTACACAACACATCACTAAACCCACCCACCGACTCGGCCACACCCTCGACTGGATCATCACCCGCACCTCCGATCAACTCTTACTCGACTGACACCTCTTCTGTGCTTCCCTCCGACCACCTCGCTATTCTCGTCGCCCTCAACCTACCTCCCCCGAAAAAACCCAAGCTCTTTGTCTCTTGTCGCAAACTAAAATCTGTCAACCGAGAGAACTTCGACGAAGCTGTCGACCTTCTCTTGGACCCCGCCCCCTCTCCCGATCTTGCATCCCATTTTGATTCCTCCCTTCGAAAACTTCTAGACACCATGCCCCTGCCACCACCTGCTCCATACCCAACCGAATCCCCTCCCCCTGGCTCACTGACAACATAGCTGAGGCCAAGCGCGAGCGTCGACAAGCGGAATGCCGCTGGTGCTCATCTGACCTCACCGTTCACAGAGAGATCTTCCAAACCACCAGATCCAAAGTCTGCAGAATGATCTCCAACTCCAAACGTAAACACCTTCAAAACAAAATCCTGGAATCCACTTCTTCCAAAACCCTCTACGCTACCATGAACACACTACTAGGCACTTCTAAAGACTCTCCTCTTCCCAACACACACAGCAAAGAAGAACTTCTGTCCGCTTTCTCCTCCTATTTCTCCGACAAAATCCAAACTCTGCGCAACACACTCGACACTCTGCCTTCTCCGCCTTGCATTCCTGACCCCCCCCCCCCCTTTTCCGGCACTCCCCTCTCGTCCTTCTGCCTCGTCTCTCAGGATGAAGTCCTCAAGACCATAAAGTCCATGCCTTTCAAAACCAGCGAACTAGACCCCCTCCCAGCTTCTCTCTACCGGGTTGGCCTCCCAAAACTTTTGCCCTTCATTACTGACATCATCAACACATCTCTAGAGAATGGCTCCGTCCCCGATATCTTCAAGTCCGCCATCGTCCGTCCTCTCCTCAAAAAACACAACCTCGACCCAAACGAACTCAAGAACTACCGCCCAGTCTCCAATCTCTCTTTCCTGTCCAAGCTTCTTGAGAAAGTTGTCCTCAACCAACTCAACCTCCACCTCGCCGACAACAACCTCCTCAGTCCCTTCCAGTCTGCCTATCGCAAACATCACAGCACTGAAACAGCCCTTCTACATATCCTACACGACCTGCTTCTCTCCACTGACTCGGGCAACATCTCCCTTCTTACACTACTCGATCTCTCTGCCACCTTCGACACCATAGACCACTCTATCCTCCTCCACCGCCTTCACCACTCCTTTGGCATCACTGACTCTGCCCACTCCTGGTTTCTCTCCTACTTCTCCGACAGACAGCAGTCCGTCATCATCGACGGCGTCTCCTCCAACCCAGTCAGGCTCTCCTGCGGCGTTCCACAGGGGTCTGTCCTGGGCCCGGTCCTTTTCGTACTCTACACCTCTCCCCTGTCCAACACCATCCAGTCTCACCACATACACCACCATCTCTACGCTGACGACTCACAACTACTAGACAAAAGACAAACTCGACAACACTCAGACACTACTGACTCGCATGGCTGACTGCTACGAAGACGTGAAAAACTGGATGACAGCAAACAAGCTCAAACTGAACGACGACAAAACGGAAGCCATGCTGGTAGGCACTCGCCAGAAACGTTCCCAGCTCCCTCCCTCTCTCCACCTTCAACTCGACAGCACCCCCATCTCCCTCTCTGACTCGGCCAAAAACCTCGGCGTTATCCTCGATTCTTCTCTTTCCATGACCAGCTTCGTCTCCGCCACGGCCCAGGCATGTTATTTCCACCTCCGCCGCATCAGTCAGATCAGAAAATACCTCACTACCGAAGCTGCCACCAAACTCGCTGTCTCTCTCATCTTATCTCGCATCGACTACTGCAACTCTCTCCTTTCCGGCCTTCCTCATTCCACCACTCTCACTCTCCAGCGCATCCAGAACAATGCTACCCGCCTCGTCCTCAGAAAGAAAAAATCCGACCACATCACTCCCCTGCTCAAGCTCCTTCACTGGCTCCCCATCCCCCAACGCATCCAATACAAGATTCTGTCTCTCTGCTACAAATCCCTGAACAACTACGCTCCTACCTATCTCTCCAACTTACTTCACCCCTACACTCCTTCCCGCTCCCTCCGCTCCGCCTCCGACCCTCTCCGCCTCCTCATCCCCCGCACCAAACTCAGCACTTTCAGCCCCCGCTCCTTCTCAGTATACGGTCCAACCACCTGGATTACTCTCCCACTCTCTCTCTATCAGAAACACTCTCTCTCCTCCTTCCAGTCCGCCCTCAAAACTCACCTCTTTCAACAGTTCTAGCACCACATCACCACACTCCCCACCCCAAGCTGACCGTCGTAATGTATTTTCACTATTTGTGGTACGTGAGTCATTGTCTAAAGCGTGCGCATGCGTGTGCGAGTTGTGAGAGCGCGCTTAGAGTTATAATTATTATAATATAAGCGCATTATAAATATCGTAATTATTATTTATTATTATTATAGTACTTACAGATAAGGAATAGACGAATGACTTTATTCGAGGGTGGTGCCAGAATAGCTTGGCGCCTAGAGGCGCCAAGCTATTCTGGCACTACCCTTGAACTATTTTAGTCAAACTTATTGCACACACTGGTGTATTCTTAATGATAAGGGTTAAGACACAGAACACTTATAAAGAAGATATTGTGAACTAACAGCCTATATCGCCCGAGAAGATTCTTTCAACATCAGGGCGAATTTCAATGCATGCATGTACATCAGAATGCAAGACTGGGAAATGTTCAACGTAAGGACAGACAAACTGAAAAATTAATCCGTCTTGGTCCATCTGAATGCCATCTGTAGTGTATTAAATGCTGCTGTGCATCACAGCTCATTTCATCTATTAGAACGCAAGGCCATTCTGTGTACGTCAATGGCGCTTATTCGCAGGAGCTCATGACAACACATAAACCAAATCCTGTCCACATTCCCAATGTGCACCTACCCGTCCTAATGATTGATCCATCTTCCATGATAGTGATGGTCCCGGTAGCGAGCCCAGCTGCCACAGTTCCAGGAATCTCCAGGATTTCTTTAACGCTGGTGGCATACTTCATGCCCTTGATGCTGGCTCCATACTTCATCTTTTTGCCAGGAGGCTTGCCAATGCCATGCTGCTTCAGTTTGTGTTCCTGATGGAAAAACCAGCATGGGGAGAGTTGTTGATTAACCCTCTTCATCCTGATACACTATCGCTTGAAAAAAAAATTGACTATAATAGTTCAAGGGTGGTGCCAGAATAGATATTCTGGCACCACCACATGCGCCGAGCTATTCTGGTACCACCCTTGAACTAAAATGGTTGATCCATCTTCTAACCTGTAATGGAACCTTCACAGGACAAGAAGCAACTTTTAAAAAGTCAGCCTCCGAATGTAATGGGTTAACACCTTCACTGACAGTTCACACAAATTGTTTAACTTTAGAAATCTTTGTTTATTAATAATAATAATAAAGGTAATTTGTATAGCGCCTAATCACCAAGCTGCTCTAGGCGCTTTACAATCACAGTAATGAAACAGTGAAACAGAATACACAAACAAGCACATACAACAAAAAATATACATTAATTTACAAGGGCAAAAACTCACACCACACACACACACGCATGATGAGCCGGCAGACAAAATGGTCTTTACGTATATGCAACAGAGAAAAGGTGTGTTTTAAGCTTGGATTTGAAAATGGAAAGAGATGATGAGTGACGCACATCAGCTGGGAGAGCGTTCCATGTAATGGGACCAAAATACGAAAATGCACGATGACCTTGAGTGACCTTATTACGTCTAGGGATACGGAAAACATGAGTGTCTGAAGCAGAGCGTAGTGAGCGGGACGGTGTATACAGCTGGACAAGATCAGACAAGTAAGGAGGGGCAGAACCAGAGATGATGTTGAAACAAATAACACAGACTTTATACTGAATTCTGTATGAAACTGGCAGCCAGTGCAAATTAGCTAGTAGAGGCATAATGTGTTCACGTTTCGGTACACGAAAAATCAGACGTGCAGCACAGTTCATGACTCTCTGGATTTGGTCAAGAAGATTTTGCGGAATACTGGACAAAAGAGAATTGCAATATTATTCAGTGTGAGAGCCTCAGGAACATGGATTTCAGCAAGAGGCCTAGTGTCACATGCCCGTCCCGGCGGTGAGGAGCCATGGCTGAGCATCATTACCACAGTGAGATGACAAATGGAGGCAACACCAAAGAAATACATATCTACAGTGTGATGAAGCTCTATGCTTGTGCATAGTGCTCGCACAATAGGATTAGTACGGTACGGTTTTTGTTAACGGTTTGTTTGTGCCGAAAGTCCGTGGGGCCTGCTGCCCATGTGGAATATGTAAGACATGGTTAGCACGGGATTTTTTAGTGAGTTCTGTTTAGTGAGTTCTAGGCGGAAGCTGTGACTGTCAGAGGTCTAGATCGGGAGTGCGGGCTGTTTTGTCGTATGGAACGGTTGTGTTTGAGTTACCTAGCCCGCATTCCAAGACTCTGAAGCCTAGATTTCAGGTATGTTTCTATAAACGTAGTATTGATAGTTGTTTAGTTAAAGACAGTATGCGTGGTAAGATTAATGTGGTTGTATAGCGGTGTTCCGGTTTGGTTTAGTTATAGTATGTTTAGAATTCGGTGAAGTAACCGGTGTGTCTGTATACAGTTGTTTACCGAGTTAGATGACTAAATGAATATGAAGTGTGTATGTCTAAGCCGCTAGGAAGATAGTACGTGGTTGGTTAAACATAGTCTTTTCCAGGGTATAGAGTAAGGTATAGCAAGAGTGTCAGTTAGGCTATAGTCTGTTTCAAGATAGTGACAGAGATGGGGTGATACGAAAATAGTTTATGAAGCACGTGTGTGTGTGTGAATGAACGTGTGGGTTATTTGTATCAGCCAGGTTACGTGACGTTTCTCATTGATCCAATATGTTGTGTGTTTAGCAAGTGTTACGTTGGGACTTTTTGTCTATTCAGAGTTCTTGTAACGAGAGTGGAAAGACGGACGCCGAGACGTCGAGTCGCAGGTGGGACCTACGTGAGGTCATCCCTCCAGCTCTTCTGAGAGTGAGTCTGACTGGGGACCAAGACACCCAAGTCCAAGTGAGAACTGAGTACCGTATGAGAACGAGGACGTCCGTGCCCAAAGAGAGACAGGACGGCGACAAGCGTACGACGAAGGACTTTCACGCCTAGACGTGAGAAGGACCAACGTAACCAGGCAACAACATCAAACAGGTTGGAAGCAATGTGAGACTAAGACCTAACCTGGCAAAGATATTGTGATACGTGTGTGGTGTGATAATAGAACAGTGTATATAGTTGATAATCATTTAAGTCGTTCTTTTCATTTATAGTGTATAAAGGTTACTTTAGAAAGGGAGCCCGTGTGTTGTGTTTTACCGCATGAATGTGCCCGTCTGAGTCAGTGGCGGTGTATGTGTCTGTTGCGTGAGAGTCTGTGCGTATGACTGTGGGCAAGTCTGCGTGCGTTACAGTGGTGACCCTGATTTAGCGGTAGGTTAGAGGTATCTGCGGGCGATAGTGAGTAGCGATTTTAGGGTAGGTCACTATTTTCTGCGTAGGTTGATATTGTTGTAAGTTTTCATTTTCAGTTTTTCCGTTGATTTGGTTGTGGTATTTGTATTTTTACGTGCTCAAGTTCGGGAAGTTGTAGCCAATATGGAGGTAGACCCGGTAGAGGCTTACATTAAACAGGGTGAAAGGTTAGGACTTAGGGATGAGAAGCTTTTTGATTATGTCGAGAAGTGTAGGGATAGAGAAGATAGGGCGAGAGAGAGAGAAATTCAGAGAGAAGAGAGAGTACTAAAAGAGAAAGAGTTAGAGGTTCAGAGGGTGAGGGACGAGAAAGAATTAGAAATTCGTAGACTTAGAGAGGAGAAAGAGTTGGAAATGCAGATACAGAGGGAGGAGAAAGAGCTAGAAATTTAGAGAGAGAGAGAGAGAGAAGAGAAAGACAGAATACTTAAGAAAGAGGAAATGGAGCTAAAGGAGAAAGAGTTAGAAGCTCAGAGAGAGCGAGAGGAGAAAGAAAGAGTCTTAAAGGAGAAAGAATTAAAAGTTCAGAGAGAGCGAGAAGAGAAAGAAAGAGTCTTTAAGGAGAAGGAATTAGAAGTACAGAGAGAAGAGAGAGCGTTTCAGAGAGAGAAGGACGAGAGGGAACATGCGTTAAGAGAGAAGGAACTAGACTAACAGAGAGAAGAAAAGGAGAGGGATAGAGAGGTGCAACTGCAGTTAGCTCGAGATGCGGGATCTAGACCAGATAGTGATTCAGTAAGCCGAGGCATATGCAATTTTCCTAAACTGCCGATGTTTAAAGAGTCCGTGGACTCTATTGACGCTTTTTTGTGCCCTTTTGAGTCTCATGCGCAGGCGTTGAGTTGGCCTCCTGCCAACTGGCCCGTTTTGCTTTCATCTGTGCTTGAGGGTCAGGCCTTGAGTCTTTACCATAGTTTGACCGTTTCGGGGAACATAGAGTACGAGACTTTGAAGGAGTGTCTCTTGCAGAAGTTCCAGTGTAATGCGGAAGGTTTTAGGGAACGCTTGAGAGCTTGTCGGCCAGAGACAGGGGAATCGTTTATGTCGTTTGGCAAATGATTGTCCCATTTGCTCGTACGTTGGGTCGAACTGTCAAAGATCGACCACACGTACGAAGCATTGTTCGATCTCATGTTGGCTGAGCAGTTCTTTGGTAGCGTTTCCAAGGATCTAGCGGTATTCTTGAGAGAGCGTAACCTCAAAACTACGGACGAGTTGGTACAGCACGCGGAGACTTTTCGGATGGCGCATCCTACGAAAAACCTCGCGCATAGGACCGAGACACCGCCATTCGGGTTGGTCGCTGCTGACACGACTGAGGGTTACCGGGGCATCAATACTTTACATGGAGCCCAGCGGGTTAACGGTAGAGGTACTTTGCGTTTTTGACGCGGTGATCGAGGTAACAGCAATGGCGGTAGCGATCCGTACGCACGTGGAGGGACTTCTTTGCGTGGGTATGGTCGTGGTCATTATGCGAGTTTGGACACTCAGTGTTTTTCTTGTCGTGGGTACGGGCACTTCAGTCGGAACTGTCCCTACCACAGTGCAGGCGCGCAGTATATTGGTTATCAGGAACACGGGCAGATTGCTCACCAGGGTCCTAGCGACACTGGTCGAGTAGATGGGGCTGGACAGCTCACTCACACGGCCACTGTGGCGGTGCCAGTAGAGGAGCCTCAGCTGGGTGTGTTGTGCTCAGCTGACGGCGGGGGCTACTTACCGGTCGGGAAGGGTATAGTGAATGGTCTTCTGGTTTCGGTTCTACGCGACTCAGGGGCCACCACCGCAGGGGTTAGACGTGGTCTCGTTCGGGATGATCAGTTCACAGGGGAGACGCAGAAAGTGGTTTCATTTGGTGGAAGGGTCGAGTCTTTCCCTTTAGCCAAGATCCACGTTCAAACTCCGTTCTTTGTAGGGGAGTTGATTTGTTGTGTCATAGACGAGCCGATCGTCGACTTGATCGTCGGAAACATGAAGGGTGTCCAGCCAATCGTCGGGATGTTCGGAGCGATTAAAGGTTTTCGTGTCCATCGGGAAGGTGCTGCATGCGTTGCAATATCAGCTGTGGACAATTCGCCTCTGGACTCTATCTCGCCTGCCGCGCTTATTGAGTTGCAGCAGGCAGATAGATCGTTACAGGGTTGGTTTGACCAAGCCGCAGAGGGCGAGTTCAGGGACAGTGGATGGAACGGATACCAGTTTGTGATTGAAGCCGGCTTGTTACGGCGTCGTTTTTGGAAGGAGGGCGCACCGTTAGACGTTCCTACAGCCGTGCAGATCGCCGTGCCGTCTTCGCTGCGTGCCAAGGTTATATCGACGGCCCATGACGGGTTGGTAGCTGGGCATTGCACCACTAGACGAACGCTGGCTCGCGTCCGTCTCCGGGGTTCATGGCCGGGTGTGGCGGCGGACGTCGCGCGGTATTGTCGATCGTGCGTCGTTTGTCAGGATAATCCGCCGTATAGACAGGGCTATGCCGGAATGGGTAGAAAAAGCGGTCCGGATGGTTGGCTTCCCCGTCGGATTCGCCGGAAATAGGTTAGTTCCCAATAGGTAGGTAGGTCGGAAGTTGTCGTCTCGCGATTGTGTGTTTGTGTATGCAGTGCGATCTTCAGTTGTGCGTTGAGACGTAAGGCTGTAATTTTTTTTTCTTGTATTCTAGGTAGTAAAAGTTAGTCCTTTCCTGTTTTCGGATAACATTACGTCGAGTAGTCTTAAAAAGAAACTCGGTCGTTTCTTTTTTTCCCGAGGAAGGGGGAATTGTGATGAAGCTCTATGCTTGTGCATAGTGCTCGCACAATAGGATTAGTACGGTATGGTTTTTGTTAACGGTTTGTTTGTGCCGAAAGTCCGTGGGGCCTGCTGCCCACGTGGAATATGTAAGACATGGTTAGCACGGGATTTTTTAGTGAGTTCTGTTTAGTGAGTTCTAGGCGGAAGCTGTGACTGTCAGAGGTCTAGATCGGGAGTGCGGGCTGTTTTGTCGTATGGAACGGTTGTGTTTGAGTTACCTAGCCCGCATTCCAAGACTCTGAAGCCTAGATTTCAGGTATGTTTCTATAAACGTAGTATTGATAGTTGTTTAGTTAAAGACAGTATGCGTGGTAAGATTAATGTGGTTGTATAGCGGTGTTCCGGTTTGGTTTAGTTATAGTATGTTTAGAATTCGGTGAAGTAACCGGTGTGTCTGTATACAGTTGTTTACCGAGTTAGATGACTAAATGAATATGAAGTGTGTATGTCTAAGCCGCTAGGAAGATAGTACGTGGTTGGTTAAACATAGTCTTTTCCAGGGTATAGAGTAAGGTATAGCAAGAGTGTCAGTTAGGCTATAGTCTGTTTCAAGATAGTGACAGAGATGGGGTGATACGAAAATAGTTTATGAAGCACGTGTGTGTGTGTGAATGAACGTGTGGGTTATTTGTATCAGCCAGGTTACGTGACGTTTCTCATTGATCCAATATGTTGTGTGTTTAGCAAGTGTTACGTTGGGACTTTTTGTCTATTCAGAGTTCTTGTAACGAGAGTGGAAAGACGGACGCCGAGACGTCGAGTCGCAGGTGGGACCTACGTGAGGTCATCCCTCCAGCTCTTCTGAGAGTGAGTCTAACTGGGGACCAAGACACCCAAGTCCAAGTGAGAACTGAGTACCGTATGAGAACGAGGACGTCCGTGCCCAAAGAGAGACAGGACGGCGACAAGCGTACGACGAAGGACTTTCACGCCTAGACGTGAGAAGGACCAACGTAACCAGGCAACAACATCAAACAGGTTGGAGGCAATGTGAGACTAAGACCTAACCTGGCAAAGATATTGTGATACGTGTGTGGTGTGATAATAGAACAGTGTATATTAGTTGATAATATTTAAGTCGTTCTTTTCATTTATAGTGTATAAAGGTTACTTTAGAAAGGGAGCCCGTGTGTTGTGTTTTACCGCATGAATGCGCCCGTCTGAGTCAGTGGCGGTGTATGTGTCTGTTGCGTGAGAGTCTGTGCGTATGACTGTGGGCAAGTCTGCGTGCGTTACATACAGTTTATTTACATAACTACATCAAAAGCGACAAACAACAATACATCCCTAGCCCTAACTTCCTAAACTAACAAAGAAGAGAGACAGAACATAAAAGAAGAAGAAACGCAGTAAGAGCACTATGACAGAAGAAAGTTAGTATCATACTTTCTTCTGTCGTATTGATGAAACATGTTTTTTCTGAGAAACTTACATTGACTGGCGGGTACTGATCCCAACCCTGCACTGACTAAAATCATTCACCCGACCTGCGCCTACACTATGCTACGAGACACAGTGATCGCATGCAAAACTACATTTTCTATATAATCCTAAAAATTCTATCCACGAGACAACTATAACCCATTGGTTTGCATATATCACAAGATACACTATAGGCAATCAACCACAAAGTAACTTTGTGACATAGATTTTCAAAAGCCTCTGCAATTGTCACAAGGATCTATAACCCGCAGTTGCATCATGCTGACCTTTTCTTAGCAGTGAAGGGGTTACATTTTATCACAATGCCCCAATAAAATCCTTTGATAATTGTTTTTCCCACAATTTTTTTAAAAACTGCACTATGACGTTAAAGGCACTGAAAATATCATGAGAAAAAAATTCATTTTTCTCTAAAAGGTATTTTTTCGAAAAATACTTACCGATGACATGACTACATGGGAATATCTACTTCTAGGCTCAATTTTAGCCTACTTGCCCGTTGTGTGCCCACACAACCCGAGAGGCCCTCGGGGAACCCCCCAGAGGGGCCGAGAGTTATCTTCCCATACCTGCCTTACCAGATCCGGTCACGAGACCATTCAGTCTGATACTTCGCTCGAAAGCGGCAAGCGGGGCAGGAGGGAGGGTTATCCGAGTCATGTCATCGGTAAGTATTTTTTGAAAAAATACCTTTTAGAGAAAAATGAATTTATTTCCTCAAAAACATTACCGATGACATGACTACATGGGAGAATTGCGAAGAGGAGGCGGGTGCCGCCCACAACTCCCCCAACAGGACAACGCCGTCCACCCCGTGGCACACTCCCGACAATTTTAGCGAAGTGCATACCTACGGTGCCGGTGGCACCGGGAGGGAGTGTTGCGTCGCGGCGATGTCCCCCACCAGTGCGAGATTGTCTCGCTGGCTAGCCAGGTCCCGGAGGTAGAACGGGCAAGACCGACTCGGTGTTTCAGCCCACGGCTGCCACGATGTCCCTGACAGTGCCGTTTCGCTCAAACGCGACGCTCGTGGCCATAGCTCGTACCTCGTGTGCGAGAATGTGCAGCCTCTTAGCTCCCTCAGGGGCTATCTCTTGATTAGCGGAGCGTATGACCCAGCGGAGCCAGGAAGAGATCATCTGGACTATAATGTCACGCTGTTTGGGTCTTAGAGGTAGGAAGAGGCGCGACCGCCCCCTGCGGACGAGCTTAGATCGCCGCAGATAGATTTGAAGGGCGCGCACGGGATCCTGTAGCCTGGTCTCCTGGGACCGGGGTCAGTCTCTCAGCGGCCTAATGGTGATCCCTTGAGGCGGAGTTAAAGGAGACCTGTTATTGCCAGAAAGGCCGGGTCCGTGAGCAGCCGGACGGAGCCGTCTGTTCGGAACTGCAGACCGGCAGGGCGCGCTGAAGGCGCCTGTAGCTCGCTCCCGCGCGAAGCGGTAGCAAGTGCCAGCAGGAAGCAAGTCGTGCGTGCCAAGTCCGCGAGCTGGGCTAAAGGTAATGGTACGAAGCGGGCGGAGTTCAACCACGTGAGCACCCAGGGTAGGTCCCAGCGAGGAAGGAACGAGCGGAGTGTCGGGCGCTGGATGCCGAAGTGTCCCATAAGGTCGGCTAGGTCCTTGCAGGCGCCCGGATCGGGTCGTCCCAGGTGACGATAGGTGTCCGCAATCATGGACAAGTAACCGCGTACCGTGATGAGGGCTAGGCCTTGGTCTCGGAAGAGCCAGAGAAGAAGTCCGCCAGCGGAGGATGCGTCAGATCCGTGGGCTGAAGGCCATGATCGGTGCACCAGGAACAGAGGACTCGCCATTTCCCTCGTAGACTCGAAGGGTCGACAGTCTCCGGGCTGCAGCGACCGCCTCCATTGCTGCACCTGAGTAGACTCTAGCTCCGAAGGCTTGCCGCACAACCTCCAGGCGTGAAGGAGGAGACACTCCGGGCAGGGGTGGAACAGCGGCTGGCGCGGTTGCTTGAGCATGGCCCGCGGGGTGGGCAGCAGCAGGGGCGGGTCTGTGGCGAGGCTGAGCAGGTCGGTAGTCCAGGAGCGGTTCCAGACGAACGGCGCGACCAACAGGAGTAACGCCGAACAGCCCCAAGTTAGAGGAGGACTTAGGGAACCAAGACGGTAGGGGGACAGGTATAGGCCACAAGTCCGTCCCCGGGAATGGAGAGCGCATCGACAGCCTAGGCAAGGTGGTCGGGAAGCGGGGAGACGAAGAGGGGGAGCTGGTGGTTCCACCTCGTGGCGACCAAGTCGACCTGGGGAGTCACCAGCGGGCGCAGATCATCCGAAATATGTCCTGTCGCAGGGTCCATTCCGTGTGTAGGAGTTGGTCGCGGCGAGACCAAGAGTCGGCCAGGACATTCAGGTATCCGGGAACGTGCCGGGCTTGAAGGATACTGCTCCGGTCCTTGCACCAACACATCTTCCTGTAGAGGAGCATACACAGGTCAGGGGAGCGTGTGTCACCTTGCTTCTGGATGTAAGCGACCACCGTCGTGTCGTCCGAAAGCACGAGAAGCTCCTGGTGTCCGAGGAGGTACTCCCCAGCCTGAAGGGCTCGCCAGACGGCCTGCATCTCCAGCTAGTTGATGTGGGTGTGCGCCAAGTGTGAGGGCCAGGAGCCCGCCGTCGCGAGGAACCGGGCAGGAGGTGGGCCCCCCACCCCGAAGGCTGGCATCGACGCAAGGAGAGACCTGTGGCGGGGGGGGAGGCTAAGGTAACTCCCGACGCTAGCCACGTAGGGTCGGTCCACCGATGAAGGTGCAGGCGGAGCATCTGGGACACTGGGACCGCGGTCATCAAGTCTCCAGAAGACGTGAGCCAATGGAGAAGAAGATGCAGTTGAATTGGCCGGGAGTAGAGACGCCCTAGCGGGATAAGATCCGCTGCGGCGGTTATGACACCGAGCAACTGAAGCCAGACTCTGGCGGGGGCTGCATCCTCCCGAGCTAACTGGTCGGCTAGAGCCGCCATCTTCTTGATCCGGGGCGCCGGAAGGCGTACCGTGTTGAGGTTGGTAGCTTATTCCATACCCAGATGCCCAAACCGGCGGGAGGGAGAGAGATCCGACTTGCCGTCATCTACTAGGAAGCCCAGGTGTGCCAGGAGGTGCAGGAGAGCATCTCTGTTCGTGGAAGGGCCAGCGGGCGTGGCAGCAGTGGCGATCCTCTGGTCAGCGCACAACGCCGGGTCCCGACGAGCAGACCGTTCCGAGGGGCCGATGCGAGGAAGGGCGGTCGTTACCGAAGGGGCGGCGGAAGTGTCCACAGGATCCGGACGAGAGATAGTAGACGGAGGTCGCTCTCGCCGATAAAACTCCAGAGGTCCGACGAAACGTCTCCGGCCAAGTCGCACAGACATCACGAGGAACGAACCGCCGACCCGTAGACTGAGTCGCCGAACAGCAAGGGTCCACCCAAGGGGGCACGGTGAAGTTGCGCTCGCAGGTCCGGCGGCAACGTACTGCAGGGGCGGAGCAGGGCATCTCGACGCATGAGGTCGCAGTTGGCCGCAACCACCATCGCGTTGACCGAGGAATAGTAGGCGGCGCAATTGGCGATCTCCGCGAGGACCAGCAGGTCTCCTAGGAGGGGAGAGATGGAAGGATGCCAGGATACCTCCACCCGACGAACCAAGGATTGAGTGAGGAGCTCCATGATACCCGAGCAGGCGAAGGTGTTACGGACCAAGGTCGCTGTCTTGTCCAGGCCCTGCATCGGGGACCGCCGCAGCAGAGTCAGACCGCCGGCTAGGGACACCGCCGAAGGGTCCAGCGTAGGCAGAGGGATGGAGAAGGCCTGGGAGAGTCCAGCATACCAGTCCCGCCGAAACAAGATGTCTAAATCCGCGGGCCAGCGACGGTCGGAGAAGAAGACCGGCTCCTGGGACGTGGCCAGCTGTAGGTGCGACGAAAGGATGTCTCGAAGACCCTTAAAGCCGGGCGGTTGGGGAAGCGACCTAAACTTCTTGACCTGCCTCTCCGTGTCAACGAAGGCGGCGACCTTCCTCTTCAGCTCCGGGGAAGCTGCCGCGTGCGAGGTCGAGCGATCCTCGTCCAACAGAGCCGAGACCGAGACTTCGGGTAGCAGGCTGAGCGCATCGTCCTGCAGGGGGCGTCGAGAATCCCGCTGACGGTGCTCGCAAAGCGAGCGAGAGCGCGGGCGTCTGGAGGAGGAACGGTGAGGATCAGGGTCGCAGCTGCGTCGCGACGGACGGTGCTGACGTCTCTCCGGGCCCTACTCCGGAAGTAGGCCACTATGCCGGCATGGCGATCCTCCGGAAGGATCAGCGGGCTTGGTGCGGGGAGAGTGGAGAGGACGGCTCGTCAACGACGGACGGCTCAAGGCCGACTGCTGCTGGTCACTCTCAGTGAGACGTGCGCTAAGCCGGCAAACAGACCCTCCGGAAGGGTCAGCGGGCGTGGCAGCAGTGGCGGTCCTGTGGTCAGAACAAACCGCGAACCCCGAAGCGGGGACCGTTCCGTGCGGGAGTGGCCGAGGAAACAGCCAGGGCGGCCAACGTGTCAAAGGGCGCTGAACGCTCGTAAGCCGGGCGGGCACGCTCTCGGCGGTAAAAGGACCCAGGTCCGCCCACATAACCTCAGGCCAGGCCGCACACCGCTTACACTCTGGTATCAGAGTCAGTCCACCCAATCAATTTCAAATACAACGATTTTGAACTTCCAAAATTACAGCAGCTCGCTTGAGCTTGCCCTTAGCACCACGTGAAAGTTCTGTGTTTACGTTCCGTGTGTGAGTGAATGCGCGTAACTCGCGTGAGCGCGCTTGTTGGGCCCAGTTCGGGGCAGCGCTTTGAGCCGATTTTCAATTGGGAAAAAGCGCCTATTTAACGTGCTTATTATTATTATCATCATTATTATTACACCTGCGGTCCGAGGAACCACCGAACGCGGTAGGGAGACCGCGTGAGTGTCCGTCGGCCAGCTAAGTCATCGCACCGGGAGCACAACGACATTAACGAAGCGTAGGCGGGCTCCCGGTGAAACGTAATGGGGCACTCTCGGAGGGCTAACGGGGCTTTAAACGGGCTAACACACACGGAGCCCAAGGCCCACGTGCAAAACGGGCGCGACACGGCAACAGCCGACCGTGAGCTAATCAGGCACTACGCACTGAAACGAACCCCAAAGCAAAAGCAGGGAAGCACCCACAGGCAGCCGGCTCTCAGCCCGAGGGCCGGCCGAGGGAACTACCGCTACCTTACCTCTGCAACGAAGGGAAGGGGGGGAAGGGCAGTCAAACCGCCGTCCACAGAAGCAGAAGAATCCCCGCAAGTGGCCCAACGAAGCAGGAAGAGAAGGCCAGATAGAAGGCAGGGTAGAAGCGGGCGCAGAGCACACGAAGTCGGCAACCAGCGTCGGTAGGCAGAAGACCGGTCGAGGCAGCGAGAGCGCGGGCCAGACACGTCTTCTCTCCACGAGCGAAGTAGAAAGACTGAATAGTCTCGTGACCGGATCTGGTAAGGCAGGTATGGGAAGATAACTCTCGGCCCCTCTGGGGGGTTCCCCGAGGGCCTCTCGGGTTGTGTGGGCACACAACGGGCAAGTAGGCTAAAATTGAGCCTAGAAGTAGATATTCCCATGTAGTCATGTCATCGGTAATGTTTTTGAGGAAATAACTTCATAAACTGAAATCCATGGGCCATAATGACAGTCTAAATCTCAAGCTAATTAAATGCTGTAAACAATTAGGAACCACATGCTTTTTAAAACAAAACAAAAAAACATTTGGGAACACATTCAGAAAAACAATTTCCAACCATTTCCTTCGAAGAAACTTTCTTCCCTCTGAAACCTAACCACCTTTCTCTGCAAAACTGCATATCTGAGGACAAATTTGATCCCTGCATATCACTCAGTGACTCTGCATATACATCTTTCCGTCATACACTTACTATTCTCGTCGGGGGTTCTTTCTCCGGGTACTCCGGTTCTTCCACCCCCCCCCCCCCCCACACCCCCCCCCCCCCCCCCCCACTTTGGTACCGGTCTCAGGCCACTTTACAAATTTCAAATACAAGCGATCAAAAATCTCTGTAACTTCAGTAGCTGACTGGCCCTTTGTTTGTCTTGTACTGTGTTTGTCTCAAATGGCGTAAATCCGTGTCTGTTTCGTGAGTGTGTGTGTTGGGTTTCAGGCGCGGCGCTTTGAGTCGATTTCCCCAAAATTGAGAAAAAGCGCCTATATAATAACGGTATTATTATTATTTATTATTATTCTATACATTGCATAAAAGATATCCAGGCTTACCTTCAGTTTATCAAAGCGTGTAGTCGTGTAGGAGCACTGGGAACAGTGGTATGGGCGAGTGTCCCCGTGCAGCAACATGTGTCGACGCATGTTCTTGATCAATGAGAAAGCCTGCCCACACACCTATTTGAGGGAAAAAGAAATGCCACAAAAAAGTTTTACAGCACTTACACCTAAGGTCACCATTTCTAAATAAACCTCTGACAAGTATATAACAGTTCAGGAGAATAAATAAACCATGATAGATGATAGTTCAAGGGTAGCACCAGTATAGCATGGCACCTCCCAGCACTAAGCTAATCTGGCACAACCCTTGAACTACCATGATCAATCTTGTCTTCTGTTCTTGCAGTCAAGGAGAACGTCTACCACCTGCTCTGAGGGTATAAAAGTTCTCACCCAATAGGACGACTAAATTCAACATGAGATGGATCGACCATGAATTAGCTTGGTGCATATAGGCCTTTCTGCTTTAGGGCTCGATGTGCCAAGACACCATTTATCAGAGATTGTCAAATTTGCCAGAAAATAACACTTTCCATAGTTTCAAGACAAACCTGAGTCAACGTGAAATATACAGACCAAACGAGAGACTGCCTAGAGCTAAAACACATGGCAATAACCTACAGAGAAAAAATAATTTTTCTTTAAAATCTATTTTTTTAAAAAATACTTACCGATGACATTACTAATTGAAACCTTCGCTTAACTCATCAATTTTAGCCAAAAACACTTACTGTGTGTCCCTCATACTAGGGGAGGCAATCACTGGGGAGCCATAGCCCGGATACCCCTAGTATCCGGTAGCGCACTCACCCTTTCCCGCCAATGACTGAGCCTTAGCACCACTGCAGCAAGCTGGGTAGGAGGGAGGGATCTCTGAGTAATGTCATCGGTAAGTATTTTTCGAAAAAATACATTTTAAAGAAAAATTAATTATTTTCTCAAAATCATTACCGATGACATTACTAATTGGAATTGCGAATAGGAGGTGGGTGCCGCAAGTTTGGAACCCCTCCCATTGCCCACGCAGAGCACGCACTATCAAGGCCCCTCCCTATGCGCCCACTCCCGACAATTTTAGCTAGGCGAACCTACGGCGCCTAAGGCACCGGGAGGGAGTGCTGCGCTGCCAAGATGTCCCCCACAAGCCAGGATAGCTGCGCTGGCCGGATAGGTAGAAGTGGGTGAAGGTAGATTCAGCCCGCCAAACCACGGCTGCCACAATATCCCTCATCATCATCATCATCATCATCAGTCCCTTGCCCGAACTGGGCGTTGGGGGGACTGAAAGGCAGCAGCAACAGACAGTGCTCTCCACTGAGTTCTATTTTGGGCGGTGGCAAGCAAGTCTGGCATCTCGAGTTCGGTCCATTCTTTTATGTTTGCGACCCAACTCTTTCTCTGATGACCTCGCCGACGACTTCCTTCGAGAGTGCCTTGGAGGATAGTCTTGGACAAGGTGTTGTGTCGGGTCACGTGGCCAAACCAAGCAAGCTTGCGCCGTTTCACAGTTGCCAGAAGGGGTTCATGTGGGCCCACCAGGGAAGTGACGATGCTCCGTACATATTCGTTGGTCTTGTGCTCGCGGTACGAGATGCGGAGCAACTTCCTCAGGCACTTGTTCTCAAAGGCCTGGATTTTCTTTTCTGAGTCTGCAAGCAGTGTCCAAGTCTCACAGCCGTAGAGTAGAATAGACACTACGAGGGACTTGTAAAGCCTGTACTTGATGGTGAAGCTGATGGAGTTACTTCGCCATATCCTGTCCAGCCTGGCCATTGCGGATGTTGCTGTACCTATCCTGATACGGATCTCTGCTATGCAACTACCGTCTTTGGACAGGGTGGCTCCCAAGTACTTGAAGCTATTGACCTCTTCTAGCTTCTGTCCATTCATGTGAATATTGCTGCTGCTGTCACTTGTGGTGTTGATCATCACTTTGCTTTTATCCGTACTGATCTCCATGCCATAAGACCCTGCGCTACTTGAAAGTTTGTCTGTCAGGTTTTGGAGCTCACTATTGCTGCCTGCCATGAGGTCAATGTCGTCTGCGAATCGAAGATTGCACAGGGATCTGCCACCAATAGAGATTGAAGTATGGTGGTCGTGGAGGGTCGAGGAACTGCTGGCAGAAGAACAGGCTGGCTTCAGAGTTGGAAGAAGCACTGTAGAGCAGATTTTCAACTGCCGCGTCCTGATTGAGAAACATCTGCAGCATCAGCGCGAACTCTACCACAACTTCATTGATTTCAGGAAAGCATTTGATCGCGTCTGGCACGACGGACTCTGGCAAGTCATGAGATCGTTCAACATAGAGGAGGGACTGATCCAAATGATAGAAGCGCTTTACAAGAACGCCTGCAGCGCGGTTCTACTTAACAATCAGTCAGGCGAGTTCTTCAGGACGACGATCGGTGTCCGTCAAGGATGCCTGCTCTCTCCTGTCCTTTTCAACATATTCCTGGAGAAGATCATGCAGGAAACCCTCCACGACCACCATACTTCAATATCCCTCACTGCACAGTTATGGTCAAAAGCGGTACTCACTGCCACTGCTCGGACTCCATGAGCCCGGATGCAGCTCTTTTTCGCTTGTTCTGGGGCGATCTCTTTATACGCCAAATGGATCTCCCAAAGTATCCAGGCTGAAATTGTCTCGTCTGCCCAGAGCCAAGGGCAGGAGAGGTTGTGATATCACTCATTGCACAGATCGGCCAACTTTCCTTTTGCGATACTCACTATCCCTCCTCGGACTTCATGAGCCCGGGTGTGCATCTGGGACGAGCTCTTGAACACCGGCCGAATCACCCAGCGAAGCCCGTACAAGAATTCTTAGTGCCGAAATGTGTCATCTGCCCGAAGCCCAAGGGCAGGAAAAGGCGTAAACGCCCTTGTCTATGTGGTTTAGTTTTGCGCAGGTACACTTTAAGAGCCCTGACAGGGTTCTTTAGGCGTCAGTCCTGTGGCTGATCCGTCGCCCCGAGATGTCGGACAATTACGATTTGTAATGCCGATGTAGGAACTCGGTTCCTAGCCCAAAAAGGCAGGGTCCTTCAGCAGCTGTACTGATCCATTGGTCCTGCGTAGGCGAAAGTGGGACGTACCGAAAAGGCATCGATCTCGCTAACCATGAGGCTGTGGCAAGGGCAAGTAAGTACAGGTCTTCCTGGTAAGATCTCCCAACCGTGCTAAAGGTAGAGGCTCAAACTCTTGGAGTTGAGGCCGGGCGTGTAGAACAAAATGGACCATCAGAACCACCAAGTCCTTGCACGCTCCCGAATGTGGCCATCCCAGGTGTCTGTGCGTGTCTGCCCCCACAGCCAGATCACCCTGGATTGTGACGGGAGCCAATCCTGTCTGAAGCACAGCCACATGACAAACTCGGCCAACTGCTTCCTCGGTTATGGTTAGGACCGTGGGGGAAGTCGCTCCGTGGCACACCAGGACTGGAGAACGCGACACTTGCCTTTGTAGACATTACGAGGCTTGCCAGGCATGCAATCTCCAACCGTGTAATAGTTGCTCCAGGCACAAGTGGAACAGCTGCTGCCTTGGCTGCTTGAGCATTGGACTCGGAGTGGAAGGTACCTGAGGCAGCAGTCCCTGCGTTTCTAAGTGCTCTTAGGTACTAGCACTGCGAGTATGACAGGAGTAGTCGGCGAGAAACCGCACCTCCCTTTGCGCGAGTCGATCTTTCCAACGATGAGCGTTAGCCACACCTCCTTCATCTACAGCCAGTAGATAAATCTGCCTGTCTGTTCTACTGTCCAGCTGCCCGAGATCGCTGCAAAATGCGGTAGTAGGTGGGCCCCCCAGAGTGCGCGGCTCGCGTCTGTGTAGATAGCTACTTGAAGAGGAGGGGAGAAGACGCCAGCCAGGTAATGTCCGACCAAGTCGCCGAACAGACTGTACTAACTCCATGACAGATACCAAGGCCACTACATTGCCCGAGGAGGGGCGCCAGTGTAGGGGCAGAAGAAGCTGAATCGTCCTCGCATAGTGTATGCCTAGGGACGAAGATCCGTAGCATGTCTAACAGATGAAGCCAGGCCCTGGCCGGGAGAGCTTCTGTGTGAAAAGCTCCGATTGACGCTTCCATAAAGGTCTGAATCCGTCCCCCTGGCAGTCCTCCTCAATGGAGGTCGGTCAAGAATCTCATACTCAAGTGGACAAAATGGCGCGACGGAACCAAGTCGGACTTGACTCCGTTGACTAGGAAGCCTAGGCGACGGAGTAGAGCCAGCAGGACATCCCACGGTGAAGACCCACGGAGAGAGGTCCCGTCTGAAAGGTAGAGCCCGAACTGGTAAACTATCCCGCGCCGAAGGCCGCGAAGCTGGCATGCCGAATCGTGTCCGCTAGGTCAAGGCTTGTAACGATTGTGGTTGTGTTGTTCTGTGAGAGGGTGCATGCATAAATCGTAGGAAACGATCCGATATTTATTTCAGCTATCATGATTACTAATCACGTACCTTTTCAGTAAGTTTCACTTTTGTTCACGCGTAGTGTGGAATTGTTTATCTTTTGACACACGGAGTTGAATCCCGAAGAGTCTAGAAACTGCGCGAGTAATCACCTTTGTTTTCTGCGCGCGTGAAGTGAACGGACACTATGCATTACGCGGAATCTTGAAACTTCCAGATGATTCGGGGAGGTCGTGACCTGACTAGTGTGCTCATGCGTGAAGTCATGATGCGCGGGGATTTCCCAACATAGGGGCTGGAAATAGCAGCCAGATTTTTATAGATTATTCTGGTGTAATTTTTCCTCTTTAATATTTATGAGTTTTAGTTACGTATTTTGTTTTGATTGGTTGTGTTGTATGAAAACTTCTAGACACCCATGCCCCTGTCACCACCTGTCCCATACCCAACCGACTCCCCTCCCCCTGGCTCACTGACGACATAGCTGAGGCCAAGCGCGAGCGTCGACAAGCAGAACGCCGCTGGCGCTCATCTGACCTTACCGTTCACAGAGAGATCTTCCAAACCACCAGATACAAAGTCAGCAGAATGATCTCCGACTCCAAACGCAAACACCTTCAAAACAAAATCCTGGAATCCACTTCTTCCAAAACCCTCTACGCTACCATGAACACACTCCTAGGCACTTCTAAAGACTCTCCTCTTCCCAACACACACAGCAAAGAAGAACTTCCGTCCGCTTTCTCCTCCTATTTCTCCGACAAAATCCAAACTCTGCGCTACACACTCGACAATCTGCCTTCTCCGCCTTGCCTTCCTGACCCCCTCTTTTCCGGCACTCCCCTCTCGTCCTTCCACCCCGTCTCTCAGGATGAAGTCCTCAAGACCATAAAGTCCATGCCGTTCAAAACCTGCGAATAGACCCCCTCCCAGCTTCCCTCTACCAGGTTGGCCTCCCAAAACGTTTGCCCTTCATTACCGACATCATCAACACATCTCTAGAGAATGGCTCCGTCCCCGATATCTTCAAGTCCGCCATCGTCCGTCCTCTCCTCAAAAAACACAACCTCGACCCAAACGAACTCAAGAACTACCGCCCAGTCTCAAATCTCTCTTTCCTGTCCAAGCTTCTTGAGAAAGTTGTCCTCAACCAACTCAACCTCCACCTCGCCGACAACCTCCTCAGTCCCTTCCAGTCTGCCTATCGCAAACATCACAGCACTGAAACAGCCCTTCTACATATCCTTAACGACCTGCTTCTCTCCACTGACTCGGGCAACAGCTCCCTTCTTACGCTACTCGATCTCTCTGCCGCCTTCAACACCATAGACCACTCTATCCTCCTCCACCGCCTTCACCACTCCTTTGGCATCACTGACTCTGCTCACTCCTGGTTTCTCTCCTACCTCTCCGACAGACAGCAGTCCCTCACCATCGACGGCGTCTCCTCCAACCCAGTCAGGCTCTCCTGAGGAGTTTCACAGGCGTCCGTCCTGGGCCCGGTCCTTTTCACACTCTACACCTCCCCCCTGTCCAACATCATCCAGTCTCACCACATACACCACCACCTCTACGCTGACGACTCACAACTACTAGACAAAGACAAACTCGACAACACTCAGACACTACTGACTCGCACGGCTGACTGCTATGAAGACGTGAAAAACTGGATGACAGCAAACAAGCTCAAACTGAACGATGACAAAACGGAAGCCATGCTGGTAGGCACTCGCCAGAAACTTTCCCAGCTCCCTCCCTCTCTCCACCTTCAACTCGACAGCACACCCATCTCCCTCTCTGACTCGGTCAAGAACCTTGGCGTTATCCTCGATTCCTCTCTTTCCATGACCAGCTTCGTCTCCGCCACGGCCCAGGCATGTTATTTCCACCTCCGCCGCATCAGTCAGATCAGAAAATACCTCACTACCGAAGCTGCCACCAAACTCGCTGTCTTTCTCATCTTATCTCGCATCGACTACTGCAACTCTCTCCTTTCCGGCCTTCCTCACTCCACCACTCTCACTCTCCAGCGCGTCCAGAACAATGCTGCCCGCCTCGTCCTCAGAAAGAAAAAATCTGACATCACTCCCCTGCTCAAGCTCCTTCACTGGCTCCCCATCCCCCAACGCATCCAATACAAGATTCTGTCTCTCTGCTACAAATCCCTGAACAACTACGCTCCTGCCTATCTCTCCAACTTACTTCACCCCTACACTCCTCCCCACTCCCTCCGCTCCGCCTCCGACCCTCTCCGCCTCCTCATCCCCCCGCCCCAAACTCAGCACTTTCGGCCCCCGCTCCTTCTCAGTATACCGTCAATCTACCTGGAACACTCTCCCACTCTCTCTCCGTCAGAAACATTCACTCTCCTCCTTCCAGTCCGCCCTCAAAACTCACCTCTTTCAAAAGTTCTAGCACTATATCACCACACTCCCCACCCCAAGCTGACCGTCGTAATGTATTTTCACTATTTGTGTTACGTGAGTCATTGTCTAAAGCGTGCGCATGCGTGTGCGAGTTGTAAGTGCGCGCTTAGAGTTATAATTATTATAAGATAAGCGCATTATAAATACCGTAATTATTATTTATTATTATGATTTTGCTCGATTGTTCTGGAAAACATACCACTATAAAAGGTCGTAGCACATGTCGTACATTGTTCAGTTGTAAAATTGCGATGTAACAGCATCGGTACATTGTTCAGTTGTAAAATTGCAATGTAACAGCGTCGGTACATTGTTCAGTTGTAAAATTGCGATGTAACAGCGTCGGTACAGTGTTCAGTTGTATAATTGCAGTGTATCGAAAAGCACATTGACATTGAGAGAGCGCTACGCAAGATATCGTGCTTCATTGTCAGTGACGGAGTTATGCTGTGAATGGTGATGTACATTGTATGAGAGACGCATTGTGTCAAAGTGTGGATATTTCGCAGAGAAGACATTGTTGGTGCATTTGTGAACGTATTTCGTGGAGATCGCATCGCTGTAATAAAATATTGTTGGAACTGTTACTCCAGTGTTGTCTACAACGTGTGACGGGTTGCAGCTGAATGAAGTTTATTTAAAAGAACCTTACGTGTGTGCCGTCTGGTGTGATTTTATCATACTACGACCATGACTCAACCACGTAACAAGGCTCCTTTTCTACTGCGCCGTCCTAAGGACGCATCGTCATCCCCTGAGCTCTGGCTGTCTCCACCCTGCAAAACGGTCCGAGGAACTTGTTTAGCGTTGACACGTCGAAAATCCGCCGCCAACCCTCCGGCTCGGAAACGAGAAGAGTCAACCATAGCATGCCGTGCAGACAGGACGCAAAACCACCTCTGTGGTCAACTTTTGTAAATGGCCGTCACCCCGCCATGTCCCGTCCTCCCGTCCACACTGACACTTGACTAACAACTGTGCCGCCATCTCCAGTAACCTTCTCTGTCTCTCTTTCCTCTTCTGTAATCTTCTTCTCTTTAATCTGTTCCTTCTCTTTCCTTCCTTCCCGTCACCCAGAGAGACGCGGGCCAAGGAAGTCGTCTTGTCTAATCCTCGTGTCAGCACGTAGGCTGAGCCCTGCCTGTAGCCAGGCATCCTTTCCACCGCCAAGAGGTTACAGGAACAACTAGTAGAGAGTCGCTAACCACCGCTGGCGCGCACCTCAGCGGAATGAAGTCCATCGCCAACCCAAGAGAAGTCGGACGCTCAACCTCCTCTCCCAGCGCCGACACCGAGTCCTTCGCAGGTAGACTACGCACCTCCTCGTCATCCGTGGCGCGCTGAGATGTTGCTGTCGCTCCTGGTCCTAGTACCAAGGGAAGAAGAAGAAGAAGAAGACCATGGTCCGCGATCCCCCGACGCGGGCTGCGTCGGTGTCAACGGAATGCTGCCTCTGTCCCTCGGCCATCATCCTAGTGATCCCGGCGCTAACATCGAAGCTGCATCTCCACGTAAGAGCAGTCCCCGCCAGTCCGTCCGACAATCTGCTGCAGTTACCCGTGCGGCTGCGTCGGTGTTTCCGTCAGACTGCGCGCCTCCTTGTCATCCGCCGTTCGCTGAGGAAAAAGGCTGTCTCGGTGTCAATGGGAAGCCGCCTCCTTTCACCGGTCGTCATCCGTGTGGTGCCGCCGCTGAGGTCGAAGCTGCATCTCCGCGTAAGAGCGGTCCCCGTCAGTCCATCCAGCGATCTGCTGTGGTTCACCCGTGCAGTTGCATCAGTGTCCTCATCAGACTGAGCGCCTCCTCGTCATCCGCCAGTCCGTCCGACGATCTGCTGCAGTTACTCGTGCAGCTGCGTCAGTGTCCCGTCAGACTGCACGCCTCCTCATCACATGTAGTGCCGCTGCTGATGTCGAAGCTGCCTCTCCGGGTAGGAGCGGTCCCCGTCAGTCCTGTGGCGATCTGCTGCGGTTCACCCGTGTTATTGCGTCAGTGTCCTCGTCAGACTGCACGCCTCCTCGTCATCCGCCGTGCGCTGAGATGTGGTTGCCTCGGTGTCAACGGGATGCCGCCTCCATCCATCGGTCATCATGAGTGGTCCCGCCGCTGACATCAAGCTGCGTCTCTGCTGCTGCGCGATCCCTGCCAGACTGGTCCCAAGATCTGAAGCTCCTAGTTGGAGTCTCTGAAGCCCGGTGTCTGGAATAGGTCCGAGCCGCGCAGCTCCAGAACTTGTCAGCCGATCCGTCGAAGGGGAGAGGAAAGGTAAGACATCATCACGAGAATGGTAACTGCCGAGTGCCATCCCACTGTCGTCGAGCCTGCGTCTCCTGAGTAGAGCGAAGGCTGCCCAACCGGTCCGAGGATCTGCTGCACCTAGCTGGAACTCTGAAGCCCGTTGCCGTGGCGAAGTCCGTTGGCGGGAGACGCTTGAACTAGTCCTCCGATCCTAAGATTAAGAGCAAAAAGACGAGACGTCAACACGATAACGGTCTCTGCCACGTGTAGACTCCACACGCTGTGACCGTTCCTTTGATCGCGAAGATCGAACACTATGGCATGTCTGTGCTTCGGGGGTCCACCATTTAGCTCTTTCTCTCCACTCTCCATATGACGGCTCATCGAACTGGCCACACTGGTCCTCTCCCGAAGGAGGCTATCATCGCCAGTGGTGCCACTCTCTATCTCTGGACCCCGAAATTTCTTTTTCTCTTCCTATTTTCTTACCATGTAACCTATCAATTTGGCGTCTTGAAATCCTTCCCCCTCCGAGAGAGGTCCCGAAGGTGTGACCCTGTCCAGGCGCTGGTCCGGCCTACGGCAGTAGGGCGCTCTCAACTCCGAGGGGGGGTCCCCCGCTTCTGCTGCCTGGGTTCTCTTAATGCCAGGAGGGCTTCCATTTGACAAAAAAAAACCTCTGCGGAGGGACCGAGCTCTCAAAGGCCTTACTAATCATAGGGTGGCGAACCCCTGCCTGGCCTATTTCCCCTTCTGTTGCTTGAAGGGTATAAATGAGCTCCTGGTGCTGTGCGGGATGGCGAATCCCTTCGGCTGCTAAAGGCTCAATCGTCCGCGCAGGATGAGGCAGCTCTGCACGAGGCACCAGAGGGGGCAGCAGGACCCTTTTGCGCTGACAAACACACGATGTCTGAATTGCATTTCTTTGTTTCACATTCAAAGGAACGGACGCGCTCTGCGCGCCGGCCTTTCTCACTGTAAAAGGCCAATAGTTGTGATCAACGGTCTGAAATTTCACTTTTTTGTTTCACATTCAAAGGAACGGACGCGCCCTGCGCGCCAGCCTTTCTCCCTGTAAAAGGCCCATAGTTGGGACCAATGGTCTGAAATTGCATTTCTTTGTTTCACATTCAAGGAATGGACGCGCCCTGCGCGTCGGCCTTTCTCCCTATAAAAGGCCCATAGTTGTGACCAATGGTCTGAATTGCATTTCTTTGTTTCACATTCAAAGGAACGGACGCGCTCTGCGCGCCGGCCTTTCTCACTGTAAAAGGCCAATAGTTGTGATCAACGGTCTGAAATTTCATTTTTTTGTTTCACATTCAAAGGAACGGACGCGCCCTGCGCGCTGGCCTTTCTCCCTGTAAAAGGCCCATAGTAGTGATCCACGGTCTGAATTTGCATTTCTTTGTTTCACATTCAAAGGAACGGACGCGTCCTGCGCGCCGGCCTTTCTCCCTGCAAAATTACACATCACTACCCCACTGGAATTCGCCACACAAGGTGCAGGTCCTCACCTGAGCTCTGTAACATAAGACAGAAATAGGCCTTGCGAGTGCTCGGAGCCTCAAGGAGGGTCCGAGTTCCCGACCGGTCGCATACATACAAATTCGGAAAATTCAGAGAATTTGGGAAATGCCATCGCCCGGTCAAACGGCAGCTGAGGCAGTAACCGAAGCTTTACCTGCCCATGCCTTGAATACAGAATCACAACCACACAAGCACATAATAATCCTTCTTTCTTTTCTTTATTTTTTTCCTTCTTAATAGGACCAAGAATCACGCAAGTAGAGTTCACACAGTCCAAGGTCGGAGCATGAGGTGCACACAACGTCCTAACTGAGCTAATCGAAGTCACTGGCGGGTAAGGGTGAGTGCGCTACCGGATACAGTAATATGGGAGGCCACTCGGGGTATCCGGGCTATGGCTCCCCAGTGATTGCCTCCCTTAGTATGAGGGACACACAGTAAGTGTTTTTGGCTAAAATTGATGAGTTAAGCGAAGGTTCCAATTAGTAATGTCATCGGTAATGATTTTGAGAAAATAAAAGATGCTTTAGAATAACATTAATTCTTTGCCTGTCGGTGGACTTTTTGCTGTGGTGAATCACCGCAACAAAAAGCGTTGACATCCAAAGAGTTAACCCTTTTAGCCCCAAGGTACCATTTCTCTAATCTTAGAGGTGTTGCCGAACGACTATGTACAAGTTGTAGGAGATGGATTGATCATAATTCAAGGGTAGTGCCAGATGAGCTTGGCACCTTCAGGCACCAAGCTCATCTGGCACTACCCTTGAATTATCATGATCAATCCATCTCCTGCTGCAGGGTCCTGGGGTTAAAAGGGTTAACAAGGTCCTTGTTATTCCAAAACCATTTCATGACACCAGTACTGTGACAGTTCCAGTGACTGCATGAACAAAGCGTTTAACCCCAAAGCCGCATTTCTAAAATTTAGAGGTGTCACCTTACGACCATGTACCAGATGCAGCACATCGATCAACCATGATGATGCAATTGCAAAGGTAGTGCCGGATTACATCAGCGCCATCAGGCACCAGGCTAATCTGGCACTACCCTTAAATTATCATGGTTGATCCACCTCCAGCTGTAGTGTGTTAGGGCCAAATGGGTTAAGCCGGTTATTTCCTGAAGTCAAACACAGAAGCCAGCTCACTATACCTCACACTGGTGCGCTTTCTCCTGAGTGTGTGTGACCATGTGGTACTTGAGATTCTGTCGCTTGGTGGCTTCAAAATGACAGCCTGGCTCTGGGCACTTGAATGTGTCCCCCGTGTGAATCAAGCGGTGAGCTTTTAACTGGCTCTTGTGAGCGGTGGCAAAGCCACATATGTCGCAGAGGTGATCCTTAGTGGCGCTGTGGGTCACCATGTGATTTTTTAGGGCATGCTTCCACTTGAAGCCATTTCCACACACCTGACAACAGAAACAACAACAAACAAAAAGTAAACAACAAAGAAAAAATGTAACAAACTAGAATGAAAGAACAGTTTACTCACTTTCCCTAAATTGTGTTTTCCTTCTTATTCCAAAGGCAGTTTCTTAACCCTTTTCATCCTGATACACTCAGGCTTGAAATTAATTTGACTATTATAGTTCAAGAGTGGTGCCAGAATAGCTTGGCGCCTCAGGCGCCAAGCTATTCGGGCACCACCCTTGAACTAAAATGGCTGATCAATGTCCTAATGTGTAATGTAGCCTTTATAGGACAATAGGCAAATTTTACAAAATCAGCCTCAGGATGTAATGGGTTAAAAGACCGCTACTGCCATAACTGTTCAAAGAAACACTTCTGCAACAGATGGTTATGAAACACTACATACAGGTCTATCTATGATTCATTTAGACCCAGGAGAATCTAGTTCAGCACACATTGTCTTAAAAGCAATCTGACAATGACTGCACTCTGTTCTATACGATTCTATGAAAAAAAAAAAAACAGCTAAAAATGGATTGATGCACAAACAGTAGAGCAGAATAAACATGTTTGATTACATGTGTGTGTGTGTGTCTGCTGTATGTCCAAACTGCCGAAGAAGTTCATTAGGTGTGTCAACAAGGTTTAACAAACACAAATGGTGCTGAAATTTGTTTTCAGATAAATTTACGTATAATCACAAATATTATAATGGCACTTTAAATTCATTTTTGTTTGTTTATATTCTGATACACCTATTTTTTTCCCAGAGGATTTTGCCACTGGAAAAAACAGGAAGGGTAGAGAGTGATTTATCTTATTTGATAAAGTACCTTAACTCCTTCAATGCCAGTGGACACAGAAATTGTTTTTTTTTTACATCACTGTAAATTGAATGTCAAAAGACACTCAGCTGTCAAAGGAACATAGATAAAAAGTGGTTTCAGGAAGAGACCCTCATGACACCCTGCAACTGTGGGGGCTCATGAGGAGGATCTATAACTTGTGCAATTGCGTTGGGAAAAGCTAGCATTTGTGAAACTGAAAGGCAACCATGGTCAAGGGGATACATAGATGCCAGTGGGGTGTTCAAGAGGACCTTTTTCATTTTCCAAGCTTTTTAGTGGGGCTTATCCTGCTATTTAGACAACAAATAAACAAGATGGTATGAACCATAACCCACAAAGTCTCTTCTATGTGAGAGCCACAATCCATAAAGTCCATATGCGAGCTGCCCTCGCTGTCAAAGGTCTCTGCCTGTTGCCTTTGACCTGATTCTGATGTTGAAATATCTCCTACTGAAAAAACCTTGCGGATCTGCCAATGCGTCAGTGAGATCTATAAGGGGCACAGTGCATAACCGCATACAAGCCATTGGTCTGAAAATGTCAATTGTCATGACGTAATTTTAGGTTTTATTTATTTTTCAAAAATTTTACTTTGCCTTCTAGTGGAGAAAAATGGTGACAAAACTAGAATTTCATGATACAATTTCAGTCTTGCTATAGTTTGTGTGAAATGAGGCTGACTTTACCTAGACACATGATATTCTACTGTACACGTGCATGTTCTTCTGACAGCATGTCGATGTGCGTGTGTAAGAGAGAGAGAAATGAAACTTTATTTTCCAAGGATAAAAGAATAGGTGCACAGACCTGTTTTCATTCTTGTCTCTAGAGAGAGAGAGAGAGAGAGATGATGATGATGAAACATTTTTATTTAGGATAAAAAGTTTTAGGCATATAAAAAGTTTTTGACCTATGAGAGAGAGAGAGAGAGAGAGAGAGAGAGAGAGAGAGAGAGAGAGAGAGAGAGAGAGAGAGAGAGAGAGAGAGAGAGAGAGAGAGAGAGAGAGAGAGAACGAATGAACAAACAAACAAAACTTTATTTTCCAAGGATTGAGATATTAGGCGTGGCAGGCCTTTCTTACAATCTGTTCTTGCTAAGCTACTTAAAACATAAAACTTTTTTTAAAAGGAACATCAACCAAACAAAAAAAAATAACTAAATATAATCGTCACACACACACACACACACACAGACACACATATATACATGTACTCGTGCACATGCACACTTTTGTACATACACATAGACACGTATGTGCACACATGTAACATTTAAGTAGGTAGGATATTTGTGTACTATCAAAAATAATTTGGAAAACAGAAAAAGAGCGATGTTAATATAGATTTACTTAAGCTGCACCCCGCCTGGGGCACAACGTCATCTCTGTTTGGCTGAGAGAGAGAGAGAGAGAGAGAGAGAGAGAGAGGGAGAGAGAGAGAGATACATATCATATCTAGAGTATTGCGTTGATGTCTGCATGGTGACAGATATGCTGCTTTTACGTCACCATCCAATTTTCTAACACGGCTTACAGTTACACACATGCACACTGAACTACTCTACCAAACTGTACCTGGCAAACAAAAGGTTTCTCTGTCATGTGTTTAGGAAGATGTGTGCTGAGCTGGGTGCGAGTCTTGAAGCGCATGTCACAAGAATGACAGAAGTATGGCAGGGAGTGTGCATGCTGCTGCAAATGAAGCTGAAAGTTTTCCGGTGTGTCAAGCTGCACCTCACAAAAACTGAAAACAGAAATTGGTTAACAAGAAATTAGAATTAAAAACACCAATGTTTCTTATTACGCTTAGTTTCACTTTCACAGTATGAGATGACCAAATGTGACAGCAGGCGGGAGTGGGCCGTTCTGTTTTCAAAACACATACAATTACAAAACATCTGAAATGAGCATGTGTTCAACTTCAAGTGTCTAACGGACTAGCTTCTGTACCAGCGAAATCCGAGTTCTCTCAAAATGTACGCATTTTTCACAAATTTGTCAACCCTCCATAAGCCTTGACCTTTGTGAGGGGTCAATTACATTAGTATGCATAGAAAGGTGTTATCATCAGCTACCTTTATGCCAACTTTAATTGAAAAAGTTGCAAAAACTTTGATAAAAACTACAATTTTATCAAAAACCTGCATTTTTCAAACAACTGCTTACCTGTGACCCTTGACCTTTCTGAGGGCTCATCTAAATTAGTATGCGTAGAAAGGCCTTACCATCAGGTATCTCCATACCAAGTTTGAGTTTGAAATTGAAAATAGCATTTGAGGAAAAACAATTTACAGTGTCAAAATATGGCTATTTGTTACCCCTTTCTGGGCCCCTGTGACCTTGACCTTCAAGACAGGCCACTCAAATTTGGTGTGTTTAGAAAGATTTTACCACAAAATACCCCTGAGCCAAGTTTGAAGTCTGAGGTTTGAATAGTCTCTGAGAAAATGCAAAAGTTAAACTTTACCACAGACGACAGATGCCAGACAGATGACAGATGGCCCATTACATAGACTCACTTTTGCTATCGCACGTGAGCCCAAAACCTACAGTTCTATCAAAACCTGGTTTTTCACACAATTGCTGACCTCCTGTGACCCTTGAACTTTCTGAGGGGTCATGAATCCAAATTAGTAAGCATAGAAAGGTCTTAACCGTCAGGTATGATCTCTGTACCAAGTTTGAAGTTGAAAATAGTAGAAATCTATATCAAAATATGGCTATTTTTTTACCCCTTTCTGGACCCCTGTGACTTTGACCTTTGAGAGAGGTCACTGAAATTGATAGAAAGGTTTTGCCACAAAGTATCCTTGGGCCAAGTTTGAAGTCTGAGGCTTGAATAGTCTGAGAAAATGCCAACATTAAAGTTTACCATGGACAAGTCACAACAGACACTGGACACCGGATGGTCCATTAAATAGACTCACTTAAATTGATATTGTACGTGAGTTCCCCCAAAACTACGAAAATGTCAAGTTTGCTCATTTTAGCCAACTTATAAAAATGTTCAAAAATATCTTATTTATGAGTTTACAATATATGGTCAAGAGTACGACTGAGTGTGACATGGCTCTCTGATTTTGAACTTAATATGAGCATCATTTTGCATGATTTTGATGTGTTTAGTCATAAGTAACATTCCCCCCAAAATGAATTTCCCCATGAGCGGTCGTTTGGGTGTAATAGAAGAAATACCATTTTAACATAATTTACACCGTCACACAAAAAACATTTTCTAGTTTTCACAAAGTAGATTTCATGCTGTATAAATTAAATACCATGTTATTCTTTCCTTACTAGGCTAAGATTAAACTTCAAAGAAAGTTTGATGGGGTGAATAGATACACAATGGTGCGACACTGAAATTGTTTGAACATAACTTTACGCTCAGCAAACACACGCGAGTGATGTCACGTTTCAAAATTCTGGTTTCTGTCGCTTGATCGCAAAAAACAACGAAAAACTCTTTTATCCCATCGGATGTATGCAAAAATGACACACGATTAGAAAGTATGTTCAATTTCTAACCAGTTGAGATATGGTTGTGTGAGATGCATGCCCGATTTTGAGTTTGAAGGCTTTGTTTTGTCAGTCAGGTAGTGAAACCGGCACTTGACGCCTAGTCGTACTCTTGACCATACTTATATATTCACAATCTGAGTACAGCAATATTATAGGCATGGATTCACATGAACACCTGCAGGCTGCATGGAAATCTGTGCCTCTTGTCATAGTGATAACCCATCCTCAGATTGAGGAAACAAACTGAGTGAGTACCTGCAGATAAGCTCCTCATGGAGATGTCTCTTGCGATGCTGCAGAAGGTCTCTGGCCTTGGTTGTGTGGAAGTTACATTCTGTACAAGTGTAGCTACGTGTGTCCGTCTCTGGGTGCCGCTTCATGTGCTGTCGGTACAGGCGGAAAGATGCTGTCGTAAAGTCACATGTTTGGCACACAAACTTGAGTGTTGACTCAATCCCCATGCCAGCAGCCACTGCAGCATCTTTGGTCAAAGCTTCGCAGGACTCAAAGCTATCCATTTCATCTTCATCACTGTGAACGCCCGACAAGTGTAATGGAGAATCAGTGACCCCACCCCCACGTCTAGTCCGTCGGACAAGAGAGTGCATGACATAGTCAGACTTAAACACAGAGCGAGGAATGCCAGCACGACGACGAGGGGAGGACCAGGATGCCATGACGGCAGTGATAGGTTTGCGTCCACGTGTACGGCTCAGCAGAGTCTGGCTGAAATCTTCTTTCACGTCCAGTGCCCCGATCTCTCCTCCTGCTGAAAATGATGTCACATCTGTGGCAGATGTAGATGTGCTGATAATGTCCTGCGAGGTGTCCAGTTCTGATGTCCCACTGTCTTTCACATCTCCTACCTCAGATTTTATTAAAGAACCTTTGTCACTGGTGCTCAGATCAACTGAGCTGACTTGGCTTTGTGGGTCCGAGGCAGGAGGATCCATTTCTTCAGGATCATGCATTAACTCTGTGTCACTGTCAGACAGCATTTCCCTTGGCTTTCTCTTTCTCCCCCGCCGTCCTTTCCTGGGCTTTCGCCCACGCTGCACAGGTGGTTTGGGTTTCAATGTCTCTGGTGCTGGTAAGTCTGGAAGTGGCACTGCAATAGCTTCAGGAACAGTCAATGTTGCCAGGTTTGGCTTTTCTTCTTTTTTAATGTCCTCTACTGCCAGGACATCAGCACTCTGTTGTGGATCTGTGAGCTGTGTGAGACTAGGCACTGATAACGTCACCATGTCATCTTGCTTGACGACGATTGGCTCACCAGCTGCCACTGAAGTGTCCACTGGGATGGTTATGGGCTTGCTGTCCTCATCTGTCATACTCTCTGTTCCAAGAGAAACAGTAATCCCCAATGGATTGTCAACTTTCGGGACTTCCTGAGAATTACCTGACACATCAAAGTCTGCAGAGAGAGGCACATCAAAAGGGGAACTGTCAGAACCTTGCAAAACAGGACCTGATGCTGAGCCCTCAGTGGTGGAAACATTTTGGTCAACAACAGCCATTTCTGAATTCCCAGTCAAAGGCTGAAACTGTATGTTTGATGGCAGGCCTGTCAACAGGGACACATTAGTAGGTGCACAAAGGGTCGACAGCCCAGCAGACTTCTGAAACATCGTCAGCTCCGTCTCCGTTGCTGCGTTGGCTCTCCTGAGTTTTCTTGTGATGCTGAAATCTGGCACCCCTATAGGCATGCCTGTGCTTTTGTTAATGGGCAAGTTACCTGTCTCTCCTTTCTGGAATCTATCACAGAACTCAAGAACCCGATGAAGCTGCATGATTCTGGCGATCTCAATCACCTGCGTGATGACTTTGCTGTTCAGTTCAATGCTGCAGGTGTACATGAAGTCGACCACATGCCGAACAGCTTCCCCGTAACCACTGTCCCCTTCAGTGCTGTCGATGTGAATCTCTATTATCTGCGGGCTTTTCTGACAAAACGCTCTAGGGGAGTCCTGCCCCAGACCCAAAAATGAGCCGAAGTACGGGCTGGCAGCAGCCAGAACGTTTGAGTGAGCAAATATTTGTTCACTGTTGATACGTAGGATAACGTCACAAAATCGGGAACTCGCTCTCTGTTCATTTAGATTGGAAAGAACGCGTATCGTGTGGTTCAAGTCTCTAAATTGGCCTGATCGGACGACCGTGGCCGCCATTTTGAGGGGAGCAAATGCGCCTGGCGCGTGCCGCTTTTCAAATGTTACCTCGTAAATCAAACGTTTTCACAAACTATATCCATATTAAGATGTAGAAGAATAATTCCAACAACGACTTCAATGAAATTCGAAACAATGCATCCATGGAAAACTAGATCAAACGAAGAAATAAACAGCGTTCAAGCCAATTACTCGTCTCCCTCCATCTTGGTAGCAAATTGGACAGATTGAAGATCTGAACCTTTTGCGAACTCCAACGGAATGTGCACGCAAAATGCAAGGCTGATCAATCCAAGATGATTTATGGCGGAAATTGACCTGTAAGTTGAGCTCGAAGCCAAGTAGTGTTTAAACGGTGTTTCCATTAAAGTGGCGTAGAGGTAAATTTTATGTGTGCTTTGAAAATTTGGACGTGTTCAATTGATTGATTTTTTTCGTGCAACAGATCTCTTCCTCTTTCAGTTTCATTAGATCTACACGTGTTGACAGAGTGACGACAACGTCTGTCAGGCCACTGTGAATGTGATTTTACTAATTTCGGATCTCCTGGTGAACATCACACTGGCGATTTGAGGTTGTGACACGTATTTCGACGGGTTGTTTTGACTTTTAAAATTAAATCTTATGCACATGGTCGGAATTTACATCATGATATAACGAATATATTTCCAAATGATGTATGGCTCAGCCTTTTGCACAATGGCATGGCTGTAAGTGTAAAGTGATGGTAATCTGTGCTTTCAAAGATGGATACATTTCTAAAGAAAATCCGACCCAGCCCCAGACAAACTGTGCTAGATGATCGCTTCGAAGTAGAGCCTGACCCTGTGGAAGTTGCCTTGGAAGACGACGATTCTGACCCATCAGCTTCTGGTTTCAAAGGCAAACTGAGTTTTGGTCCTGATGGTGACTCAAGCACAGACTTGGAGTCATCCGATAAAGGTAAGGTAGATATCATAGCATATAATTATAAGTTTATAACACATGTAAACCCCTCATCGGCTCATGCATACAGGTGCATGCCAAAGCCTTGTGGGGCAAGACAAAACTATGTTGGGTTTTTTTACATGGCAAATATAAATTGCTGTGCACATGTCTACAATATGAAATTGTTCAGGCTGTGCACACAAACAGTATGAAATTGTTCGGAGAGCCTTTCATTCAATGTGGCTTCGATGTTGAGCACACCTTGCAGCATACTGAGTATTGATGAAGCATTATCCGAAACTGGAATGAAAAAGAGGGTTAGGGAAGGGCCATTATGTTTTACAGGGTTAAGATTTTTCATCGCCCTCTCAAGCAAAAAATACCAACACACACATAAATCTTTGGCATTAAAAGATCTGGTCCCAAAGGTGAACCTTCAGGTGCAGGTGCAGAACGGGCAACACTACACTTTAGGATTCAAATTTTGACACGCAAGGACTGTGCCCACCTTGAATAACACGCTGCCCTATGGTTGAGCCACATCACTGCCAGTGGACACAGATTATGTGTTTGAAATAATTGTAAATTCAACATCTAAAATCTGCTGCCATCAGTGGAGCATGGATTTAAAAGTGGTGTCAGCAAGTGGCATAGACCCTAAAGAGCCCCATAAATGCAAGGGCTCCTGAAGATCTGTGTCTTTTGCAGTTGGATTGTGTTGACATCACTGTTGACTTGCTCTCAGCAGTCAGTCACTCAGTGGGTTAACCCCTTCCCTACCACAGCATGTACGCTTTATGTATGGTCAAGAGTACGACTGGGTGTCCAAAGGTGTGACAAGCACCCTGCATTTTCAAAAGCAAAATAATTTTAATATTTCATATAAATCTGATGTACCTTTGCATACATAAACATTGACACTAAGTAAAATTTTTATGTTATTTGCAGTTTGGTTGTTACTGAACTTTGAAGTTTAAAGTTTGAAGATAACATTTACAATGTCACACATTTATTGATTTAACAATTCACAACAAGCACATGCTGTAAGCAATTTTTTTGCATTTGTATGTTTCAAAGTATGTTCCCCAACCAGTTTTGTGCCATAAAAACTGTTTGAACATAACTTTACACCATAATTTCCAAAAGCCACTAATTTTTAATTTTATTTGGAGAACTAATTTTAAAATATGCTAAATCAAATGCACAGAAACATGTCTCTAATTTAATTTAAGTGCAAAAGCCAATTGAAAAATAATGTTTACATAGTTCTTCTGAATACTGACAAAGTTGTTCAATACACCTTCACTGCAATGTTATTCTCATTTTTTATCTCATGCAATCAAATACAGCTTAAAACTGTAAGCTAAAAAAAATTACTACACTAGAAAACTTTTATCTGCTGTTAACTAATAGAAAATAAGTAATTTTTTACAAACTGAGCTGAGATTTGACACAAATTCAATTACATTCACAAGATTGAACATAACTTTACACCTTCTTTGGTCTCACAAGGGCAAATCACAAACTCTTGGGAAAAAATAAGTATGCATACCAATCCCACTAACATTAACAAGCACAGCCATTATAATTATAAAACTAGTAATGTTTATGTGATTTTCAAAAAGGGCTGTTGCAACTTTTCAAGTGTTTGTAACACCTTCTGACTTGCACACAGGAAAAATCTTAAGATTATTCAAGAGAAGTCTCTAAAGAAGACACTATCATCGAGCCTGCTTTCACCTATAAGCAATGTGCATACTGTTCAGGTAAAATTTCATTTATTAGTCCATCATAATTAAATAAACAGTAGCAAAAAGACAGAAAACAGGATGCATGAACATAACTTTACACGCTCACATTCACACATTTGCCTTGTATTTGTAACTTGACAAGTAGAATTATTTAGAAATTTGTTGATTGCCTGTAGTCTACACAAGAGAAGAATGACGTTTGCACTAACATGATTTCATGACAAAAACATGAAATAGAAAATAAGAAAGGTAAAAAATAATGACATGGCGTGTTTGAACATAACATGACGACACAGGACCATTAGCACAAAAGTAAAGGTGCAGAGTTATGAAATGCAGATTTGAAAGCTGTTTGTGATGATAAAAGATAGTGCATGCATAAAGGTTAATGCACAAATTTCAATGCACAACGGGAAATGTAATCATCATTGCATGAATGTAACATGACACGACGTAGAGTTATGTTTATGAGAAATAGCTGTGACATTATCTTGTTTTGCAGTCACTAAAATTTTATAGGTCTTGAAATTCATATTTTATAGGATTTATCTGGTTATCTTACCTACTTTATTGCAGGACGGCCAAAGAAATGAAATTGGTGTTTGTTCATAACTTTACACAGTGCATGCGATGTACTGATGGTGTAACGTTATGTACAAACAAAAAACAAAGAAATGTTTATCCTAGAAGGTATCACATGCTTTATTATTATGAAAAAGTAAACAGCATCTTTTCAGCTATCGGTAGTTTTTTTTTATATAAAGTGATTTTTGTGATTTTAGGTGATAAATGTTTGAACGTAACTTTACATCCCACAAAGTTGTGTCAAGTTATGTTCACGAGGAAAAATTGAAAAGAGTTTCAAATGTGTTGTGTACCAGAATGTGCATAACTATTTTTATGTGTTGGCATCATCTACTATATGATTTGCAACAAAATTTACCCTTCAACAAAAAAAAAATGTGCATACTGGTTTGAACATTACACGCCAGCACACAGAAAAAAATACAATAAAATTATTTCAACTGAACAAAATTAGGTATTTTGGGGCCTACCAAGGTCTTGTCTAAATAAGTCTAGTGCTACTATAATAAATAAAGTTTGCTGGACTGCTTGAACATAACAATTTACACCCAAAATTTGGACGCATACTGTAAACCTCGTAAAGGGTTTTTTTCCATCTGTCACCCATGCATCCTCTTCAAAACCTTGATGTAAATCACTACACCAGTTGTCTTCAGCAAAAACAACAAATTAGTAGAGATAAATAAGTGCCTAAGCTGTTTGAACATAACTCAACATTTACACCATTCTGAGTACAAATCTTCAAAACTGGATCATTTGATTTTCCATGTAAGAACCACAAACCTTTCATCATAAAAACAAAGTACATACTCTACAAAATAACACATAAGTTTTAATAATTGACCATTTGTCAAAATGTGTTGTAGTAGTATGATTTCTGCTGACAAAATTTACAACACGTGTTATGTTCAAGCAGGCTCTTACATTATGGTGAATTATGCAAAAGCAACTCGCTCTAGAAAATCATCAACTCAATGGTAATTTAGGCCAACATTACAAACATCTTGTGACAGTAACAGTGATTGTTCATAGTGCAGCATGCCTTTGAAAATCTGAGTTCCATTGAGCATACAGTGTAAAATGTATCACGTTTTGTTCTCAAGTTATAATTCGGATTTGGTCCAAAAAACTGTGATAATGTCCCAAATTCTTCTGTGATCACCCAAAGATCATGTATCACTGGAAACCTTATCCATTTCCCTAAAAAATGATGTATACCTTAGTTTGATCTGACCACTTCTGATAATTTTGTAGCAGGTTTTGTGAGGGAGGGTGTAGATTTTACCATTAGACACCCAGTCGTACTCTTGACCATATATTTGTGTTTTTGAAATATCGATTCATTCAACAACCAAAAGCCAACACTGCCCCCCTCCCCCCCTCCCCTCCCCCAAAACCTAAGTAACACGGATACAAATTGGTCTCAGCAAAATGCATAGATCATCATGAGCCCCTGCAGTTGCGGGGGCTCATGAGGATCTTTGTCTGTTGCAGTTCATGGATCATGTTGACTTTTTCTCCTCAGCAATAAAGGGGTTAATGTTTGACCCTATCTTTTCCACTCCAGTCTTGGCTATACTTCATCAGTACGAGTATGCCGCAAGGTGTGCTCAACATTGACACCGCATTGAAAGGCTTTCTGTAATACAGTCTTTTTTTCATTGTGGTCAGACAAATAGCGCAGCTGTGTGATGTTGTTACACAGGCAGAGTGAGAGAACTCAAACCCTGACTCTTTTGTTGTTGTCGCTGGTGATCTCAATAATTAGCAAAGAGATGCCTAAGTTTGTACAGCAAGCATTTTGTGCCACTAGAGACGGTAAAATTTTAGATCATTTTTATTAAATTATTATAATTATTATTTATTATTACATGGTATTTATGGCCCATTTGTCATATAAATAATAAATATAATATAACTCAATGTGCAATTCAACCACGAAAGGCGCTTACCGTTACATTGCCCGTGCTCCACTCGGACAGTCAGACCATGCCATGATTTATCTTGTGCCAGCATACAAGCAACAACTCAAAAGTGCAAAAGCAAGTAAAAACAATCAAACAATGGTCACCAGAGGCAGCTGAAAGACTCCGTGGCTGTCTAGAGTGCACTGACTGGGATGTGTTTAAGGAAGTAACATCAGACATTCATGAGTACACAGAGACTGTGTCACTGACTACATTACCTTCTGTGAGAGCCTCTGTATTCCCACCAAGACCTGCAAGAGTTTTCCTAATGACAAGCCATGGTTTTCGGCAGACATAAACACAAACTCCAGGAAAAACATGACGCATACAAAGACAATGCCAGAGAAAGGTACAAGAATCATTCCCAACTAATGATGACTAAAAGGGGGAATCACTGCTAAAAAAAACAAACTCAACTTTAAATGTTAGCACCATTTTTAATTATTGTGTTAATATGTGTAGTTTATAACCTGTAAAAAGAAAAGCAGACCGACATACCAAACTGCCAATAGACGGGTATATGAAATGTGTCACTGTGAACTGCATTACACCGTGACAGAAATTCAACTGTGAGCAATGTACTGATCATGCAAAATGCCTTATCAATCATGGCTTACTTGAAAACAATAAGGAGAAGGTAAAAAAAAAACAATTTTTGAGTTATTAGATCGATGCAGTTTGTTTTGGAAAGAGGTATAGTTTTTGTTCACAACACCGTAACTGTAAACACGGGTACACCCCCATTATAAAACTTTTTTGTTTCAAACTTTAGGGTCAACAAATATGAAACAAATATGTAATATATTCGCTTTTGGTGGTCAATGACGATGCTAAAGGTAAAGAGACAAAAACTTGTACTTGCTTTGATGTTATGCAACATCAACACTGTGTAACATGCAACACAAAGGAGCATACATCCATTCTCAGACTCAAAATTTAAAAACTCAACAAATGCAAAATATTTGGACAGTGGAAATCATTTATTTCTGGATTTCACATACCCCTCCCCCCCCCCCCTTTTCCCCTCTCCCCCTCCCCCCCCCCTCCCCCTCCCCAATCCTGAAGCATCCTGACAACATTCATGAAAAGAAGTGTTGTCCACGGGCATTGATGGTGGGCAGATCCAACAGCGTGACATCCTCTACAGGGACCCATAATATGTCTTCAACATAGGGAAATGTGTAGAACGTCTCATGAATCCTTAAGAACTTCACCAGCGCCTCATCACCATTATTCTCCAAACTCTGGGAAGGAAAAGACAAAATTAAAAAAAAAAAAAATTAATAGAAATAAAACTGAAAGTGGCTCAACATTTATGTTCAATTTTTCACCTTTATACACACTTTGTAATTTTAAAAAAAAATTGCTGGTTTAACCAATCACTGACATTGTTCTTCAGCTCATGAAAAAAAAAATTATTCCTTAAGCCCATGGTACTTATAAAGAGCATTGGTAAAAAGTGGCTCTCAGGGTTTGGGTCAAAGTATAAATACTCGCTGTCCCAATGAAGTATAATGGCATCTTAATTTTGCCAGCATGGAAAGCAGCTCGCACCCACATACCGCACTGCAGCTGTGGAGCACCTGAAATCAGAAGCAAATGTTAAGCCCCGAGGTCTAAGGTGAAGCACCATCTTGATGGCCCTCAGGAGCTCCTAGCACTCCAGTGATTAATTATCATTTCAAGTTACCATATTATGTAATAAACATAATAAAGGAATTTAGACATTATTCATTAACAATTTTAAAAAAAAAAACTCACTTTATTCAGCAGATGACTGTGGAGCATCGGGCAGTTCTGCAGGAGGTGGCTGTGGAGCCTCAGGCAGTTCTGTAGGGGGTGGCTGTGGAGCCTTGGGCATTTAAGCAGGGGGTGGCTGTGGAGCCTCGGGCAGTTGAGCAGGGGGTGGCTGTGGAGCCTCAGGCAGTTGAGCAGAGGGTGGCTGTGGAGCCTCAGGCAACTGAGCAGGGGGTGGCTGTGGAGCCTCGGGCAGTTGAGCAGGTGGCGCGATGAGGAGCAGCTGGCATTTCTGGAGGGGGTGGCTGTGGAGCACCTGAAGTTATAATTACATTTTTTAATCCAAAGGTCCACGTGAAGCATTACCAATGACTTTTTTTTTAGGACACTAATATAATCCAGCAAGAGGGGAACTATTAATACTCATAAACAACAACAAAAACTTACAAGGTTCTGCACCACGCCATCCGAGTCTGACACCCTTCTGCAAGGTTTCTGGCTTCCAGGGGCCGCAGAACTCTTCAAAGTGGCAGTATCCCCCTCCAGACAAGCATTCGTCGCAGAAGCAACTCCTCTCTCGTGTTGCCACAAGGAAAGGCATGCTTCCCCGCACACAGTGGATGCTCCTGTTGCCCTTGATGCCTTTAATATCAGGCCCAGTACACTCCTGTCTGTTGCCTTGGATAACCCAAAAAGGGACCAGCTTGAAGGTCCTCTTTGCATGGCAGTGCTCGCCAGGTGTGGAGGGGCGCGTCAGACTTCCTGATGCGTAATCAAACAAGTCATTTGCTGAGGCAATGACTGCTTGATTCCGCTTCACTGCCAGCCCAGCCAATCTCCGCATCACATGGGCCTTTTCCATGCAGAGACCCAAAATAATGTTTCTCGGTCATGATGCCCATGTCTTCAGCTGCCAGTGAACATTCGACAAAGTTGGTTTTGCCCTTGTACTGGCCAGCACAATCATCGTTGAAGTGCACCACCCTGTCAAACTGCATACCCCGCTGCCAAAGCTCTGCCATCACCTCCAGCTGAAAATGCTGAACAGCATGACAGTCATGCTTCAAGTCTGGCGACACAAACATAAAGCTCTCCCTCATTGTTTCGCCTTCCTCCGAGCACTTGTAGTTGTAGTAAGTGACGCACGGATGAATGGTGATTTGCTGCCTGCCCCAATGTGCGCCCTGTGCTTCGTTTTGGTAGTGGCACGTCAGGTTCTCGCCAAAATCCATGACTGTTACGATTATGGTTGTGTTATCCTGTGAGAGCGTACATGTGTTATTCGTAGGTAACGATATGTTGTTTATTTGAGCTATCACGGTTATGATTTCGTGCCTTTTTAGTAAGATTTTCTTTTGTTCGTGAGTAGAGCCGATTTCGGTTTGTTGTGTTTAGTCCGGTGCGTTGTAGAAGGGTCGCACTGTCTAGTGGCCTCGTAAGTGTCACATCGGTTAGTTGACATCGCTACATTTTTCGCTACTTTTCCTGTGCGCGTGTAGTGAGCAGCTTTTATTTTGTTTGGTGAATGTTCTCGTACCTTTTAGAGCTATCATAGATAGGGATACCATACTTTTATGTGACTTAATTATACACTAGAGTTTAGAGCTGAAGTAAGCAGCTGTGTTTTTGTAGCCTGATATATTGTTTCTGGAAAATTCATGTTAATGAGTTTCGGCTGCGCGTTTCGTTCTGATTGTTTGAGTTCATGATTTCCGTAGAAGATTCTAGATTTTTCCAGTATCACTAGGCAGGCATTGTCATGGAACCCCCAGGGAAAGAGGAAAAGAGGTAGGCCAAGAAACTCCTGGCGTCGAGACCTCCAAGCAGACATCAAGAGACTGGGAACCACCTGGAGTAGAATCGAAGGAGAAGCACAGGACAGGAGTTGCTGGAGGTCTCTCGTCGACGGCCTATACCCGGGTAGGGGTGACAGGCGTAAGTAAGTAAGTAATTCTAGATTTTGATAGTGTATATAAGGAGGGCGCTGGGAAAGCCCGTTAGTACATTGTCTTGCTTTGTCAGTTGTAGAGATACGCAGTTTATTGCGAGAGACGCTGTGTATGAGAAACTTTGAGTCGTAGTATGGACATAGCAGAAGAGACTTTGTATTCAGTAGTTTGTGCATTTGAAAGAGCATTACTGTGAGGATATCGCATCGCTGAATTAAATATTGTTGGAACTGTTACTCCAGTTTTGTCTACATCCTTAAGCCACGGTTGACGGATTGCAGCTGAATGAGGTCTATTTAAAAGAACTCTACGTGCGTGTGTGTCTGGTGTGTTTATCATACTTCGACTACAACTCCACCACGTAACAATGACGATGAGCAGCCACTTGTCAGGTAAATTAGCCTTCAAATTGTAGAACTATTTGTGTTGCCACCAAGCATTTTAAAGATGATGGCTAAAGTTCTTCAGGTCTTCCTCCAGCTCAGTGATCACTTGGTCGAAAGAGCCTTCCTTCTGGGTCAGCCCTTTTCGTGAGCAGTTGACAACATTTCCCTCTCTGTCAGTATATGTTTGCGGGAATTAGCACCCACATCTTCCACGAAACCTTTTGCATCAGGAAATTCCTCCAGAGGAACCTGGAGCCACTGGCGCAGCTTCTGAACACCATAGCTGGGACACTCTCTGTCCAAACAAGCCTTCGAATGCACTCCATTTTCAGGTCTGACACACAGAGTGCAATTCGATAGGTCATGTTTGGAACCGAGGAGTTTATCTTGGTGTCCCTTGCTGTGAAGCACACTGTTGACAGCATGGATCTTCAGGCCGAGATTTGCACAGTACACATGCAATTGCAAGTGTTCAGCTTGATGTGGCTAGCAGTTTTGGTTCTTTCAGGGCAAAGGGCAGCAAACTTGGTGAATGAGACATTGATGCCACTCTCCGCTATGAACTCTCTGTGGGCCTCTAGCAACGTTTTTTCCTTGTATCTTTTCGATTCATGGGGCTTGGCACTGACCGATGATGCTGAAGGGTCCTCTCGCGATATATCTCCCCTATTGTAGAAGTCCTTATTGACGAGCATACTGTGTCAGACAAAGTATCAGACTTTTTCTTGCAGGGAAGAGCCTCATCAGATGCAGCCTTCTGTAGGAAATTCCAGCTACAGCCAGTCTCTTGCCAAAAGCATCTGAGTTCTCCTCTCTTTTTGGCCGACTTTGTGATCAAATGGCAGAGTGCCGCTTTCTTTGCCACATCTTTCTTACACCTGGACTTTTTCAACTTTGGCACCTCTTCCACAACTTGACCATGAACTGCTCTTGCCAGATCCAGTTTCCGTCTTGCCTCAAGCTGAACAACCACTCCTATCGCGACCAAGGCTGCCTTCTTCAATGGTGACTTTGTCTTGGTCAGACTTTCCATAACTGCAGCATATTTAGGGTGTGAACTTGGCAGGCAGGCTTTCACTTTCTTCACAGCCTTTTGCTGTGTTTTGATCTTGGCATAGCCAGAACCTGAACTGGCTTGTTCCACCTGTGGCTGTCTGTGTGCAGATTTTTCACACCACAAAGCATCTCCGGTCTTGTGCGGCGTTTCATGTTTATTGCCACTCTCTTCTGACTGGACAGCCCCTCTCTGTATTTTCGTTGTCGAAGCCGGTCCTGCTCCCTTTTAAGTTCCTGTCCAGCTCGCGTTTTGGGTGTCTTGCTGGTCTTGATTGGACGGCTAAGCTCATGCTGTGTCTCACGCCATTTCTTTACTCGCAACCTGGCCTTTTCACGGTCTGCTGCCAGCTCCTCTGTCCTTGATTTCTTTTTCTGCCTTATGTTTTTGTTTTCCTTGGTCCTGTAGTCTCTGTATGTCCCCTGTTCCTTCATCCGCTCCCTGTATCTGCGCATCCGCAACACGTCTTCGATAAATCAGGTCTTTTAGGGTCAACTTGTGGAGTCTCTTCCTCTTCTGTCTGTTTTGAAATAGAATCCTCCACTGCCTTCTTTCTCGCGAGTAGATGCACAGAGAGCCTAGAACTTTGATCTGAAATACTAAAACAGAGTAAGGCAAAAGATTAAACCTTGATCTTGAAATATACTTCTCACTCTTTAAGTGAGTTTAACCCTTAATGTCCTATACCACTTTCCATGCAGTTGCAATTGGAAAGCGGTATAGGACATTAAGGGTTAAGTTTAACTACATATTTGGAGATATGTTTCAGTTCCACAATAAACCAGGACCTATGCTGAAAAACACATCAAAATTAGGAAAATAAAATGAAATGTTTGAAATATGGGTTTCTGTTTAAGTTACTTTAACATACCTGCCATTTACGTGTTCTCTCACGTCATTTGACTCCTTGTATTTAGTACTGGAGAACTGGAACAACACTGTAGAACAAACAAGATAACATTATTTTCAAAGCGCATCTTTCCAGCTAAATACAGTGGAGCCTGCACATAAATGCATCCAATTCTTACTGTATGTTGTTTCTGGAACTGTGTTCAATGTCACATGTAACACAGTTACCAGCAAGACATGTTTTTTGTGATTTACAACAGCAAACTGCTTAACTCATTCTACCCCAGACACACCACATAAAGATAAAGATCGACCATGATAGTTCAAGGGTGATGCCAGAATAGCTTGGCACCTAAGGGCGCCAAGCTATTCTGGCATCACCCTTGAACTATCATGGTCGATCTGTGTCCTGCACTGCAATGCAGTCTTCAGAAGACAGGTGCAAACTTTAAGGATTTCGGTGTTGGGGGTAGAATGAGTTAAGCAACCATAACAGCAATTTCAGCTTCAAACTAGAACTACAGGACTATCAAAACATGAAAATCAGGCAGATTGTACATGAGGAAGTGCCTTTACATAAAGCCAAGTAGCTGCATAACACACTACACCATTTCAATCAACGAAGATGCGTCACAAGTTACACAGTAACCCAGAAGCATATTTTTCTGGTAAAACAGACCTTTAACCGTTACAAAAAAATACCACAATGCCGAAATTCATTGAAAAGAAACGCAACAAGTATGTGCTACAAGTTAATGCTGATAAAGCACAGCTATGAGATGCTTCTCTCACACAAAAGAGTAACAACATAACAAGCTACACCGTCTCCGAGTAACTGCATTTCATTTTGAAACAAGCCAAGTATGCAGTACAAAAAGCAATTAAGACTGCTAAGCGCAACTTCAGAGAGACTAGAACAGAAAATCACAGCTAGTAACCCTAGAGTCATCTGGCAAGGCCTCAAAGACATTACAAACTATAAACCAGCATCCAAGTCTGCTGATGTTACAGATGCGTCTCTCCCAGACACTCTGAATGACTTTCATAGTCATTTTGATAAAAAAGAATACGACCCCACCTCCTTCTGCGGTGAGGTGTCATACTGAGAACCCACCTTTCACTGTTCTAGACGCGGATGTCAGGTGCATGTTTCAGCATCTAGACAGCAGGCAAGCTACCAGTCCAGATAACATTTCTCCTCGAAGATTACAAAAGCACTGTCAGGGGAGAGAAGTGTGCATGATCGACCAGTGATCATAGATCTACTTTGGTCAAAGCAAAAAAAAAGAAAGATAGGATTAGGAAAGAGGGGGTGCGCTAAGAAAGTGACTGGCAGCAATGCATTTGGAAGCCACCCCCCCCCCCCCCCTGAAGGGGGGTGTATCATCCCACTGTTCCAGCCACTTGGTGCATGGAAATTTAAATCTAGGTCCCCCAAGGGGCGTCCAGAACAGCTGTTTCGGTTTCAGTCTTGGCGACCTCGTCGGCACACCATTTGGCATACTGGTTGAAAGCAGGGACTTTTGCCTACCTGCAAAGACAGCCACATTTTACTGTGTAGTGTGGTGTCTGCAGGGGCATACATTCCATGCCTCCACCTAGAGCCAAATTTCCATGCACCCTAAAGAGAACCTACTAAAAGGGGGGAAGGGGTTGCAGTCAATATTGTAGTAATAAATGAAAAGAAAAGTGGAGACTGCCATTGCTAACATTTTAGGAAGATTACAAAGTAAAGTAGGTAAAAGCACTATCAGGGGAGAGAAGTGTGCATGATCGAACAGTGATCATAGATCTACTTTGGTAAAAAGCACCAAAAAAAGATAGAAAAGAGGGGGTGCGCTAAGAAAGTGACTGGAAGCAATATATGGAAGCCCACCCCCCCCCCAAAGGGGCTCGTATCACATTATTATCCCACTGTTCCATCCCCTTGGTGCATCAAAATTTAAATCTAGGTCCCCCAAGGGGGGGGGGGGGGGTCCAGATATTTAGGGCTTCCATGCATTGCTTCCAATCACTTTTTTAGCGCACCCCCTCTTTCCTATCTTTTTTTTTAATGTGCTTTGACCAAAGTAGATCTATGATCACTGGTCGATCATGCACACTTCTCTCCCCTGACAGTGCCCCACCCGGGTCTGCCCTGGGGGACTTGGGTGGGGTTAGGTATTTTTTAGTTCCCAGGGTCACCCTGGTCAGCCCCACAGGGTGGGGTTTTCTCTCTATTCTGGGGCATGTGTTTCTGTCTACCCGAGGTCCATTCACCTGTATTTGCCTTTTTTAAACTCTCCCTACTGTCTGCACTGCCTGTAGCTCTTGATATTGGATGTGTGTTGCTAAATGGTCTTAGCTTTATTTAGGCCCCATGTGTTAGGTTTATTTAATGTGTTTGACCGGCTGGCGACATACATTCAATGTTCTGTTTAGTTGGTTGTTTTTTTTCACAAGCAGTGCAGGCACGTCCTGAGAAAGCCTTGTTGCTGTCGGGACGTTAAGCAATGTACAATCAATCAATCTCCCCTGACAGTGCTTTTACCTACTTTACTTTGTAATCTTCCTAAAATATTAGCGCTGGCAGCCTCCCCTTTTCTTTTCAACATTTCTCCACGTTTACTCAGAAACTGTGCAGACCAGCTCTTGGGCATCTTTACTGAGATTTTCAACATTTCTCTCTCTCAGTCCATTGTTCCTCTGGGTTGCAAAAGGTCCATCGTCATTCCTGTTCCGAAAAAATCCAAAGTGTCCTCTCTAAACGACTATAGCCCGGTCGCTCTGACCTCAGTTGCCATGAAGACGCTCAAGCGCCTGGTCCTCCGGTTTTCCGAGAACACTTGCTGATCTTCTGCTGGATTGTTTTCAATTCGCGTTTTGTGAAAAACGTTCCGTGGAGGATGTTGTGTCACTTGGTTTGTTTTATGTTTTACAACACCTGGAAATCCCAAACACCTATGCCAGAATTTTATTTGTTGATTACAGTTCTGCTTTTAACACCATTATTCCATCCAAACTGTACCAGAAGATGCAGCAAATCGGAGTTCCAGAGGCTTTGTGCCTCTGGACCCTCGATTTCCTGTTGATGAGACCACATGTCGTTAAAATTGAAAATGTGTCATCCATCCTCATTTTATCCACGGGCAAGCCTCAGGGGTGCATTCTCTCCCCTATGCTCTACTTCCTGTTTACTTATGACTGTGCTTCATGCCATGCCAGTACTAAAGTTCTGAAATTTGCAGATGACACCACCGTAGAGGGGTGCATTACAAACTCAGATGAATCTGCCTGCCGAAGTCAGGTTGAGACTCTTAATTAGCTGGTGTAATAATAACAACCTTCAACTGCACACTGGCAAAACAAAAGAAATGATTGTGAACTTTAGAAAGAAACAGTCCCCTCCCCCTCATGTGATCAATTGTGAAATCATTGAAACTGTCCAGAAGTTTCTTAGCACTACCCTGTCATGTGACCTTACTTACTTACGCCTGTCACCCCTACCCGGGTATAGGCCGTCGACGAGAGACCTCCAGCAACTCCTGTCCTGTGCTTCTCCTTCGATTTTACTCCAGGTGGTTCCTAGTTTCATGTGACCTTAAGTGGGAGGAAAACACTCGTCTCATCGTCCAAAAAGCACAGCAGCTCTTGTTCTTCTTGCGACATGTTGATGCAATTTTACCAAGCTGTGATTGAGAGCGTGCTCACCTTTTTGATCACGGTTTGGTATGGTTCCATCACGCCAAAGAGAAAATCAGACTGAGCAGGGTGGTCAAGACCGCTTCAAAAATCATAGGCAGAGATCTTCCTAGCCTGGATTCACTGTACCAGCAGCGTCTCTTACGTAGAGGAAGTCTTATCTCCAGTGATTCCACCCACCCTGGCAATGAGCTTTTCCAACTTTTACCATCGGGGTGTAGGTACAGGTCCATCAGTACCAGGACCAGCAGATTCCGCAACAGTTTTTTCCCTCTGGCAGTTCGCGCTTTCTCTATTCAGCTGGACTGATTGGAAAGTTTGAGCGGCTGGTGAGAACTCGTCGGAATGTGTACAGTCAGCTTATAACTGAATCAGTGAAGCTTGCCCGTTCGCCGTGTTTAATACCAGTATTTGCTTAGTATTTAGCATGAAAATCATATTTTAGAGTTAAATCTGTATGTGTGTGCATATTATTTCAGTCTTAGTAACTGACATCAAGACAAATTCCAATGTTTTTATTGTGTTTTTTTTACATGGAAACATATGGCAATAAACTATCTTATCTCTTGTGCAAATCAGTGATTACTTCTAACACCTGTTTGGATTTTTTGTGTGCAGAGCAAACATCCTATGAGATCCCATATGAGGGAAGCCCGAGAAGTTCAACCCGAGTGACCTTTGAGGTCACGTCAGCTGAGGTCATCAAAGAGTCACGATCCAGCTCTGTCATTCCTGGTCACTCCAGTCATGTGGTAAGAGAAATTGTGTAGCTGGTATATCAAGTCATGTGAAACCATTTCATCTGGCAGTTCACCATGAAGAACTATCTCATGAATAATTGGTTTTAAAATTAGGATAGGATATCATGTTAACCCATTCAGCTCCAACGCCCTACAGCAGGAAATGTACTGACCATGATAATTCATGGGTAGTGCCAGATTAGCTTGGCGTCTGACAATGCCAAGCTAATTCAAATTCAAAATACTTTATTGTGTCAGTCTAGCCGACAAATTTTATTTCGTTGGGATCACATGCGCGCGTATGGATTTAGCCACATTTTAACAATGGTGGAGAAAAAAACAAAAAAAAAACATGACCACAGTGTACATTGTTAGTGGTATAGGAGTGAGTCTGTCACTTGCAAGATGCCACTGCGACATCTGAGGTGCAAGTTCCTCCACGGCGTCAACAAGGAGAGAGAGATAAGCTAGTTAACACACTCTTCATTTAGGAGACGGATGACCGAGGGTACAAAGCTGCCCTTGTAGCGTTTGGTTTTAACAAGAGGAGCCTTGAACCTGCGGCCAGACGGGAGCTTTTGAAGGTGCTTAGAAAGGCAGTGGGAAGTGTCAGCTGCCAGCCTCAGGCCCTTGCGTATCATTCTCGTCCTGTAGAGGCCGTCAAGGCTCTCCAACCTGCCCCCAACGATTTTCTCACTAAGCCTGATTATCTTATTCAGCTTCCTAAAGTTCTTCTCGCCCAGGGAGCCGAACCATGAGACAAAAGAGAATGTAAGAAGGCTTTCTATAAAGCAGAGGTAGAACTGCCTGAGGATTTTGGGGCTCACATCAAAGGAGCGGAGTTTGCGCAGCATATACAGTCTCCCTTGGGCTTTCTTAAAGATGTCTGTGTTGTCGGTGAAGGATAGCCGTGAATCAATCAAGGTCCCTAAGTATTTGTAAACCTCTGTGCATGTGACAAAAGTGCCGTCAATCACCAGGGACTGAGGAGGTGGGAGTGGGCTCCCGGAAGTTGGCCCACTGCCAGGCTTCCGAAAGTCGACAACCATCTCCTCAGTCATGCCTACGTTCAACTGTAGATGGTTGTTATGACACCATGAAACAAACTGACCCACTTCTGTGAAGTAGTCAGCATCTGAGTTTGACAGATCTACAACAGCGGTGTCGTCTGCAAATTTGACATAGTGAGTCCTGTCATTGGAGCTGGTACAGTCATTTGTGAATAGGATGTAAAGGACAGGCGAGATCACACATCCTTGGGGGCTGCCCACGGATGTGGTGATGACAGAGGACATCAAGTTGTTTACAGGAACACACTGCGTCCTCTCCACTAGGAAGTTCAAGATCCATAGGATCAGAGAAGGGCTGACATTCATGTGACGCAGCTTGTCGGCCAGAAGGTGAGGCCTCATCGTATTGAAGGCGCTGGAAAAGTCAACGAAGAGGACTCTGGCAAAGGACTTTGGTGTCTCCAAGTGAGTGAGGATTAGGTGCAGGAGAGTGATGACTGCATCATCCACACCCCTGTTGTGGCGATATGCGAACTGTAGGGGGTCGAGCTGGTCGCTCGTCTGACTGAGTAGTCGACTCAGGACAAGTCTCTCGAGGCACTTCATGATGATAGTGGTCAGGGCAATAGGTCTGTAGTCATTAGGGCAAGAGGGTTTTGGTTTTTTGGGAACTGGACAGATTAGAGAGTGTTTCCAGAGTGATGGGATTGAGTTTGACGTGAGGGAGGCGTTGAAGATCTGTGTGAGGACTGGTGCCAGTTGGGCACTGCAGGACTGCAGCACCTTACCACTGATTCCGTCTGGGCCTGGGGCTTTGTGTGGCTGAAGACAGCGGAGGACCATCAACACCTCTTCCTCGCTGATCTCTATAACTCTGCGGTCATCAGAAAGAGCCTGGAGTTCATTTCTGATGGTCTGCACTTCTGACTGGACGTTCACCTCAAACCGAGCAAAATGGTCGTTCAACTGATTGGAGAGTTGTAGGCTGTCATCACAGTGTAGACCTGTGGTGGAGGCATTTTGTTTCTGCTGAGTCCCAGCCATAGCCTTCAGACCTTGCCACGCTTTGCGTAGATCACCTGTCACAAAGTGACTCTCCACCTTTTCTTTGAACTGACGTTTATTGTCTTGGATTTTCAACCGGAGCTGAGACTGCAGCTTTTTGCCCTCAATAAAGTCACCGCTAGCAAAAGCTCTTGCCTTTTGTTTCAATGTCCCTTTCAGTTCTTTCGATACCCAGGGCTTGTTGTTTGAAATCTGGCACTACCCTTGAATTATCATGGTCAATGTATCTTGCACATACTGACAATATAGGTGTTACTGTTAGGTGACACCTCCAAAATTTGGGAAAAGATGTCATGAGGTTGAATGGGTTAAGACGTACCTTGCAGAAAAGAAGAGTGTACTTCTGGTGTATAAAAATACAAACGTAAAGTGGGTGTCTGTGTGTACTGCAGGGGCATATATCATGATCAGAACTTCATCGTCGAGAAGAAGTGTTTTGGGGGAATGGGGATGGGGAGGGGAGCTCGAATTTCTGTAAGACGTGGAGAGCCCACATAAGAAATTGTGTCTTCCGTAAATTGTGCAATTTTTCGGAGGCCTTATTCATTTTGGGAGATGTCTGCGTACTTGCACACACTCTTTCACCGCCATAGGTGACTTAGTCGACTTAGCTGTAGACTGCCATGGGCGACTACAGTCGACATGGAAGGGTCATGTAAAAGGGACTGTATTTCCCGTGGTACAATGTTTCCAGTAGCATAACTGACTGACGCCAGTGACACCCAACATCGTGCCCTCCACCCCCACCCCCCTCCCTCCCCCCCCCTCCCCACCCTACCCCTCCGACACAGTTTGCAGTGGTATAACCTGATGTGTAGTGGGGGTTTATCTTTACAATGAGCAGAGCGTACAAAAATGGCTGCGAGTTTGAAAATGCGCCAGAGGTTTTCGGCTTTATTTTCTATGATGAAGACAGCAAAGGGCCTGAAAATGATTCTGAGTAAGACCTTGATGATTCTGCTGATGAAGAATGGTCTCCAGAACCAGAACAATTCCAATAAGAGTCCTCGAACAAATTCGGGAAAGTGTGTTTTGCTTTTTCACTGATGATGTTTGTGTCAGGTGCGCTCAAAGTGTATTGTAAACGTTGTAATAGTTGTTTGAGTAATCAATCCGTCAATATTACAATCATAAATATGAACTTTGTCATAAAATAAACGTTCCATAGATGCACAATTTGAAGTAAATATCTGGAATAGTTTTTGAGATACAAGCCATTAAAGAGACCCATCACACAGCTGGATAACAATCTGGCGCCGTGAACAAACTTTTAAAAAAAATAAATTTGGTGGTAAAAGAGTTAAGATGTCCTCTTCTTTGCGCCTGGGGTTAGTGATAGATCAGCAACACACGACTTCTCCATGTGATTGTTCTAGAAGTAGCGACTATGTAATAGTTTAGAGGTGAATGGAAAAATATGGTGACAGTGTAACATCACCTAACAAGGGTGGTTATTTTTTAACTTGGGGAAGAAAAGAGTCTGGGAAGAGGAAGAAGGCAATTGATGGGAAAGTGTCACTTTTTGTCTACCGTATTGAAAATACGGTAGACTTTAGGATGGGGCTGGTCGGAGCACGTTCTGTAGCATGCAAATGACAAACATAGGTGGGCACACATCAGACCATGACAGTGAAGTAACATGATAAAAATTACGTCATGCCTAGCTCGGGGTGGTCCATGGCGCAGTGATTAAGGCGCCTGCCACCAATGCTAAAGGTGTGAGGTTCAAGACCGGGTTCCCAGCGTCTGACTTTTCTCCTCTAGTACGTGTCACCGTTAATTCGAGTGAACCGTCAGGGTTTTTTTCTCCGGGTACTCCGCCCCCCCCCCCCCCCCCCCCCCCCCAGGCCACTTTATAAATGCGATCAAAATTTCCATAACCTCACTGGTAGCTGAACTGACCCTTCACACCACGTGAATGTCCTGTGTTTGTCTTGTACTGTGTTTGTCTTCAGAGTGAGTGCGTGTGTCACGTGAGCGTGCGTGGTGGGTGCAGTTCGCGGCGCTTTGAGCCGATTCGCAGAACTGGGAAAAGCGCCTATATAATAACAAGTACATGTATTATTATTATTAGCTATGCTAACTGCGCTGTTGAACGTACATTTGGTGGGAAGCGCCATGTGTGTGTATGTAGACATGAGTAGCTCCGCTGTTTGTGTGCGTAGAGGCCTGAAATGTTAGGAAATGCTTTGTTCAAGATGTATTTCGGAGAGCCCCTCAGCATATATATTCAAATTAAGTGACTTGTTCAAGAGAAAAATTGCTGTTTACATAAAGTTGGTTGACCCACATTTTAGTTCGTTATTTTCGTTCCATTCACTTGGAATTTTGGATATATAGCTAGCTTGGAGATAGACATTGGATGAGTTTGTAATCCAACATTGTACCTCATCAACTTTTTAAATAATAATTAATTCATTTTTGCAAGTTTTGGATCCACTAGTATAATACTCCCATCAAACAGTCAGCCCTGGAAGAGGCTGTGTGGAAGAAAACAGTCAGCCCTGGAAGCGGCTGCGTGCCTTTCGATGAGTGAAGTGAAACATCAAATTCGTCACTGTGTACATGGCATGGTGAAACTAGTGATGCCATGACGTCAAGCTTATAGTGACATCATTTGTTTTCTTGCGCTATTCTTCTTCAGAATTCCTGTCGCTACACAAGCCCACAGCGTACTAATTGCAGGAAGCGCCGTGTGTCCCATCTTTATTTGTGTGCGCCGGTGTGTGTTGATCAGAGGTTGGCTTAGAGAGGAGGGAAATGGATCAGAAGGATTAACTTAAAAATATGAACAACTCTGAATGTTCCTAAAGGAAAAATGCATATGAGCTCCAAACAATATGGTTGAATTTGGGATGAAATTCTCATCTTGTTTATATTATCCCCTCACATTTTACTGATCCTTTATGTAAGCAAAACTGAAAACCCAGTGCAACCACTGATTAACACTTATCATCCTGATACACTATTGCTTGAAATAAATTTGACTATGATACTTTTAGTTAAATGGTGGTGCCAGAATAGCTTGGCGCCTGGGGCATGAAAATGGTTGATCTACCTCCTGACCTGTAATGTAGCCTTCATAGGACAATAAGCAACTTGAAAAAAGTCAGCCTCAGGATGTAATGAGTTAACGATTACTTCCCTTAGTCCTGTGGTTGATTGGTATGTTGGACAGCAACTTAACCCATTCAGCCCTGACGCACTACAGCAGGAGATGGGTCACCCATGATAATTCAAAGGTAGTTCCAGATTAGCTTGATGCCTGCCAAGCTAATCTGGCACTGCCCTTGAATTATGGACGATCCATCCCCTGCAACTGGTGCTTAAATTTGGGAAATACGGCCGTCGGGCTGAATGAGTTAATGTTTTGTTTTCATTGCAGGACTACACCATTGTGTTGAGGGCAAATGATGGAGAAGAAAAGGTTCCTACACACATCATACGTCGCTACTCAGATTTTGAACACCTGCACAAACGACTGAAAAAGAAGTTCCCACACCTCCTCAGCTCCATTGTCTTTCCACAGAAGCAATTTCTCGGCAACTTCTCGCAAGAAACTATTGCCAGGCGCAGTCGAGCCTTTGAGCAGTACTTAACACACCTGTACTCCATTTTTGACATTCGATATTCTTCCACTTTTGCTGAGTTTTTCACGGGAGAGGATTATGCTCAGGGTAGTGAACTTTTCTTGAACTCCAAATATTCTGAAGCGATACCTTTCTTTGAGAGGTACCTACCTGTGATGGAGAAACTTTATGGCAACTCGCATCCACGGCTATGCCAAGTGGTGTGTGCCCTCGTCGCGTGTCATGCACAGACGTCTAAACCGGATGTAGCAGAAGGATACGCACGATTGGGACTTGGGTGTCTTCCGGAATCTCAGCTGACAACAGCGTTGCTGCAGGCATCGGCACGGTTACGGTGGTCGCTGGGCCGTGAAAAGATCGACATTGAGCGACGTTTGCAGGAACAGCGAGAGAGTGGAATGGATGTGGATGGTACACCAGACTTGGAGGATCTTGTTTGCCAACAGCTAAGGGCACGCTCTTCTTGAGAGTAAATGTTTATTTTTCTTTGGTTGCTTTTTTCTGTGCTTTTTTGTTGTTAATAGAGTTCACTTCTTAATAACTTGACTGACTTAACTCATTCTACCCCATCACCGAAATCTCCAAATTTTGCCGTTGTCCTCTGAAGACTGCACTCTAGTGCAGGACGCAGATCGACCATGATAGTTCAAGGGTGATGCCAGAATAGCTTGGCGCCCATAGGCGCCAAGCTATTCTGGCATCACCCTTGAACTATCATGGACGATCTTTATCTTGCTGTGGTGTGTCTGGGGTAGAATGAGTTAAGAAAGAGGAGTGGAATATATATCTAATACGTTATCCGAGGGTGTTTACTGTCACAGCATCAGCAAGAGGCATAGACTCTCATGATTCTGAAGCTGCAGGGGTCATTGAAAATATAGGCCTCTTGTAAATTAAAGACATTACCATGGATACTTAAAATGATGAGTTGCCATTTTTTTTTTTTTTTTTTTTTTTTTTTTTTGGGAGGGGGGGAATGGTTTTGGTTATAAGTGTCATTTCCAACAAAGTTCATTGTTTTATACTGATACGCTTACAATTATATTTTTGTGCACACATTTTGAATCATTATTTATTCCAGCAATTGACGCAGATCTGAGTTGTTTTCAATTTCAGTTGCTTTAATGATTTATCTTGTGTGACAAATATTGCAGTCTAATGCATTTATGTGTTTTTTATAGAATTATTTCTGTCAAAAGAGTTTATTTGTTCATGCCAGTTAGCGTTTCGTTCTTATCCTTTAACTTACATAGATTACAAAGGTAATGTGTACATGCATGTATACTGATGAGGAAAAGAAATGTGACATTTTTTGGAATCATCAGACTCCAAGTAGAAGGCAGGGGTAAGAAACACTACTGCTACGTCACAAAAAAATTCATTTTGGCTTTAACCCTCTTGTGCATGCAGTACTGTTTACGCTTTATACTGGTAGCTGCATGCACTGAGGTTAAACTCAAAGTGGATTGCCTGTATATATTTAGATCAGTATTGATGAGCAAAAGAAATGCAACATGTTTAGAATCATTGGAAACACTGACAAGCAAAAGACATCACATGCGACATTATTGGAATCATCAGAAACACTGGCGAGCAAAAAAAAAAAGCAACATTTATGGAATCACCGGAAACACTGATGAGCAAGAAATGCAACATTTTGGGGATCATCAGAAACACTAAAGTGTTTCTGATTATTCCAAAAGTATTGCATTTCTTTTGCTTGTCAGTATAGATATACTATCCATTTATATAATGTATTATATACAGGCAGTCCACTTTGAGTTTAACCTCAGTGCATGCACAGCTACAAGTACTGAAGTGTAAACAATACAGCATGCATGAGAGGGTTATTGGCCACAGGCAAAAATGAATTTTTTGTGACTTAACCCATTTAGCCCCAGGACCCTGCAGCATGAGATGGATTGATCGTGATAATTCAAGGGTAGTGCCAGCTGAGCTTGGCGCCTTCAGGTGCCAAGCTCATCTGGCACTACCCTTGAATTATCATGATCAATCCATCTCCTGCAACTGGTACATAGTCATTAGGCAACACCTCCCAAATTTGAAAAATGGGACCTTGGCGATAAAAGGGTTAACAGTAGTGTTTTTTACCCTTGCGTCCTACTTTGAGTGTGCCATGAATGTACAGTTCTGACCAGTCTAGGATTTTGCCAACCCGGAAATTCCATTGATGTATGCGTTGCTCATAGTAGCTTGTCTTAGTGCTGGCAGTGCTCTGCCCAGCTGTAGGAGGTGATCTGATTATAATCTGCTTGGAAATCTATGAGGTCTCATTTTAACCCTTTGGCTGGCGGTAGTGGTTTTGTCATAATTCCTGCAGGAATCAAAGCACCAAAAACTGCTACCAACAGCCAAAGGCTAAGCATGCTTGACCCCTTTGAGTTTTGAGCCTGTGGATGCAGATTGTTTTTTTAGAAATCATTGTTAATCGGTTACCAAATCACATCATTCCTGCAGGAATAATCGCAACAAAAACGGTTACCAACAGCCAAAGGTTTTTAAAAAATGTGACAGTAGACACAGGTTGTGTTTATGAAATCTTTGTTAATTCCCTGCTAAAAGAGCCTCACTGTCCCAAGAACGTGGCTAAGGGGGACCCAGGAACATGCACACAAAGTGGTGTCGGCAAGAGGCATACATACATCCTCACAGGCTTCTGCAACTGCAAGGGATTATGCCTATCGGTGTCTCTTGAAATAGCTCAGGAACCTGTATATGATGTAGACATAGTCCCAGTCAAAATTTCAGATGTGAAACTCCACAAAAATTTGGGAAATGTGTCCGTGGGGATAAATGGGTTAAAATTATCATACTGAAACATACATGAGTATTATAATTGATATCAGTATCACACACCACACTTATGTCTTCTGGCTCCACTCATTGCAAGCGGATTCATTGGCCTGCTTGTCAGTTTATACAAATTTGCTGTTGATTCCAACTTCTTGTCATGTTCTGGGGTTGCTGATGTAAAACTTGTGTCCCCAAACACTGTCTTCACTTAGGACGCTTCGTCGCTGCTCTGTAAAGTAAAATGGATCACACAGAAGTTGGATAATGTGATCCATCTGATCGGTTCATCCTAAGATTGCTGCTAGCTTCTTCATGGGTCCAAGTTTTGATTTCAGAACATACATTAGGTATCATGTCGGATTAAAGATACGCATTAAAGTCAAAATACTTGTTCTTTCAACTGGTCTGACAGGTCCTGCAAGTTTAAAGGGAATGGCTCATTTACACATTGTACTCGCACTCATCTAAGTCTGAAAGGGGCGTAGGCCATTAAACAGACTTCGCCTGATGCTTGATAACGTTTAGCAGATCACCTCCCATGTTAGTCAAGTTTGCTCAAGGAGCAGGTTGCGTTTCTAACGAGCTGCTGGTGTGTACTGGTAGTTTTCATTGCTTTGATCTGATTTTCCTTCTCTTGCACAGGTCTGCCCTGGGGGACTTGGGTGGGGTTAACTACTTTTTAGTTCCCAGGGTCACCCTGGTCAGCCCCACAGGGTGGGTTTTCTCCTCTATTCTGGGGCATGTGTTTCTGTCTACCCTTGGTCCATTCACCTGTATTTTCCTTTTTAAATCTCTCTCTACTGTCTGCACTGCCTGTAGCTCTTGATATTGGATGTGTGTTGCTAAATGGTCTTGGCTTTATTTAGGCCCCATGGCGTAGGTTTATTTAACGTGTTGGACCGGCTGGCGACATACATTCAATGTTCTGTTGTTTTGGGTTTTTTTCACAAGCAGTGCAGGCACGTCCTGAGAAAGTCTTGTTGCTGTCGGGACGTTAAGCAATGTACAATCAACCAATCTCTTGCACAGGTGTCCGAACATCTTCCAGGCTCTGACCTTGTAACTCTCTTCCAAACTGTTGGTGACCACTCCAGACCTAACTTCAGTCTCAAAGCGCCCCCAACACAATGACTTTGCCCCAATGCTTTAAGTTTACCCTTTGCGTGTCTGTAATGTTTTTTGTCGCCATGATTCCTGTAGGAATCATGGTGACAAAAACTGCTACCGACATTCAAAGGGTTAACACTATTGTGACTAGCACTGCCATTGCTTTATCTTCTTGCCGCCATGACACTTCCAGAAAACCAGGAACTGTAAACAAATCTGTCTAGCAAGCTTGAATTAAGCCCAATCACTTATTTATTTATTTATTTATTTATTTGGGTTTAACGCCGAGCAGGCGACTAAGGCCATCTCACGGCGGAAGCCCAATCACCACCAAATTTTTTTTTTTTTGTGTACTAAATGAAAAAGGATGCCCAGTTCAGCCATGCTAGTTATAAGTTTGTTGCGTGATTCGTATAAGCCGCCATCTTTAAAAAATGGGGATAGTTTGTGGGTTGTATTTTTTGTGTTTGTTTTCTTTTGCACTGAACTTCAGTTTCATCATTTTTAGCAGAAAGTACTGTAAATAACCACATTTTAACAAAACAAGTTGTAAAACCTATGAATTAGCTGAAATATTGTCAATATTGTACACACATTGTCAAGATCCTGCATCCGGAGAATCTCATCTCTTGACATTGGTCACCTTCAATTCATTTTTTCATCTAAATTTGGCGCAAACCTTCACTGATTTCAACATGAGCGGATGTGGCCATAATTCTTTTATCAAGGGAAACAACTCAATTACCAGCAAGCTTCAAAACGGGGGCACAAACATGAGTCTTCTACCTTGTATCACTAAAACGGCTCGAGGCGCGGCCCTACCCATGCGCGATGCTAAGCTGCTACGACTCGAGGCGTGGCCCTACCCATGCGCGATGCTAAGCTGCCACGACTCGAGGCGCGGCCCTACCCATGCGCGATGCTAAGCTGCCACGACTCGAGGCGTGGCCCGTCGCGGATGTGTTAAACCATCTATGGTGCAGCTTCCCTCCATCAAATTTGCAGCAAATGCTCATCCAGCACTTGGCATGATTTGTGGTGCCATGCAAGTAGCCACTCTGGCGCAACATGGGCAAGCAATACTTCGTATCATTCCTTTCTCAGCTGTTTGGATGGAGACGGTTGCACAGAGGTGATGTCATTCCTGTCCTGATGCTGCTCACAAAGAACAGGGCATACATTACTATCTTCTCCTGCCTCATTACTTTCTTCCATTTTCAAATGTTAATGTACTTGCTATGCCGAATTTGGTAGAGTACCTCGAGTGATCATTGAATACATACATGTATTTATGATTGAATTTCTAAATATTTCATGCACAAGTGACTGCACAGAGTTAACCCTTTGTGTGTCAGTAGCAGTTTTTGTCATGTGCATACATGCCACGTGGTTGGTGCACTCAGTTTTCACAATATTCCATCCCCACAATGAAATCTCTGTCTGTTTATGAGCATGAACACTACTGTCACCGTTTGCGATTGATACACATATATTGGAAGCCATGGGGCGAATGGCGCTCAACATTGCAGAACTTGTTCCTGACACTGTTGTGAAGAAGTTTACTACTTTCTTTGCCAATAATAATGGCAACGCCACCCACAGCATTATACATACGTGCAAATGCTTCGACCAGCCGCCATTGGTAATTACTGTTAATAATGGGATAGACCCACCAAGTTAGCACGTCTGATGGTCCCGTCCGTCAGTGGGTTTCGTACACTCTTACAAAGTGTGTATGCCCCTCCTTTAAGTTCAGACCATTTCTGTTTTACTTGTTTCCTCATTCTGCTGAAACCACCAACAGCATTCACTCCATTGGTAATGGCCAACCATAAGGCCTCTTTCCTTTTCACTGTCACCGCCGAGTTTTTTAACTTTGCTTTGAACTGCGTAAGGGTGCAGGCATTTATCAGCTCAGTCAGTAAGGAATTCCAAATTAAAGGAGCAGTACATCTGAAAGTGAAAGAGCGTTCACTGGCAGATTTGAGATGGAACTTTGAGACGTTTTTCTCCCGAAGAACGAGGTGAGCGAGAGGGCTGGTAAGTAATTAGACTGCCATCAAAGTGGCGGTATGCAAGGGTCGCTATCTTAAACTTTATGTGGGATTGGATTGGAAGCCAGCATTATTTTGAACTCGCTGAAGGCAGTTAATCTGCTCAGATGGAAGACCAAAAAGCAGAAATTGCAGTAGTCAAGACGGCTCATGACTAAAGCATTCACTAACTTGGCAGTGGCAGATTCAGAAAGACTGTGTCGGACAGAGGCGATGCGTCTCGGAGAGTATGAAGCACCATGACAGATTCCACCGACCTGATCCTGCATACTCAAAGTCTTATCGAGCTTGACACCAAGATACTTGACTGAAGACTGAAATGGAATATCAGTGTTATCTACGCGTAAAGACTCGGTGTGAATTTGTTAAAGGTGGGATGCTGAGCCAAACGGGCAGTAACTCTGTTTTTTCTGGATTTAACATAAGTTTGTTACTGTCCATCCATGTCGTGACATCGTCAACACAAGACTTGATGCCAGTTTCAACAGACTGAAATTCCCCAGGTGGACTGCTCTGAGAGATTTCAGTGTCAGCGGCATACTTATCATAAGAACACTGATGGCTGGAAATAACATCTGACAGCGGTTGTGAATACAACATAAACAATACAGGGCCTAAGACAGAGCCCAGAGGCACTCCAAACTCCAGAATGGAAGGTCTAAAGACACTGTCTTTTACCCCTACAAACTGGTACCGATCGGAAACGGCTTCATCGCAGGCTGCAATATACACAGCGAACCGTTCACCTGGGCAGCTGGCAGTGAAATAAAACGTGAGCTGGTTATTTCAGGAATTGGAAGTCCAGTTGTTGAACAGCTACCATCTACGACACCAGAGTGAAAGTGGATGGCCCTAATGGGCAGGTTATCGGGACAAGGATAGCTGGTGTCTGTGGAGTACAACCTGAACACAGATCAATTCAGGCACACTTCAGATGTGCCACATTCAACAGAAGTGGTATTTAACTAGCCCGTCTTTTTTCCCTGGATGAGCAGCACTGGTGTACTGCATTTTATTGGAAATGGGAGACTCTGAAACGGTGTAACTTGCAGAGCTGACTCTGCACATTAACTGAAGGTTAGCCCTTTGCAACGGTTCTACCAGCGCTAGCCTCACTTGTCTGGTTTGTGAGCTTTGCCAGTAGCGCTTTTAGTCACGACTGAAACCACTACCGACTCCCAAAAGGTTAACTGTGGAATGAATTTGCCTGTCAGCGCTTGAGGTCATGAGAACAGCCTGTGCTATTATTGTATTAATTATGGTAGTCTATAGTCCAGTTCAAATGCACAAAACTGATTTCACATACAGATGGTCAGCCCTGACTGACTACAAGAAAAGTATCAACCATGATAGGTCAAGGGTGATGCCAGAATAGCTTAGCGCCTGTAGACGCCAAGCTATTCTGGCAGCACTTTCAAACTGTTGTGGTTGATTGGCAGTGGTGCCAAGTTGTTTTCCCACCACCCTTGAGCTGTTACAATGGTCAATGTGTCTCATGAACTGTATTTAGTAAATAGTCCAGAGGACAGCTCCAAATTCAGCTTTAATCTTTTGCATTCTGATACACTTTTGCTTGAACTAAATTTGACTGATAGTTCAAGGGTGGTGCCAGAATAGCTTGGTGTCTCAGGTGCCAAGCTATTCTGGCACCACCCTTGAACTAAAATGGTTGATCTATCGCTTGAGCTCTAATGCAGCCCTCATAGAAAAATAAGGAAACTTTTTTTTTTTTTTAAAAACAGCCTCAGGATGTGATGGGTTAATGCTCAGTGTTATTGCATGCGAATAAAAGCACACAAGGTACAGGGGAGGGAAGAACTGGACACCTCAACGCGATAAACATAGTAGTTTCAAAATTGATTATCTCTCTTTGGTAATGTTTGTGCCCACTGTTACGTTCACTGTACAGGAAATAAACTAACACATTGGCATCGTTATTTGTTTGTGTGTACGAAAATTCCATTATGTACCGAATTTTAATGCCTGTACATGGAGCCAGACTGCCTGTACATGGAGCCAGACTGTGAAATGTGATTTCAAGTTATTGGTCGTTATGTCGCATCAGTCTGATCAGAAAAAAACTCACCACCGAAGCTGCCACCAAACTTGCTGTCTCTCTCATCTTATCTCGCATCAACTATTGCAACGCTCTCCTTTCCGGCCTCCCTCACTCCACCACTTTCACTCTCCAGCGCGTCCAGAACAACGCTGCCCGCCTCATCCTCAGAAAGAAGAAATCTGACCACATCACTACCCTGCTCAAACTCCTTCACTGGCTCCATCCCCCAACGCATCCAATACAAGATTCTGTCTCTCTGACTACAAATCCCTTAACAACTACGCTCCTGCCTATCTCTCCAACTTACTTCACCCCTACACTCCTTCCCGCTTCCGACCCTCTCCGCCTCCACATCCCCCGCACCAAACTCAGCACTTTCGGTCCCCGCTCCTTCTCCGTCTACGGTCCATCCACCTGGAACACTCTCCCACTCTCTCTCCGTCAGAAACACTCTCTCTCCTCCTTCCAGTCCGCCCTCAAAACTCATCTCTTTCAACAGTTCTAGCACTATAACATCACCATATTCCCCACCCCAAGCTGACTGTCGTAATGTATTTGTGGTACGCGAGTCATTGTCAAAAGCGTGCGCGAGTTGTGAGTGTGCGCTTAGAGTTATAATTATTATAAGATAAGCGCATTATAAATACTGTAATTATTATTATTATGTGATTGGAAGCTTTATTTCTTAAAAAGAAAAATCATTTATTTATTTGGTTTGAAGGATGGCATGATATTGATCAAACTATTGATGTGTCTGTCTCTCAGGCCAGAAAGAAAATTGTGCAATGTTTTCAACTGAACATTAATTTAACCCTCATGTGCATGCAGCCACAGGTACTGTACACCAAGCTGTTGCATACACATGGAGGTTAACCCCTTCACCACCATAGACACAGATTTTGTTTTGTAATCATCGTAACTTTTAACGTTGGAGATCCCCAGCCGACAAAAGAGCATGAGTACAAAGTGGTTTCAGCAAGAGACATAAATCCTTTTGAGTCCCCACAACTGCATGGGCTCATAAGGATCTATACCTCTTACAGTTGGTCGGTATTTATTTTTTCTTGGCAGTGAAGGGGTTTAATTGACATTAATTTGATATGGCTTGACTGATTCAGTCCCGACACACCACAGCGGATTGATAGTTCAAGGATGGTGCCAGAATAGCTTAGTGCCTATAGACGCCAAGCTATTCTGGCACCACCCTTGAACTATCATGGTCAATCTGTCTCCTGAATTGTAATGCAGTCCTCAGAGGTTGACTCCAAATGTGGGGATTTTGTACCTGGGATACAATGGCTTAAAAATTAACCCTCCAACATGTGAAAGATTGTCATTTTCAGAACTGGTAATGAGCAGTAATTGTGGTGTAACTGTAACCAGATCAGATTTTACCATTTATTTATTTACTTGGGTTCACATACGTATTCAGAAGACTCTACAGACTCAAACGTTTGTGTTTGTCTAATGTTTCCAGTACATTTTGCGTTGTAAATTTAATGTATTCACTGATTGTTAGTGTGTTACACATGCAACCACTGGTATTACACATACCAAGGAGAATTTTACTCAGCGCTGGACATACTTGTCCCCTGCCCCATCCTATCAGGCACCCAATCGCCAGCCCACAGAAAAATGTGCAGGTAAAGACAACGAAGCATCTAATAGATCCCTTAGGGGTGTATAATGATCGTCTTGTTCTTTACCTGCGTACTTTTCTGAGGGCTGGTGATGTGATCGTCTCGTTTTTTACCAGTGTATTTTTCTGAGGGCTGGAGATTTGGGTGCCTGATCGGAGGGGGCAGGGGATCTAACCGTTTGTGTATATATATATATATGTATGCTGTGTACAGCTGCAAGCACAATGGAGTTATTTATAGTGTTAGGTGATTCGGTGATGGACCTTTTAGACCAAGAACGTGTTTGTGTGAAATACGCGTTAATATTATACCAATTTTTCCTATGTTTCAAATAAAATTCGTTTATGATATATATATTGGTGTGTCACCACTTTGGCAGTCGGTAGTAGTTTTTGCAGTTAACCCTTTGGCTGTCGGTAGCGGTTTATGTCGCGATGATTCCTGCAGGAATCATCACGACATAAACCGCTACCGACAGCCAAAGGGTTAACTGCGTTATTTGTAACTGAGCTGGTCTGTGATTTTGGACTGGTCCAAAGTCACCGACCAGCTCATATTTTGCTGTTCATGTTATAGAGACGACCTTTTTCTTTCACCAAAGATTTTGCTAAATTGCGACCAAGGAGCATTGAAAAAGATGTATAGATCTATATCACTTATTTGATTTGATTGTACATTTACATTTCTTTTGTTATTTATGTGGACGCAATTGTTATTCCGGATTCGTAATCTAAAGTTATAAACTTGTATGTTTTTTGTTTTTTTTCTGTGCTGTTTTTGCTTTTCTATGCTGTAGAGAAAGGTGTGTATGTGTGTGTACTTGCGTGCATGTAATGTGTATGTGTTTGTGTTTATATGTGGTGTGTGTGTGTGTGCGTGCTTATATGTGGTGTGTGTGTGCGTGTAGAAGTAGATGCATGAGTGTGTGTGTGTGCGCTCATGTGTTTGTGTTGAGGGTTTAGTTTCAGGGGCGGATCGTGGGTTGGGGTGGGATCAAGGGTTCCGCAGCACCACCAACCCCCACCCACCCACCCCACCACCACCACCACAAACAAAAAAAATCTTTAAAATGTTATAACGAAGTCACTTTTGGGGGAGTTTGGACACGCACACAACGTGCGACGCACTCTCTTCTCTAACACCTCCCACCCCTCCAAAAATAATAATAATCTTAAAAATGTTATTACGGAGTCCCTTTTGGGGAAGTTTGGACCCACGCACGCGACACGCGACGCACTCTCTTCCCCACCCCCCACCCCGCCCCCACAAATAACAAATCTTTAAAATGTTATGAGCAAGTTCCATTTCGGGGAGTTTGGACACAAACATGACACACCACACTCTCTTCTCTAGACCATCCTCCCTCTTTTGTTAGATTTTTCGGCCACTGGAAGCAAGGTTTAGTATCCGGGAGGTCTTTTGTGTCAGTTTGAAGGTCCCAAACAAAACGTTGGACCCCCCCCCCCCCCGCCCCTTCTCGAGGTAACTGATCCGCCCCTATCACTGCCAAGAAGTACCACTACCAATTCTAAGTCCTGATGCAGGGGAAAAGGGGAGGGAGGGATGACGCAAATAGAGATAACATGAGGATTTCATCCCAAAGTCTACTCTATTGTTTGGAGCTCAGATGTGTTTATCTTTTAGGAACATTCAGAGTTGTTCATATTTTTAGGCTTATAAAGCTGATCCATTTCCCTCCTCTCTAAGCCATCCTCTGATCAACATACACGTCGGCGCACACAAATAAAGACGGACACACGGCGCTTCCCGCCATTAGTACGCTCTGTGGGCTTGTGTAGCGACAGGAATCCATCTCCTTTTACTCAAACCCACCCTCTGATCCACACACATTGGCACACATAAACAAAGACGGACACAAGACGATTCCCGCCATTTGTAAGCTCTGTGGTCTGGCGTAGCATAGCTATTCTGAAGAAGAAGAATAGCACGAGCAGCGAAATAACGTCACTTTAAGCTTCACGTCATCGCATTAGCCCCACGACGCCGTGTTCATAGTGACGACTCGATGTTATACGTCACTCATCGCAGTACTAACATTTGACGTATCAGAGGATCAATTTAGCAATTTTCTTGCTGATTTTCAGCCTAGGGCTTACAGGTCACAATTTGACCCAGGGCCGGGACAAATAGTAGGCTTATGCAAACACTGTTTATGAAAAATCATGCGGGCATTAATGAGAAGATAGCTTTTTTTCATAAAAGAACAATTAAAGTTATGTTAGCTGTTTTACAAATGACGCCGAAAAAGTGGTGCAGAAAATTGTATGATTTTCACACCTAGGACATACAGGTCACAATTGACCTAATCGTACCCGACAGCCGAGACAATCTGTAGGCTTATGTAAATACCGTATATGAAAAATCATGCGATTATTAAAGATAAGATTGGTTTTTTGTCGTTAAAAAAAAAGAATTGTTTTAATATCATTCAAAAACGTTCTAGAGGTACAATGCTGGTTAACGAACTCATTCAATATCTCCCTTGTATCTAGCCATATGCAAAATATCAAGAAAAGTTACGGACTCCAGTGTGGATCAACCGGTTTTTGTGAAACGGCCATTTTCTCGCCAGTGAGCATCTTGATCAAAAAATCGAAAAAAAGGTCTCGAGATTATTCTTTCAGGGACGATATCATATAATTTCAAGCTTGTCCGTCCTCAAACGCGGGCTCTAGTCGCTGTCAAATACACACACTCACACACACACACACATACGGTGCTTTGGCGTCAAAAAGACGTTCTCTAGCAAGGTTTGCGTAGCTAGACGTGACGTCATTGTCATCTTGTTACTTCTTTGCCAGAATTTCTGCCCCGCACCCCAAAAACGTCATGTGCATGCTCCGGAATGTGCTCCGACCAGCCCCATTTCAAAGTCTACCGTATTTTCAATACGGTAGACAAAAACTGGCTCACTAGCTGAAGTCTGCCTAACGACGGATGTGTTGCTTAGTTGAAGCATTTCAAAGTGACACTACACTGAGCTGGTTGGGGAAAACTGACTGCGCCATTTGCAAAGCCTCTTTCTTCTTCTTTTCTTTAAGTGTGGCGCCGCTCGGCCCCGAGAGCAGCGTTAGTTGACTACCGCCCTCCCCAGTTTGCACCAGTCGACTACAACTGATGCCGCCCACCCCAGCAACCCATCGGCACTCGAGGCCGTAGCACTCCCCTCCACCCATCCCAACTTGGCTCGGTCCCACAGCCTTCGTGTGTTCCCGTGGCCTTCCCCGTCGCCCGAGCTCCCTCGGCACCCGGCCAAGCGCAGCTAGGAAGGCTAGGGAAGGGTTGGCGCCACCAACGAACCCCAGAGACAATTTCTGGGAGAGGACGGTGGGGAGGAAACGGCGTTGCTGACCCCGCCTGAGTTGGAGGCAGCGCTGCCAGCCCAGTCAGTTGCATGGAGATGTTGGTGTTAGACAAAAAACACCATAGTCAGTACAAAATTTGCAATTGCAAATGATTTTGTTTCTCTCTTGGGCACCTTGAATATGACACACTTTCGTGCCATCACTCCATAATTGAATTCCGCAAATAGTAAAAGTTCATTTCACAGTCACTCTATACCATCAAAATATTCCAACGGGATTTCATCCAAGGCGGGAAACGCAATCATTTGATCATCAAGGGACGACTGAAAACCATAAAAGAAACCTCGCTTGATTTGAGGATCTAAATGAGTTTGAGTTGTGCTAGCAAGAGGTATAGATTCTCATGAGCCCCTGCATTCGCAGCGGCTCATGAGAACCTATGCCTCTTGCAGCTGGAAAGTTTGAGTGCGAGTTTATCACGGTCTTTGAATTTATGGTTCTTGACTGTTGACACGCATGGCATCCAAACACGTTTGTCCCTTTCTTTTTTCTTCTTCTTTTGTTGTTGTTGTTGTTTGTTTTGTTGTTGTTTTTGTTGGTCTAATTATGAACAAGATGGGATGAACTATAACACCCAACGTCTCTTCTATATAAGAGCTGTTTTCGCTGTCAAGGGTTTCTACTTTTTGTCTTTGACTTGATTCTGATGTTGAAATATGTCCTTTTGAAAAAGCCTCGCAATTTTTATGTGCCAATGCGTGATAGTGAACTCTTATAAGGGGCGCGCGCAGTGCATACGCGTCATTAGTTTGTCAAACGTCATTTGTCATGACGTATTTTTTGTTTTTACCTAATTTTATATTTAACGTGATACGAGTTTCGCTTTCGCTTCAAGACTTGGGAAATGGAGACAAAACTAGAACTTCCCGGTACAATTTCAGTCTTGCTATAATTTGTGTGAAAGCAGGTTGACTTTACCTAGCTACATGTTATACTAAGTACACCTGCATGTTCTTCTGAAAGCGCATCGACGTGTGTGTATGCGTGTGCGTGCGTGCATAAGCGCGCTTCAAACATCCTCAAGAGGCATAGATGTTCATGCGCCCTCCGGGCACATGAGGATCTATGCCTCTTGGAGATGCGCGCATATGTATGCGAGCGAGAGGGAGAGCAGTAGCCTGGACGAGTACACAGATGCAGTGACGTCGTACATAGGCTTCTGTGAGGAGGCCTGTGTCCCGACCAAGACCGTCCACATCTTTGGCAATAACAAGCCGTGGTTCAGCCGCTCAGTCAAGGTAAAACTTGACGCTAAGAACGAGGCCTTCAAGAGTGGCGTCGAGGAGCAGTACAGAAAGGCCAAAGCTGCGCTGCGTCGCGAGATCAGCAGGGCGAAGGCGACCTACTGGAAGAAAATCGAAGACCAGTTCTCCTCCAACAACATGCGAGAGGTGTGGCGGGGTTTGCAGCAGGCCACCGGCTACAAGCAGGGGGCAACAACTCACGATGACGTGGACCCGGAGCTCCCGGACAGGCTGAACCTGTTTTACAGCAGGTTTGACCAGAAGAATTCCACTCCTGGATACCGTCCTCCGCTTCCTGTAGACGCGTCGACTCTGACGCCGCCCTTCAGCGTTCGAGAGGCGGAGGTAAAACGTCTCTTCCAGAGACAGAATCCCAGGAAAGCCTCGGGTCCCGACCACGTGTCTACGGCTGCCTTGAAGTTCTGTGCTGACCAGCTCGCTCCTGTCTTCACCGATATCTTCAATATCTCTCTACAGCAGATGTCGGTGCCGCGGTGCTTCAAGTCGTCCGTGATCGTCCCTGTTCCCAAGAAGTCAAAGGTCACCCAGCTGAACGACTATCGCCCCGTGGCACTGACGTCTGTTGCCGTGAAAGTCCTGGAGCGGCTTGTTCTTCGCTTCCTGAGGGTATCCACGGGGCAATTGCTTGACCCACTCCAGTTTGCCTACCAAGCGAACAGGTCAGTAGATGATGCAGTTGCACTGGGCCTGCATTTCATCTTGCAGCACTTGGAGACCCCACGCACCTATGCCAGAGTCTTGTTTATTGACTATTCCAGTGCTTTCAACACCATCATCCCTCACAAGCTTTTCGACAAACTCATTCACCTCAATGTTCACCCCTCCATATGTCACTGGATCGTTGACTTTCTTCTGGACCGTCCTCAGGTCGTAAGACTCTACAATTCACACTCTGCCGCGGTAACACTGAACACTGGCGCTCCACAAGGATGCGTTCTCTCTCCGCTTCTCTTTACCCTGTTCACAAATGACTGTGTCTCCGCAACCCCGTCTGTGAAAATTTTGAAATTTTCCGATGATACCACTCTTGAAGGCCTGTTGTCTGATGCCGACGAAACTGTGTATCGAGACGAGGTTCGGAGAATGGTCGACTGGTGCTTGGAAAATGACCTGGAACTGAATGTCTCAAAGACAAAAGAGGTGGTGATTGACTTTCGTCAAATCAAAGTCCCGATACTGCCCCTTGTCATCAATGGGGAAACCCGCGTAGAACAAGTCGACTCGTTTAAATTTCTCGGCTCCATCATCTCGAGCGATCTGGTTTGGGACAATAACGGACTACGGCCATTGTGAAAAAGTGCCAACAGCGTCTCCACTTTCTGAGACAGCTGCGGAAACTCGGTATGTGAAGAGGTATCATGGCACAGTTCTACCGCGCGGTGATAGAGAGCACCTTGTGCTTCTCTATCACTGTCTGGTATGGCAGCACAACCGCAACAGAAAAGAACCAGCTCGAGCACATTGTTAAGACTGCCTCCAAAATAGCTGGCTGCGACTTTCCATCTGTCGCCTCCATCTTCAAAACACGTATGGAACGGAAGGCAGGAAAAATCGTTCGCGATCTGTCACACCCAGCCAATCATCTCTTCGAGCCTCTGCCCTCTGGCCGGCGGTTTCGTGCTCTGAAAGCCAGAACCTCTCGATTCAGATGCAGTTTCTTTCCAGAAGCTGTACTCAGTTCATCACCATCCATGGAACAACGTGATTCCATGATTGTGACATAGGACTGATGTGTGTAATATTGTGTTTATCTATCTTAGTGCTGTATACAGGACGACTGAGTGTATGTCATGATGAATGCATGTATGTATTTTACTGTCGCCATGTCACACAAAAATCCTTGTAACGTTTTACTTGGTGAATAAATGTCTTATGTCTTATGGTTTGTGGCTGAGGCGGTATCATCCTCCGGCATTGAATGATTGATTGTTTATGTTTAACAGGTAGTACTTCCATAGACTTCAAACAAGGTCGACACGTGGCAGCAAAAGGCGTAGATTCTCATGTGACCCTCGTGCACCCTAAGGGGTCTGAAAACTGATACACCTTAACCCTTTTAGCCCCGGATCCCTACCATCAGTCAAGGGTAGTGCCAGATTAGCTTGGCGCCTTCAGGCGCCAAGCTAATCTGGCACTACCCTTGAATTATCATGGTCAAGCCATCTCCTGCAACTGGTACATAGTCTTTTAGGTAACACCTCCAAAATTTGAGAAATGGGACTTTGGAGCTAAAAGGGTGAAACACTAACAAGGCCAACATGTGGTATGGATTCTCCAGAGGCCACGTAATACCGATGTCGGCGGCCGACGTCGGCCCTATGGCCTTTTGTGCATTGGATATGTCCTCTTGGGTCTGCACGGGAGGGGGGGGGGGGAGGGGGGTCTCGATAATGCGTGCCTCTTGCAGTCAGGAAGGGTTTACCGGTGTGTGCATCTTAATTGGATGAACACGAACAGTAGCAGGAGTTATTAAGTGACTGACATAATACAAGCAAACAACTTTGACTGAAAGAAGTGAGTCCTCACAAACCAGACAGGTGAGGTTAGCGCTCAGGTAGAACTGTACACACCCAAAGGGCATTACTCAGCGCCTGGACAGACACAGTTAGATGCTCTGCCCCCGCCTACCAATGAGGCACTCGATCGCCAGCCCACACGGAAAAATAAAGTGCAGGTATAGAACAAGATGATCATATACATCCCTTGTATCCCTTCTTGTACAGCGGATTTAACTGTTCGTCTGTCCAGCGCTGAGTAATTCCTCTTGGTATGTGTAAGGAAGTGAGTCAGTCACCAAAACGGGGGGGGGGGGGGGGGGGGGGGGGGGGGAGGCAACAGGGGCGAGAATTCCGAGACAGAGGGGCGGGGAAAAGGAAATACAAATGGTGACGGACGCAAGAGGCTGAACACCGACCTTTTCTCACCTCTTGAAACGAGCTAGCTCAGACGGGGTCTGTGCTGATGGAAAAAGATGAAGATGGTGTCGTGTGAGGATTGTGTATTGATTTGTCACAACAGAAGAGCCAGCTACTGTTTGTGAGGCATAGAAAACACAATGTTGCACAATTAGTCTAGTCAGTGCCGTGTTGACATAATTATCTGGCCTAACGTACACTTCCAGATTGAATAATAAGTCAACATAGCCATGTTCCATGAGTGTATTGCGAAGAGAACATCTGCTCGGGTCATTTAACCCATATCATATTGAGGCTAAAACCTTCAAATGTGTACACTGCCATAGGCAAGCTACATTATAGCACTTACAGATAAGGATATAGACCCATGGCTTTAGTTCAAGGGTGGTGCCAGAATAGCTTGGCGCCTAGAGGCGCCAAGCTATTCTGGCACTGCCCTTGAACTATTTTAGTCAAACTGTTTTCACACACTGGTGTATTCCGAATGATAAGGGTTAAACAGCCTTCTGCAACCCTGCCCAAGCATGTTTATAAGGTAACGAAAGGCGAGAGTGGCGCTTTTCTTTTTTTAAAGTTGTGCATCTGGCGCCCCATACCAGTAACTATAGTCTTAAAGTGCACGACTGCCATAGGGCTCGGGAAGCTGACGTCATCACGCTAGTCGTGGCGGCTATCTTGAGAGGATTCGCGATAAGGCCGTCATAGGGAAATCGCTGTCAGGACAATGTCAGGAAAGTCCTGACGTGCTATAGGCAATAACAGCAAGTCTTGCCATCACCGTAGGAAACCGCTAACCAGAATTTGTTTTTGTTTGGCCAAAGAGGAAGAAACATGAAGAAAAACGCGTTGAAACACTATTTCGCTACTATCTGTAGAGTCTATCCTCTTAAGATGGCGGCCGCCGCGCCGACGCTGCTAGGCAACGCGGGGAACTTCCCGAACCCTATATTGACACCAGAGCATACGAGAAAACAGCCTGCGTCAATCTTCATGTCTTTACAAGAAAATAAGCGGGCAGAGTCATCAGAGGGCTTACACTTAAGGCAGTCGTACACTGATGTGGACAGTTCTGACATGACGAAAAAAAAAAAAAAAAAAAAAAAACTATCGGCGAAATATCGTATGTACTCGATAGCTTTTCGCCGTACTGACACCGCGATAGCTCTCCGGCACAAGCTGCGTATGCGCTATTTCCTTATATGTAAAATCTCGCGAAACTTGTATGTCCTCGAGACAGAATGGGTGTGTTACGTGGTGGAGTTGTAGTCGAAGTATGATAAACACACCAGACACACACGCACGTAGAGTTCTTTAAAGTAAACCTCGTTCAGCTGCAATCCGTCACACGTGGCTTAACTTATGTAGACAATACTGGAGTAACAGTTCCAACAATATTTAATTCAGCGATGCGATATCCACACAGTAATGCTCTTTCAAATGCACAAACTATTGAATACAAAGTCTCTTCTGCGATGTCACACTCCTCACTGCGACACAAAGTTTCTCATACACAGCGTCTCTCTAGACTCAACTACGTGTCTCTACAACTGACAAAGCAAGACAATGTACTCACACGCTTTCCCAGCGCCCTCCTTATATAATACTATGAAATTCTAGAACCGTCTATGCAAATCATGTAACTCAACCAATCAGAACGAAACGCGCAGCCGAAACTCATTAACATGAATTTTCCAGAAACAATATAACAGGCTACAAAAACACGGCTGCTCACTTCAGCTCTAAATTCTAGCATATAATAAAGACACATAAAAGTATGGTATCCCTATCTATGATAGCTCAAAAAGGTACGAGAACATTCACCAAACAAAATAAAGGCTGCTCGATACACACGCACATGCAAAACAAAAAGTAGCGAAAATGTTGCGATGTCAACCGACGTGACACTTACGAGGCCACTAGACAGTGCGACCCTTCTACAACGCACCGGACTAAACACAACAAAACGAAAACGGCTCTACTCACGAACAAAAGAAAATCTTACTAAAAAAAACACGTGAATCATAACCGTGATAGCTCAAATAAACAACATATCGTTACCTACGAATAACACATGTACTTCTCACAGGATAACACAACCACAAACGTAACAGGGTGCGTACATGGAAGACGAAGAATTGAAAAAAATTCGCAGCAACCACAATTATCGTTGGGATGGAGAAGCAGAAACGAGTGTGGACGAGAGAGTAGCTACTTTGATGTCCGGTTTCAGTTGAGAGCAATGCTCGTGCAAGAGATGTGCGCGAAAGATCCATGCAGCAACAACACAATGAAGTTCTCAGCCGAGTGCTGACGGCAAGATACCGTCACAGATGCGTGACGCGTAGGGCTCTGCTGATTGCTTGTTTGCTGATAGGCGAGCTGGCTAGGATAGGAAAAATAGAAGCAGGTTCTATTCGGACTATCGGGTGGATAGCGAAGTATGAAATGAAATGAAACTTTATTTCTCAACGGATGAAGTAATATAGCACGAGTGCCATTTTTCATACTTGCCGTTGCTACTCTACAAACACAGGATAATAATTGTAATACTAATAGTACCAAATTACACAAAGAAAAATTAGGAGACATTAAACATGAAGAGACATTAAACAAAATTCATTCATTCAGAAAGTACACGCAATGCACGCACACACATACACGCTCGCGCGCACACACAGACACGCGCTAATGATAACTTGACCTATATACGAAGCAAATCATTTGGATCATAGTGAAAATAAATTTTGGATTATAATAGAAAACTTGAATTATGTAATTAGGCGATTATTATTAGTATGGACAAACCATACGCCCCGGGCAGCATGCACTGATTATACGATAAGCACATGTTTTATACGGATACTTGTGGAAGATTATGTATCAGCAGACAAGTACTTGAGGCATTCCTTGAAAGAGGAGAGGGAGCTAGCGTGTGTTATACACGTAGGCAGTTTGTTCCAGAAAGATGCGCCTGAGAAAGATACACTGGTTTTAAATAGATCTATCCTGGGGCGAGGTGTAATAAAGTTTCGTCTCGAAGTAGAATAACTCAACTTGCCTTGGTAAAGAGCTTACAAAGATATTCTGGGTGAATCTCATTCCAGATTTTATACATAGCCACACCCTTGTTTAAAAGGTGATGCTTGCTAAGAGGTAGCATTTTCAGTTTTTCAAGTCTTTCGTCAGTGCTGAATCAGGCAGGATATGTTTCGCTCCTCTCCGATGCAGGGAGTTAAGCCTCTTCAAGTGTATGTCACCGCTGCCATCCCATATCGTGGACGCATAATCGATGTGGGATTTGACATGTGCATTGTAAAATAACTTGCGGGCATCAACATCGATAAACTACTTCAACTTTGAAAGCATAAAAACATTTCTGGCAACAGTTTTACATACAGCATTTATGTGCGATTGCCACTTCATCTTACTTACTTACTTACGCCTGTCACCCCTACCCGGGTATAGGCCGTCAACGAGAGACCTCCAGCAACTCCTGTCCTGTGCTTCTCCTTCGATTCTACTCCAGGTGGTTCCCAGTCTCTTGATGTCTGCTTGGAGGTCTCGACGCCAGGAGTTTCTCGGCCTACCTCTTTTCCTCTTTCCCTGGGGGTTCCATGACAATGCCTGCCTAGTGATACTGGAAGCTGGCTTTCTCAGACTGTGACCGATCCATCCCCATCTTCTTCGCCCAATTTCATTCTCTGCTGTTATCTGCTCTGTTCTCTCCCAGAGTCTGACGTTGCTGATCTTCTCTGGCCAGTGGATTTTCAAAATTCTTCTAAGGCAACTGTTCATGAAGGTCTGTACTCTGTTGACTGTGGTTTTTGTCAATCTCCATGTCTCTGCTCCATATAGGAGAATTGCTTTTACATTGGAGTTGAAAATCCGGACTTTGGTGTGTTGTGACAGCTCTCTGGAACTCCACACTTTTTTTCAACTGGAGAAAGGCTGCTCTGGCTTTACCGATTCGTGCTCTGACATCTGCATCAGTGCCGCCTTTTTTGTCTATGATGCTCCCGAGATAGGTGAAGGACTCCACCTCCTCCAACGGGGTGCCAGCAAGCAAGACAGGTTCTTCCCTGGTTGCGTTCAGCCTCATTGTCTTTGTTTTCTGTTTGTGAATGGTGAGGCCCACTTGGGACGAGATGTCAGCAAGCCTCGTGGTCTTGTCCTGCATTTGTTGATGAGTGTGGGACAGTAATGCCAAGTCGTCTGCAAAATCGAGGTCGTCAAGCTGTGTCCACAGTGTCCACTGTATTCCACTTCGTCTGTGCTCTGTGGTCATCTTCATGACCCAGTCTATGGCCACTTCATCTGGTCATCAACAATTACACAAAGTAATCGGTGTTCCGTGACCTGAGTAACGATGTCGTTATGGATAGTCAGGTTGAGTGTAAGTGGCTTGAGCTGGTGCTTCTGACGGGTTGCTATCGTCATGCATTCGGCCGTTTTGGAAGGATTTAAAATCATTTCATTATTTGCGCACCAATAAAGTATCGCCGAGCTAGCGAGACCTCGTGTAGCCTCGGGCAGCAAACACAGAAACGAGCCGTTCGCCCTTTCGGCATCGTGGACGGATTCCAGGTTTGGGGGTAGGCCGTCAATAAAAGCACATTTCGGTCGAAACCCAACATTATTTTTGCAGCTTAGAGACAAAAGGACTGTTAAGTTTGTGGTTGTGTTATTCTTTAAGAGCATTTGTGTGTTAATCGTAGGAAAGATCCGATATTCATTCAAGTTATTTTGGATAAGAATTACGTACATTTTTAGTAGGATTTGTTTTCTTTTGCACGAAGAATTGCGATCGATTTTTGTTGTGAGGCGTAGTTTCGCTACAATAGACTGGAAGGTTCGAGTAGGGTCGCGATTTTTCAGTAGTGACCTCAGATATGACGTCAAAGTTGTCGGCAACATTTCGTAACATTGTATCAAAGGCGCTTAGAGGGTAGCCGAAATTTGTAGTAACTTCTAGATAGTTTTTTTTTTTTTAATGAATATTAATGAGTTTTGGTTACGTTTTCTTTTCTGATTGGTTGTGTTGGGAGAATTTGCTGGATTATTCTGGAAATCTGTAATAGTATAAAAGACCGTGTTAGGACGCATGTGTGTACATTGTATGAGAGACACAGTGTGTCAAAAGTGTTGATGCATTGTAGAGGAGACAGTGTATCAGTGTTGGTGCAATTGTGGATGCACTGTGTGGAGATCGCATCGCTGCAATAAAATATTGTTGGAACTGTTACTCCAGTGTGGTCTAGAATCTTGTGCCACGTGTGACGAGTTGCAGCTGAGTGAAGTTTCTTTACAAGAACCCTACGTGCGTGCATCTGGTGTGATTGTATCATACTACGACTACCACGTAACAAGGACCCATTTGTAGCGAAGGCAACTGATTTTTGCAATTTGTTCGAACGCGAGAAAGCTGCTACAGACCCTCTTGTAACATGTGATTTGGGGGTTGATATCTTCTACTGGCCATACATGTACCATCCTCTAAGGAAATTCAATGAATGTTTCAGTGAATAATGTCAAATAACCGATGAAGAAAGAGTTTGAAAATTCAGAAAAAAAGGACGTTATGGGCTACAATACATTGTCATAAGCTAAAATTCCCACTTTGGGGGCACTCGTGCTCCATGCGTCGTCGCTCCAAGAGTTAACAACGGAATATAACGCGGTTTGCAGGGTTATAAAGAGAATTTAAAAAAGGTTTAAAACATTTTAAATGAAGTCTAAACAATATCACCTATCATAAAATATGGAGCGTTTTTATTGGCGCGCAGTGCATTTACCGACCCCCCCCCCCCCCCACCCCCCCCCCACCCCCCCCCCCCCCCCCGTGATAATAGGTGACCAATGACGCAACAATCATCCCGTGCCTGTGCAGTAAAACATATTTAGTTTTCTCTTCCCAATGTGCGAAAGGCCATCAATCCGACGTGGGACCGATGGCCTTTTGCGCATTGGGTTGCGACTTCTTTGTATAAAAAAGTAAAGCAACATATTCCAATTTTCCCTTTTCTCCAGAAAGAACACGAGCAATCAAGTGTCACGATTTTTGCCTCGGTCATGACCCTGTCGCACCCCCCCCCCCCCCATCCCTCCTCCTCCCATCTCTTCTCCTCCCCCTCCCCCGCCCCACCCAGCCTTCTCTCCTCCTCCGTCCCCCCCCCCCCCCCACCCTACACGCAGTGAGAAACCAAAGGGGCCCGATGATAGTAGCTTTGACTAATGGAAATCCGCTGCGCCACCGTGTGCGGGCCACCGTCTACTAAGCTCGTCAAAATACAAGGGAGGAAACGACAGGCACACAAATCGACGAAGCACTGTGATTCCAGAGCTATTTTCCACCCTCAAAGCAACCATCCGCATAAAACCTCGATCTGAACAGACTCTATACCAACCTTGTCCTCCGATCAATTTCAGCACACGTCGAGTTGTAGGTTTTAGATGTGACCGGAAATACGCCCCATGTAAATTAGCATATCCAATGAATTTAAAACAAGAGTGCGTCTTACTGTCGACTGACATGAACTTGTAACCTGCACGCAGCAATCGCTTTAGGTACGTATTCCCCCCAACCCGAAAAGGTCCACTTTAATGGAGTCTGGTTTAAACACTGTTCAGTTGTCAATATCTGTTCGAGTAATTCGCTTCGATTTTAGAGTAAACACGGCAGAAAACAATGGATGCACTGCAGTGCATAGAGGCCTCTGTCACGGCACTTTACTAAAGGGTTTAACGTTCAACTCTAGATGTTGAGAAAGAGGTCCGAGATACTTCCGGCCACAGCTAGAATTTCGCGCGTGCGGTTCGTTACCTCCCTTGTATTCTGACGAGCTTAGTAGGCGGTGGCGCGCACGCGGTGGCGCAGCGGATTTCCATTAGTCAAAGCTACTATCATCATTAGTCGGGCCCCTATGTGAGAAACATCAATCAGGAATACATAGACATCCGCATCTCTTCTACCCAGCAAGCAAGAGACGTGCGCGGACCCACTGCGGCCGTTGTGGGCCCGAAAACGTTTTGCTAGTGGGGCAAGTCCTGCCACCTGCGATGGACAGATTCTCACAAGGTCCCGTGTTCACAGCGGCTCGTGAGAATCTATGCATCTTGCTGTGTGACCGAAACGTACCCGCAACTGCTGTTTCTCAAACTGATGTCGTAATTTATGCTAACCCTTTGGCTGTGGGTAGCGCTTTTGGTCGCGGGGATTCCCGCAGGAATCATCGCGACCAAAATAATAATAATAATTACGGTATTTATAATGCGCTTATCTTATAATAATTATAACTCTAAGTGCGCACTCACAACTCGCGCACGCAAGCGCATCGCTTTGGACAACGACTCACGTACCACATATAGTGAAATACATTACGACAGTCTGCTTAGGGTTGGGAGTGTGGTGGTATAGTGCTAGAACTGTTGAAAGAGTTGAGTTTTGAGGGCGGACTGGAAGGAGGAGAGAGAAAGTTTCTGACGGAGAGAGAGTGGGAGAGTGTTCCAGGCGGATGGACCGTATACTGAGAAGGAGCGGGGGCCGAAAGTGCTGAGTTTGGTGCAGGGGATGTGTAGGCGGAGAGGGTCGGAGGCGGAGCGGAGGGAGCGGGGAGGAGTGTAGGGGTGAAGAAAGTTTGAGAGCTAGGCGGGAGCGCAGTTGTTCAGGGATTTGTAGCAGAGACAGAATCTTGTATTGGATGCGTTGGGGGATGGGAAGCCAGTGAAGGAGCTTGAGTAGGGGAGTGATGTGGTCGGATTTTTTCTTTCCAAGGACGAGGCGGGCAGCATTGTTCTGGACGCATTGGAGAGTGAAAGTGGTGGAGTGAGGGAGGCCGGAAAGGAGAGAGTTGCAGTAGTCGATGAGAGATAGGATGAGAGAGACAGCAAGTTTGGTGGCAGCTTCGGTAGTGAGGTATTTTCTGATCTGACCAAAAGCGCTACCCACAGCCAAAGGGGTTAATGCGTTCTACTCCAGGGCGGACTCTGCTCAAATTTGCCGCTTCAGTTAGTTCCCAGTGTAGTCTTGCCTCAACTAAGTTCTCTCTACCCTTCCTTTGACTTTCCATCTGAGTAAGCACACGCGACAGATGTGTGCGTCGGTGGAGGTTCTCTTACATGCAGAGGAGAACAAGAGGAGACACGTCTTTCATTTACGAAATTCAAATTTGTAGCCATCAATACTGTAAGCAACACTAAGAACATTTCTAAAGGATATATTAAGAATTATATATTAACCCTTTTTTGCCCTGGAGCAGGTCCTTGTAAAGAGAACTGCTCCAGGCCGTAAAAGGTTAATAGATCACAGTATCGCCTGCGTAAACGTTCTTATGATGTCTAAGTGACTATAATGCTGATCAAAAGGCTTAAATTAAATTAAGAAGTTTTAACCTCGTAAAATGAAAGAGTTTTCTGCTTGTAGGCTGGAGACTTCCTTCCGTTCCGCTCAAAAAGGCAGTGGACAGCCTCTGGTACGTGTGACTACTTAGTGGATTGTGATAACAAGGGTACAAAAGTCTTAACTCAGGCAAGACATCATTGATAACCTGTTTATATCGCTCAATTTTAGCAATCAAAGCCCGCCATGGAGCAGATCACTGTAACTCATTGTATCCCAAGACCGAATTCTTAAATTTTGCTAAGAAGTACCCAACAGAGAAAGAAACACGCTTAGAAAAGACGGGTACAACACAATTTATTAATATTTCGGGTAAATACCCTTTGTCAAAATAGACAAACACTGAAACAGAGAGATTAGCCGCTACTTATCTTCATTCGCAGAAAAAAAATCAACATTCTTTGTTTGTCTATTTTGACAAAGGGTATTTACCCGAAATATTAATAAATTGTGTTGTACCCGTCTTTTCTAAGCGTGTTTCTTTCTCTGTTGGGTACATCTTTGCATTTTACACGCTTGGCAGTCACCTTTTTGGTCTGGATTGATTAAATTTTGCTGTTGTCCTCTGAAGACTGCATTGCAGTGCATGACACAGAACGACCATGATAGTTCAAGGGTGATGCCAGAATAGCTTGGCGCCCATAGGCGCCAAGCTATTCTGGCATCACCCTTGAACTATTATGGTCGATCCATATCTTGCTGTGGTGTGTCTGGGTTAGCATGAGTTAAGCCCTTTTAGCCCCGGGACCCTGCAGCAGATGGATTGATCATTATAATTCAAGGGTAGTGCCAGATGAGCTTGGCGCCCTCAGGCGCCAAGCTAATCTGGCACTACCCTTGAATTATCATGGTTACTATTCCAGAAGGAGATGACGAGTGAAGCGATTCCAGAACTTTCCGCGTGGGCGCAAGAAGCGTTGATTCTCATAAGCCCCTGCAGTCGCATGGGCTCACGAAAATCTACGCTTCTTGCTGATGAAGATGGGCCTCTGCTGTTCCTCCACTGAACTGATGTCTTCACGCTGTTACTGACTGCGATTGTGGACAATGGAGGTAGTGGGTGAAGACCGGTGGCGGGCACCCTGGGGTGGTCTGATGACAAATTACGGTGAATTAACTTGGGCTGTAGACCACCTGCTGTCACGGTCAAGATTTAAGTCTAGAGATGCGCGCGTGTGTGTGTGCTCGCAAAATTGTGTGCGTGTGTGTGTGTGTGTGTGTGCGTGCGCCCTGACATGCTACAACAGGATGTGGATTGACCAAGATAACTCGAGGGTTGTGTCAGAATAGCTTTGCGCCAAGCTATTTTGACACAACTGTCGAGATATAAGGGTCGATCTGCAGTCATTATGATATTAATGTGTGAGTGTGTGTGTGTGTGTGTTTGTGTGTGTGCGCGCGTGTGTAAAAGCGTTATAATTGTATGCGTGTCGAAACAAAACACAACCAGGGAACGAAAAAAACGGACAGTCTGGCGAAAGAACAAACATATCAATGAACGATCAAATAAAAACAACACACACACACACACACACACACACACACACACACACACACACACACACACACACACACACACACACACACACACACACACACACACACACACACACACACACACACACACACACACACACACACACACACACACACACACACACACACACACACACACACACACACACACACACACACACACACACAAATTCGCCAAAGTGAAGCTTTCACCTTTCAGACTCGCACTTTCGGTTCAGTCCATTAAAGCCGGTATTTCTGCGCTCAGAATGACCCATACGCGCTCCATCCTATCCTTTTCATCTCGTACCGAACATTGGTCGTGTTTACTATAGGTCTCTCGCACCCAGTCACAAGTCGGTACGCTCCCGCGTCACGCAGACTTGAACGGACATGACAGATCCACTTGGTGAACCAGACCGACATTAGCACGGTATCGAAAGGAACTCTGACGGGTGGGGTGGGGCGCGTATGGGCCTTTCCGAGGGCAGAGATGCCCATCTTGACCGAGCTGAACTGGGCTGGAAGCGAACCGCACCGCACCGCACGCACACCCAGATGGAAAAATAAAGCAAGCGTTTCAATGCGTGTTGTCACGTAAACGTCAACTTTATTCAGAAGAGGAACGCAGGGTGTGCTGGTCTGTGATTTTGGACCTTACGGCCGAAGGCCGTAAGGTCCAAAATCACAGACCAGCACACGATTGAAAAAAATCCACAGAGAAGCTAACACAAATAGTGACGGATCACAACTCTAAAAACACAAAACGCATTGCAAATTTTTATATTCTCAAAATTTAAAAGCTTGGGCACGCTTTCATTCGCCAACGCTGACATAACAAATAATTTCCATCAATACTAAAAAAATGTTGCTTTCAAATCATATTTCTCATCTACACTGGAATGAATTTATTTTAATATAGCTAAACGCAAGGTAGGTTTGTTCAAACATTGAAGGAAAACTGCATGGGGGAAAATAAATATAGCAGAGAGCGTTTTCAAGAAAACATTTTGTCCGGGGGAAAAAATCGGAAATTTCACCGAAAAAGCGAGGTGTCAGTTTCAGTCTTAAAGCAAGAATCAATTCAAATCAATCAAAATCATAATTCAGGAGCGGTTAAAAAAAAAAAAAAAAAAAAAAACAAGGAAAGGAGAAAAAAAAATAAATAAAAAAAAATAAAGCGACTCATCTTCGTGCTAAAGTAATGAAAACGTTAACCCTTTGCCTACAGCTGACGATACCACCGTAAACTACGCGTCTTTCTGCCGGGCGGTAGCGTCAGACGCACGCAACAGGATAAAGAAAATGTTTCCTAAGAAAACGCAATCGAAGTTCAAACACATTAAACCCTTGGGGGACGATGGCAATTGTCATGGAAAGAAGCAATTTGGAAGCCAAACGTCAGTTGTGGAAGAAAACACGGCCTAAATGAACTCCCGGGCGTCCCGTCTGCCTTCAAAATTAAACCCCAATCTGTCTATCTTTCGTCCGAACGCATAGCGTGACACGACAAAATCAAAGCTCAAAGCTCACAAACGTTCCGTGGGGCAAAAAACTCGGTCCTTGTGTGTGTTTCGGTCTGAAAATCAAAAACAAGCGCACACTGCGCATTTCGAGAGCAGAAAACAAAAATAGCATCCTCCTCCATCAGTGTCGAACGTGGGAGATGGATCAGCCACAAAGCCTCATGGGACGCCACTTACATACATCCCAAAATTGCAAAAGAGTGAGATGGCCTTAGTTGAATGCTCGGCGTTAAACCAAAATAACTAACTAACTGCAAAGGAGTTTAAAGGCCCGCTCTCCATACTCGTTCGGCGTTTACGCAGTAGGATATAAATTGACCATGATAGTTCAAGGGTGGTGCCAGAACAGCTTGGCGCCTGGGGGCGCCAAGCTATTCTGGCGCCACCCTTGAACTGCCATGATCAAGCTGGTGTGAGGTCCATTGAGTGCAGTTCTAAAAAAAATTGGGAAGCTTGACCTCAATAGTTAAATTGAGTCGTAGGCGTTTTCACGAAGTACAGAAAAAGTGAAGAAAAGTAGTCTTAAAAGACGGAGTGCTTACTCCAGAGAAATTCTGAAGGGCAAACAGCGCCACCTGTCATTAGCCCCTCCACTGGCACTGCACGTAGGCTGTACGTCTGAAATCTTGTGCAAGTTCACGGCAAAGAGCTGCAGTCGTCCGATCAACATGGATACAGAGTGGTTTCCGCAAGAGGCATAGATCCTCATGAAATTGCGGGGGGGGGGGGGGGGGGGGGGCTCATGAGGATCTATACCTCTTGCAGTAGTGTGGTGTTCATTTTTTTCTGGGCAGTGAAGGGGTTAAAGCATCATCACGCCTAAAAACCGAAGACACATTTCAGAACCGTTCGCGTTCGTTATGCCTTGTCGACACAACTGATGAACCTCTACGGCAGTGTGGACACGCAGCGCACGCACACGGGTAATCACACTTGTTTATTCCGCGCAGCCGTTAGCGCCCAAAAAATAATGGCCGCAGTGGGCCCAGTGTGGCGCACGGCAGTGCGCGGGCCCACTGCGGCCGACGTTGGCCCGAAGGCCTGTTGCTACTGGGGAAATGAGCAAACGAACTAACAAAACTACAGGCGTACACAACAGAAAAGTCACCGAAAAAGAAAACCTACGCCAAGAAAGATTGCTGCGTTTTGCAGCTTGTGACAGGTCCAATAATCGCGTAAGTCGAGGGAGGTCCCCCGTGCATGACGAGCTAATGCACGTGAAGCATTGTCCGCCGCAATCAGTCTGTCATCGCGATTCAATAATATTTCCATCGAGGAGCGTTGACAGCATTCCCCGCCGTATAATTGCCGGTCACCTTGCTGGACCGGGCTAGCATTTTCTTGCAAGAAAAATAACACAAAAGAAACGCGTTTCGGGAGAAAGAAACCCCCCCCCCCCCCCCCCAAGTACAACACAATTAACTGTTTCAACGCTGACAAACAAGGGAGGCAGTGAGAAGAAGCAAATGAAAATCTCACTTTTCACACAAAAACGAACTATCCCAATTAACCCCACGCCCGCATTTCCCAACGACCATGTACCAGTTGCAGGAGATGGACTGGCCATGATAATTCAAGGGTAGTGCCAGATTAGCTTGGCGCCATTAGGCGCCAAGCTAGTCTGGCACCACCCTTGAATTATCATGGTCGATTAATCTCCCGCTGTGGGGCGCTGGGGCTAAAAGTGCTGCAAATGACTACACTAAAGTAGAAGGTGTTTATTTAAAGAGTGCGTGCGTCTTTATTTTGTTCTAATTTTTCTCGTTTTTAAATTATTTCTATGTGTTGTAAAGCGCTCCGAGCTTGCTGTCCGCGGGGAAGGGCTCAATGTTAAAAACTATGTATTATTATTATTATTATTATTATTATTATTATTATTATCATTATTATTATTATTATTATTATTATTATTATTATTATTATTATTATTATTATTATTATTAGTGTCTTGACTGGTTACGGCAATACTGGGGGACAGCGTCCGTTCCTGATCACTAATTAACACCTTGTGTTTGCCGAACAGCTGCGGCATTTTCATGGGCGAAAAATTGAAAAAGCTGAAAAGGGTCCAGAGACTAACGACGCCCCATGATCCATGACCAGCAACAGACGTAAATTATCATGAGACTTCATGCCTCTTGTAGACTGAACTATTTGGCTGACGGGATGTTCTGTCTGAACAAAAACAACAACAAACACCTTGAAATTTAACCTTCTGGGATCATGAAAAACGGTGACAGTCTCTGAGGCGTGTTTCTTCCTTCTGCTCGTTACTTCCTTGCGTTTAACCCTTTCACTACCAGTCGACGTTGATCGCGGTTTTCAAATCATTGTAAATTCAGCGTCAAAGACTCCCCCCTTACGTCAAAGGATCGTGGATACAAAGTGGATTCAGAAAGAGGCATAGATCCTCATGAGCCCCCGCGACCGCGGTGGGCTCATGAGGATCTATGCCTCTTGCAGTAGTGTTGTGTTCAATTATTCTCGGCATTGAACGGGTTAATATCTTTTCGTTATTGATGCGGGGGAGGAAGAAGACGACAAAACAGCTAGACGAAGAGAAAAGTCAAAGATGCAGTGCACCAACTAATTTGAGACATGCCGCGTATGGATACGCGGCAACGTATGCGGCACGTCTCGACTACTTTCCACGGTAGGCGCAGAGGGTGTGATAACTGGGACTCCGGCGGCGACGGTCACCCACGCAGGCCTCACTGGCGCTTGGCGAATTTCTTCTTGAACTTCAGGTCGATGAAGGAGGTCTGGGCAGCCTTCTCCAGCTGAGCCAACTCGGACACAGTAGGGGCGAGAAACGCCACGTGCCCCTTGTAAATAGAGCCTGCAAACAAACACACACACACACACACACACACACACACACACACACACACACACACACACACACACACACACACACACACACACACACACACACACACGTGAAGAGTAAAATCAGTCAAACGATTCTCGGACGCGTGCACAGCTTAACTCATTCTACCCCAACACCGAAATCCCCAAATTTTGCCGTTGTCCTCCGAAGACAGCAATGCAGTGCAGGACACAGATCGACCATGATAGTTCAAGGGTGATGCCAGAATAGCTTGGCGCCCATAGGCGCCAAGCTATTCTGGCATCACCCTTGAACTATCATGGTCGATCCTTATCTTGCTGTGGTGTGTCTGGGGTAGAATGAGTTAATCAACACCCCTGCTCTGACGCTGTACACGTACATGTTTTGTCCCTGAAATCTTGGTTCATTCAACGACCGAGAGCCAACACCGTTCAAGAAACATTGGATACAAATTAGTCTCAGAAAAGGGCATAGATCCTCATCAGCTTCCGCAGTCTCGCGGGCTCATGAGGATCTAGGTTTCTTGCAGTTGGATCGTGTTCATGATTTGTTGTCGGCAGTGACGTGGTTAAGGCTCATGTCAGCGTGCACGCGGCCACCAGCGCTGTCTACAACGTGTCAACCCCTTTGGGAGTACAGCCACCGGTGTTTTCTGTATTATTTTCACCCCTTCACTGCCGTCTGCAAGAGACATAGATCCTCATGTGCCCCCGCAGTAGCGGGGGCACATGAGGATCTATGCCTCTTGCTGACCCCAGTTTTGCATCTATATTCCTTGGACGGCTGGGACCCTTTGGCTTGGAGTTAACAAAGATTAGCGAAGGTTTTAAGAAACAAGTCTGCTTCAGCTGGAAGTTAGGGGGTTAACCCGGTGCTGTTACAGCACCTTAACCCCCTTGTGCATGCAGCCGCGCTAGCGAGTTCATCTGCATGGGGGTTCAACAGAGGTTATCGCCCTTTCTAATTCTGAAGTAGTCTTTAGAAACAACATAATTATCTTATACTTGACATTAGTACCACGTCAGATTGCACAGAAAACAGCTGGGGGAGGAGGGTGGAGAGGAGGAGGTGGGGCGGGGGGAGAGGAGGAGGGGGGGGGGGGGAGAGGAGGAGGGGGAGGGGGAAGAAGAGGAGGGGGGAGGGGGGGTACTGACGCAGACGACAATAATAAGCATCAGGTAATATTGGCTGGGTAGGTGGGCAGCGATGTGAAATAACACATGATAACCTCATCAGGTTCAACCCCATAACTGCCGGGGCAAGGCGCACGCACCTCCACAGCTGCAAGAGACATAAACCCTCACGAGCCCCCGCAGTCGCACTAACTTACTTACCGCAGTCGCACTACCTTACCGCAGTCGCACTAACTTACCGCAGTCGCACTAACTTACTTACCGCAGTCGCACTACCTTACCGCAGTCGCACTACCTTACCGCAGTCGCACTAACTTACCGCAGTCGCACTAACTTACCGCAGTCGCACTACTACGCAGTCGCACTACCTTACCGCAGTCGCACTACCTTACCGCAGTCGCACTAACTTACCGCAGTCGCACTAACTTACTTACCGCAGTCGCACTACCTTACCGCAGTCGCACTAACTTACCGCAGTCGCACTAACTTACCGCAGTCGCACTAACTTACCGCAGTCGCACTAACTTACCGCAGTCGCACTAACTTACTTACCGCAGTCGCACTACCTTACCGCAGTCGCACTAACTTACCACAGTCGCACTAACTTACCGCAGTCGCACTAACTTACCGCAGTCGCGGGGGCTCTTGAGGGTTTATGTCTCTTGTTAGTCTGATGGTTTTTTTCCCCTCTCTCTTTAGGGTCGAATTTACATCTGAAGGGGGTAAGAAAGCACACTGTACGCGTTACCGTGTAGAGTGAGGGCGGAAACAATGGAGACAAAATGGATAAAACTAAAAACAAAAAGTAGTTAAAGCTGTCGAAGGGGGCTGGGCATGAGCTGGGGGGTTAACGGGGAGAACGTGTGTGTATGTGTGTGTGTGTGTGTGTGTGTGTGTGTGTGTGAAGGGGTGGGGTGGGGGTGGGGGTGGGGGGGGGGCAGCAGTGAAAAATCAAATCATTCCGGAAAAAAGTTGGGGGGTGGGGGGGGGGGGGCTTCAAAACACAATATGCCCCGTGGGTCTTAGCCCTTTTCGTTCAGATACACTGCTGCTTGAAATTAATTTGACTATGACAGTTCAAGGGTGGTGCCAGAATAGCTTGGCGCTATTCTGTCACCACCCTTGAACTAAAAAGGCTGATCTCTCGCCTAATCTGTAATGTAATCTTCTTAGGACCTAAGAAAATTTTAACAATTCAGCCTCAGAGAATGTAATGGGTTAAAAACTAATCAAGCCCAGGACCCCTCACCCTCCCTCTGCCCCCCTCCCCCACCCCCCTTTTACGGTCTTAAGGTTGTAGGACACACCTCTTTCGCGCATCTTTTCTGCGCATTTAGATACCGCTATCTTGCGTCTGCCGTGACCTGAGACTAGAGGTCACCGAAAAAAACCGCCGTACGGCAAGTCGTATTGCAAACAAGCTCAATTTATCGATAATTGACAAAAGATATATACTGTCTGAAATAGGTGTGTAAGCTGACTGTTTCTATGCATAAAATGTTGTGTTTCCTCAGAAATAAGATACTTTTGCATAAGTTGCGACAAGTCATCGAGCGTCAGTGGTAACGCATAACCATTTCTCAGAAGAAGAAAAAAAAAAAAAAAACCGAATGGGCCAACCGAACGGGAGCCAGGAAAACAACAAAATCTCTTCAGACATCAGCAAGAAAAAGGTAAACTAAAGTAGAAAAAGTGGTTGGTGGTGTATCTGAATGGTTTTCCAACTCTTTAAGAAAAAAAAGTTTTATGCACCGCCGTGAGATGTCACCTGCACGGCGTAAAACCCCAATAGCTAACTGTCCTTTTATGCATGGAAATTTACAGCCTACCTGCAATGAAGAAGACTACATTTTATTGTGGGTTGACAGGGGCATGCATTCCATGTATGTCAGTCACCACCTAGAAGTAGAACATTTCCATACATTCTCAGAGAGCCTTTACTAATACGGTGGAAGGAATGTAGTCCACATTGTAGTGATATTAAACCAGTGCCAGTGCTTATTATTTAGGAAAACGTACTGTGTGTAGTAAAAAGTCCTGCTATGGGAGAATTTTGCATTACTAACTCAGTAACTGCTTTCAGTACTTAGTAACTTAGTTTTCTCATCCATTCTCTCTCATATGAAGGCTATATTACAGATTAGGAGATAGGTCCAGCATTTTTTTAGTTCAAGGATGGTGCCAGAATAGCTTGGCGGATAATATGCCAATCTATTCTGGCACCACCCTTGAACTATCATAGTCACATTTATTTCAAGCAGTGGGTGTATCAGGATTAAAAGGGTTACCTAGTAAAACGCTACTATGACTGAAACCCTAATATTTGTTGACTACCATTTTGGATGACCGTAGAATGTGTGAAAAATACAAATTTGACTAGTACAAAAGCAAGCCTTTATGTTGAGACTCGTGACACTTATTTCAGCTACCTTTTGGAAAGGTCACACAGGTTGTGAATCAGTTATGTGCATGAGGCGTACAGACGTGACTTTGCCATTGTTGTTTGTTCTTTGCGGTTTACACAGTTTTTGTCGCATTTATTTTGAAAGTAATAATCTGCCCCTGCATTTAGTTCACGCAAAGTGAAATTGTCATGCTGCCGAACAACACAGTAATAATCATGTATTTCATTTCAGGCTAATACTGCTGTTGACCTCTCGCTGTGGAGTCTCAGTACTTTCACCCAGAGTACATACTTGCAAACAAGCGCAGAAGTATGACGCCTACACCAACTGACCAAGGTCACACTCACAGCTCAAGTGAAGTGAGGGAAGGTGACACGTATTCTCCTGGACTCAAGGTAAATCATACCAGTAGATCTGTGATGAGAATCAGGTGCAGAACACAACACAACTATGGTGTGAATGAACACATCATACTGTAATGCCTTCTTTCATTGGCTCATGTGCGAAGCAAGTGTAAGGCTATGTTCTGGGCCATTAGTCATCCATGGTAAACTTTAATGTTGGCATTTTCTCGGAGACTATTCAAACCACAGTCTTCAAACGTAGCCGAAGGATACTTTGTGGCAAGACCTTTCTTACTCTTAGCCTACCAGTTTGAGTTCAGGCCAAGGGTCATGAGAAATCAAGAAATAGGTAAAAAAAAAAAAAATAGCCATATTTTGACAAAAGATATTTTTTCTCAAATACTATTCACAACTGTACATAAGCCAGCCCTTTACTTATGCTTAGACTCATGGCACTTAAATTTCAGTCACCTGTTGGAAAGGTCACACAGTTCAGATTAAGAAAATGATCAGTTTTAAATGCACACGAGCGATCCAGGCTTCACCATTGTTGTTTGTGGTGTTCACAGTTTATTTCACATTAGTTTGAAGGTAGTAATGTGTAAACTAAATGTAGGGACGAATTGGGTGGGTGGGTGGGGGGGGGGGGACTTCCCCCACCGGCCCCGAATTGTTTATAATGCTATAATGTGGTAGAGTCTGATTTTGATGTGTACAAGTTGTGTATCAGAGAGAGAGAGAGAGAGAGTTTGCCTTAGTAACTTGTAGTAGGTAATGTCCCTTGGTTTCACCAGCTGGTCAGCTTGTAACCTTGACCTTTGAATTTAACCTTTTTGAACTCTTTTAGCTTAGGCTGGAAACTTCCAGGTGTGTTTGTGTGCTGCACGTGAGCAGTGTTCACACAAACCGGTTCAGCTATTTACCATTTAACCGTGTCATTTTTACAGTGGCTGTTGAAGGAGCAACATCTATTGTCTTGCTCTGTATGTCTACATTTTCTGTATCAGTCTTGATGTTGGAGAACCATATGTGACCCGCCACCACGAAATGAGTCGTAATGTCCCTGACCCGATTTCCCGCTATTGGTGAAAATTGTCGGGTGGCATAGTCGGGTACATGTGCGGGGTCCCCAGTTTCTAAAAACCATAACTCGGTGACCAATCGTCCGATTCACATGTTTTTCGCACCATTAAAAAGGGTTTTCTTTCTAGTTTCTGCTGATATCACTATCTCAATATGTCCAAAAAGTGACTTTAGACTCATTTTGAAAATTGTCGGGTGGCATGGTCGGGTACATGTGTGGGGTCCCCAGTTTCTATAAACCATATCTCAGTGACCAATCGTCTGATTCACATGTTATTGGCACCATTGAAAAGGGTTTTCTTTCTAGTTTCTGCTGATATCAATATCTCAAAATGTCTAAAAAGTGACTTAAGACTCATTTTGTGGTGGCGGGTCACATATTTTCTGACAAGAATTATCGTTATTGTTACTTTTCCTACGTGTCCTAATAAAAAGCCGAGAAAGCAGAACCCACCCCAGCGTTGCCTTTCATCAATTTAGGGAGACAACTGCTACAAAATGGCGCCCGATAAGGGACTCCTTTCTTCAAATGGCACTCTCGAAATGGACTTTTCCTGAAAGGACTTTTCCTGACACCTTACCTGCTATGTATCCTGAACTTTGTTTTCTTCAGTGATAGTGGTGAATGACACTGAATGAGCTGTTGGGAGGACTTTACACTCATTGTGAACTTTGCCAGTGAAATGCTGTTTGCATCAATATGCTTTTAGCAACAAATGTACTGTTGTTCCAGCGAATCTATTTTGATCTCACGTGACTTTCATGATGGCGTCTGACAATGAAAATGATGTACTCAGCAGAATTCAGGCTAAAATTGATGACCTTTTTGCCACTGTTGAAGAGCATAAAGGGGACCTAGGCTATCAGTTACCAGATGATAGGCCCGAGCCAGTGTGTTGGTGCTGTGGTGAAGTCGGCCATCTCAGTTTCGCCTGTCGTAAACGGCTGCAGGTGATCGAGGACAGGCGTGATGGACCTACTTGTTGGCGCTGTGGCCAGTCTGGTCACTTAAAGTTTGCATGCCGCGTACGCCTCGATCACTGCCGCCGCCAGCCGCAGGGAAACGAGACGAGGTCTGCAGACACCAGGGGCGCGCTGTGGACTTCACCTTCACCAGTCGTCCCTCTCAACGTCCGGAGCGTGGTGAACTGGTTGGTTCGAGTAATGAGGTCGACGTCATCGTGGACGGGTGGCGCACCGCCGCCTTACTGGACACTGGAGCCACCATCTCCACCGTCAGCTGCAGTTTCCACTCCCAGCATCTTCCTCACGTCCCCGTGCACAGCCTGGACTCTGTGCTGCACGTGGAGTGTGCTGATGGACAGATGCTGCCTTATGACGGTTACATCGAGGTAGAGGTGAGGGTGCCTGACCTTGGCACTCAGCATTGTCTACTACTCGTGGTCCCGGACAGCCAGTACAACGCTGCCGTTCCAGTGCTGTTGGGTACGAACATTCTTACTTCATACATGAACAGGTGCGATGAGCCATCTAAACGTAAGTCTTTGAACACTCAATGGTTTTTAGCATTTCGCTGTCTCAAGCTGAGAGAGAAACAGTTGTTACGTAACAAGAATCGCATTGGACTTGTGAAATGTGCGGAACGTGACAGAGTGGTAATCAAACCAAATAGCGTTGTTACTGTTAATGGTTTTATTACCAAGACTGTTGATCATCCTGACACTTGCGCTATGTTACAAGCATCTAGTGTTTCACAGCTACCTAGTGATCTTGATATTGAACCTGCACTAGTGAAATGTATTTGTTCTTCCAGTAGCAGTAGCATTGTACCTGTTACCATTTCCAATGTTACTACTAGGACTGTTGTCGTTAATCCAAAAGCTATTTTGTGTGAAATTCAACCTGTAGCATTAGCTGATCCTAACATGACTTTCAGCCATGATTCAGTTCCGGTCAATATCAACACTAAAAGCAGGCAATTCCAGTTCCAGCGGATCAACTAAAGTGAGAGAAGGCGAAACTTATTGTCCTGGACTCGAGGTAAAGCATACCGATTGATTTGTGAATAGAATCAGGTTCATAACAAAACACAACTGGTTGGAATAAACACATCACACTGTAATGCTTTCTTTCATTTTGAAGATGGTGTAGTACTAGTACCAGCATTCTCAACAACACCGAATGCTAAAATCACTTGCTGTCAACAAGTGGCACCATATTGCATTTGATTTGAAAACTAGAGGGTTGAGCAAGTCTGCAAATACTGTCGTTTTCTTTAATAAGCACTTAGTGCATACAAAAGGACTAGAAAACTCTGAATACTACCCATTTGGTCCAGTGTGTGCTGTTGCTAAACAGCAATGCGTTGTGTCCTGTTTGAAACAATTTCTGCAAGTTACACTTTGAATATTGATGCTGATTCTAGATATATGTATACACCCTTTGTGGTCATTTCAAGCTCATTGGCTTCTAATTTTTGGCGCACGTGTGATAGCAAAAGTAAGTGTTTGTAATGGGTTGTCCGTCAACTATCTGTTATCTGTGGGCAACTTTAACATTGGCATTTCCTCGAAGACTATGCAAGCCTCGGACTTCAAACTTGGCACAAGGGTACTTTGTGGTAAAATAATTTAAACATACCAATTTCTGTGACCTTCAAAGGTCATCTCAAGTAGTATTTTCAACTTCAAACTCAAACTTGCTATGGAGATACCACATGATAAGGGTGACAAAAGTTAGTTTCGGGTAGAGTTGTAGTTTTTATCAATGTTTTTGCAAACTTTTCAATAACATTTGGCATGATGATAACACTTTTCTGTGCATACTAATGTAATCAGCCCATCACAGAGGTCAAGGGTCACAAAGGGTTGACAAATGTGTGAAAAATGAAGGGATTTGGAAAAAAAACCTCAGGTTTCACTGGTACAAAATCCAGCCCTATACTTATGTTTAGACATTTTCAGAGACCTGTTGGAGAAGTCAAGCCAAGGTCAAAAAGGTCAGACGTATTATGTGGATTGGTCATACACATGAACCATAAGGACATTGCCTTTCTTGTTCATGTTCTGACTACTGTCATATTATGCATGTATGTACTTTGTATAAATACTTGCAAACATATATGCAAGCAATATGTGCATGTCAAAACTTTTTTTGATACAAAATTATCTTTTGCAGGTTGCGAAAGATAAGGGAAGAAGAGTTGGCCAACCGACGAGAAGGCAAAGGAAGTGAACTGATTGTCCTGTGTAGGAGGGCAGACGTCCTGTTATTTTGATGTCCATCCACCAGGCTGGCCACAATGTCAAGGTTTTGGACAGTCACATCATTCGCAATGCATTGATTGATTGATTGTACATTGCTTAACGTCCCGACAGCAACAAGGCTTTCTCAGGACGTGCCTGCACTGCTTGTGAAAAAAAAATAAACAGAAAATTGAATGTATGTCGCCAGCCGGTCAAATACATTAAATAAACCTACAACATGGGGCATAAATAAAGCTAAGACCATTTAGCAACACACATCCAATATCAAGAGCTACAGGCAGTGCAGACAGTAGGGAGAGTTTTAAAAAGGCAAATACAGGTGAATGGACAAAGGGTAGACAGAAACACATGCCCCAGAATAGAGAGAAAAACCCACCCTGTGGGGCTGACCAGGGTGACCCTGGGAACTAAAAAATACCTAACCCCACCCAAGTCCCCCAGGGCAGACCCGGGTGGGGTCATTCGCAATGCAGCAAAAGCCTGTGCCTTACTGCCTGAGCTGATGCATAGCCATATATTAGGAGAAGGGCAAGCAGGCTTTAGGCCTGCCTATTCAACTGCAGACACAACAGCAGTGGGGCAGTGACAACAAAGTGACAATGACAAAACTCGAGAACATAGAAATAAAGAGGGAGTGTTTCCATAAGCCTGACATAGAAGCAGCGGGGCGACAAAATTGTAACGTGCAGTCGAGCAGTTCAGGGGCTATTGTACAGTGATGGGGGTGTGCTTTGTGTGTTTTCATATAACAACGTGACAAAGCGATTTGACACCCATGTTGTAAAAAGTGCAGTAAAAAGGTGAAAAATATCTGTATTTTGACCAAACAGATGTTTTCTCAAGTATACACAACTTCAAACCCAGACATGGTACAAGGTGGTAAGAACTTTTCATGCATACTAATTTCGTATGCATGAAAGGTCAGAAAGGTCAAGGGTCACAAGAAATCGGGAAATAGGTACAAGATAGCCATATATTGCCCAAAGATGTTTTTTTCTCAAGTATTCCTAACTGTAACCCTAAACTTGGTAAAGAGATACCTGATGGTAAGACCTTCCTATGCATATTTATTTGGATGACCCCCTCAGAAAAGTTACTTTTTGTCACTCTCCTGTCATGTCGCGATTTGGAAACGCAGCTTAATATGTATTAGTTTTTGATTATCCAAGGAAAACCCCTTTACTGACAATGTGTTCATTTTTCGAAGACATTTCATCATATGAACAGGTCTTTTTTGTGACAAGTTCCTAAATACTGGCATACATCAGTCATTCAAAATATGTACTCCACAGCTGACACTTATGGGGTAGGAAACAATGGTACAGATAGATTTTGTGCAGCATCGGTGTGAGACAAGGAGAAAACTTATCACTGCTCCGCTTTGCATGATTCAAAATGATATACAGGGTTCATTCTGAAAATGGTCATTGGCCTCAGAGTATAAAACCCATGGGTCCTTTCTGAAGAGGGGATGTGCGGAAATATAGAAACGTGGGGATGTATATTTATGTCATTAAACCCTCAGCTTAAAATGTTGTGCAAATGTGGACTTGCTCAATGAAAAACGCAATACTGCTCAAGAGTGAGTTGACCATGCAGTTCTTGCATTACCCTCCAGCTGTCACAGCAGATTTAAGTGGTTGGGTGATAACTGATCATAGGCATATGATATGTACTGTACTTTGTGTTTGTTTTGTTTTTTTCTTCCACTGTCAATCTTTGACTTTCAGCTGTGTATATCGTATCAGAATTGCTAACCACATGGTTCATTTCACAAGTTTTACAGATGTACTGTACATGACACACGCCAGCAAACAGAATGACCTGACTATGATCCGTGTCCATACAAGTCTCCATAGGCATGCACACAACTAAAAATGACATCAGCTCCACTTTTCTCCCAAATAGCTTGTATAAAGTCAGCACTTTGTCAATGTAAATGTGAATAATGTTACATGCAGTTGAAATATGTTCTGCAGTAAAGCTGTATTTTGAGGGGGAGCTGGGTGGCTCGGTGGTAGTGTGTTTTTGTTTCCTTATAATTTGTAACCAAAAACTGCTGGGAAACTGAGATTCAGCTAGAGAGATAGGTACATCCACTACCAATCTGTTTACAAACATCTTTCAACCAGAGATGTTCATCGACCTGCTTTCACGGAGACACCAAAGGAACATGTAGCATTTCTTGCAGCAGGTATATTAAAACAAATTCACATCAATTAATGTTTGTAGATGATGCCAGTAAAAATAAAAAATAAAAACTGTCTGTGACAACACTCTTTGGTGTGCTTTTTCATCAGTGAAGCTGTGAATGATTGAATGAATGTAAACATGTAATGTAAACATTCTCACACAATGCCTGGCTGAAAAAAAATGAATGAACAAATGTACCGAGGTAACCAGTGTGCATTTTTATCCAAAACTGAATCCGGTTGGTTGGTTTATGGTTTAACATTCACATTCCCACAGTGATGATAATCGCATATTTAAAAAATAAAAATAAAAAAATACCACCGTTAAATTTTTTTTTGCTTTGGGTTTAAAGTGTGTTTGTTTCATTTAGCGAAGTAGAAAATGTATGGGTTTCAAACGTGAGCAGGAAAAAAAAGTCGCCATGTATGGGACTCGACCCCTGGTCACCTGCGTGGCAAAAACAATACCCTACCACTGCACTAACTAAATTACTAAGAACCAGCACGTGCATTTAATTACTTATAGATAAACGTTTTCATCCCGTATCTGCCGTTGTTGTTTGTTCCAGTTTACTGTCACAAATAGTGATCGAGGACTAGCAGTTTGGGCGTAGTTTGCAACAGTTTGGGCGTAGGTTTTCCCTTGTAGGTTTAAAATAGTCGTTTTCCCTTCTTTCTCATGCGTGCTTGTGACCGGCTACGGCGGAGATATGATCTGCCGGAAGTCAGACATCGCTTGTATCCCTTATTGAATACGCACTCGAAAACGACCCAAAGTGCCAAATTTTGTGCGGGACCCCATATTTTCTTCATAATCAATGTGATAGTTATAACATAAAGTACGACTTTATCGAATAAAAAGGGCCTGAGCAATTGCCCAACATTGCAAACACTTGTAATGTTATTGATAACATCCGGGCAATTTGCGAATTTACAACATAAACTTTTCTCGATTGCACTTAGAATTCCAATTATCAGAACACACTTTTTTTTACGAGAAAATACTAACATACTTTATGAAGTGACCGAAATGTTTCTTTATCATTTTAACACACTATTCGATAAATTTTTATTGTGTTCTGAAATCAGCTATTTTGCGTGTTTTCGCTCAAGGGGTAGGTCACGCAAAAGGCTCAAACTTACAAATATGCCCGGGACCATGGGTCTTTCAGGGTGGCAATAGCCTCCAGACTCAATAAGGCTCTCAAAAAACCCTATAAGCGGCAGTTTTCAATTAAAAAATATAGGTATAGTATACAACCTTAAACTGAGTTTTCTTTTCCTTCTCGTTTGAACGCAAAATCCCCTGCTCAAAGTCTTCACCCCCCTCCCCCCCCCCCCCCTTCTCTCCCCTCCCCCAGCAGCTCAATCAAAATCCCTTATCGTACGTTTACATCAAATAAACAAGATGGGATGAAAAGAAGTACCCAACGGAGAAAGAAACACGCTTAGAAAAGACGGGTACAACACAATTTATTAATATTTCGGGTAAATACCCTTTGTCAAAATAGACAAACAAACAGAGAGATTAGCCGCTACTTTGGCAGAAGGAATGTGGCAACTGAAGGAGGTGGCGTAAAATAAAAGAAAAGGAAGAACAAACGTGCGGGGGAAAAAGTAAAAATGACGTCAACGAAAAATCGTGAGAGAGACTCGGAAAGAACCTGAACACGAGAGACAAGAGTATGCGCATGCACGTGCAGGAGCGAGCGAAAGAAAAGGCGTGTAGATGAGGCCAGAGAAAGAGAGAGAGAGAGAGAGACGGGGGGGGGGGGGGGGGGGGGGGGGGAGGGAGGGGGGGGGGAAAGAGGAAGGGGAAGAAAGGAAAAGGAAAAAGCGTAAAGAGAGAAAGAGGGCTAGAGAGAAGTGTTAAGTGGGGGAAGAAAGAGGGAGAGAGGTAGAGAGAGAGACGGGGGGGGGGGGGGGGGGGGGGGGGAGGGAGGGGGGGGGGGGAAGAGGAAGGGGAAGAAAGGAAAAGGAAAAAGCGTAATGAGAGAAGGAGGGCTAGAGAGAAGTGTTAAGTGGGGGAAGAAAGAGGGAGAGAGGTAGAGAGAGAGAGAGAGAGAGAGAGACGGGGGGGTGGGGGGGGGGTGGGGAAGAGGAAGGGGAAGAAAGGAAAAGGAAAAAGCGTAAAGAGAGAAAGAGGGCTAGAGAGAAGTGTTAGTGTGAAGTGGGGGAAGAAAGAGGGAGAGAGGTAGAGAGAGAGAGAGAGAGAGAGAGAGAGAGAGAGAGAGAGAGAGAGAGAGAGAGAGAGAGAGAGAGAGAGAGAGAGAGAGAGAGAGAGAGAGATTGATTGATTGTACATTGCTTAACGTCCCGACAGCAACAAGGCTTTCTCAGGACGTGCCTGCACTGCTTGTGAAAAAAAAAAAAATAAACAGAACATTGAATGTATGTCGCCAGCCGGTCAAATACGTTGAATAAACCTAACACATTGGGCCTAAATAAAGCTAAGACCATTTAGCAACACACATCCAATATCAAGAGCTACAGGCAGTGCAGACAGTAGGGAGAGTTTTAAAAAGGCAAATACAGGTGAATGGACAAAGGGTAGACAGAAACACATGCCCCAGAATAGAGAGAAAAACCCACCCTGTGGGGCTGACCAGGGTGACCCTGGGAACTAAAAAATACCTAACCCCACCCAAGTCCCCCAGGGCAGACCCGGGTGGGGGGGAAGAGGAAGGGGAAGAAAGAAAAAGGAAAAAGCGTAAAGAGAGAAAGAGGGCTAGAGAGAAGTGTTAAGTGGGGGAAGAAAGAGGGAGAGAGGTAATAATAATAATAATACCGGTTATTATCTAGGCGCTTTTCCCCAATTCTGCGAATCGACTCAAAGCGCCGCGAACTGAACCCAACACGCACGCTCACGCGACACACACGCATTCACTCTGAAGACAGACACAGGACATTCACGTGGTGCGAAGGGTCAGCTCAGCTACTGAGGTTTCGGAAATTTTGATCGCTTGTATTTGAAATTTATAAAGTGGCCTGAAACCGGTACCAAAGTGGAGGGGGTGGAAGAACCGGAGTACCCGGAGAAAGAACCCCCGACGGTCCGCCCGAATTAACGGTGACACTTACTAGAGGAGAAAAATCCAACGCCGAAACCCGGTATCGAACCTCGCACCTTTAGCACCTTTAGCATTGGTGGCAGGCGTCTTAACCACTGCGCCAAGGACCGCCTCAAAGGGAGGGAGAGAGAGAGAGAGAGAGAGGAGAGAGAGAGAGAGAGAGAGAGAGAGAGAGAGAGATTGATTGATTGTACATTGCTTAACGTCCCGACAGCAACAAGGCTTTCTCAGGACGTGCCTGCACTGCTTGTGAAAAAAAACAACAACTATACAGAACATTGAATGTATGTCGCCAGCCGGTCAAATACATTAAATAAACCTAACACATGGGGCCTAAATAAAGCTAAGACCATTTAGCAACACACATCCAATATCAAGAGCTACAGGCAGTGCAGACAGTAGGGAGAGTTTTAAAAAGGCAAATACAGGTGAATGGACAAAGGGTAGACAGAAACGCATGCCCCAGAATAGAGAGAAAAACCCACCCTGTGGGGCTGACCAGGGTGACCCTGGGAACTAAAAAATACCTAACCCCACCCAAGTCCCCCAGGGCAGACCCGGGTAGGGTGAGAGAGAGAGAGAGAGAGAGAGAGAGAGAGAGAGAGAGAGAGAGAGAGAGAGAGAGAGAGAGAGAGAGAGAGAGAGAGAAAAGGGGTGGGGTGGGGGCGGAAGACAACTAGCCAGAGCCACCCAACAAGCACCCACCAGCTCACAGAAAAACACACAGGCACGCAACAAGACGACCAAATACATCCCCAAGGGATGCACACGATCGCCCGCCCCAAAACCGCGTATTACTCCGTGAGCCGGAGACCGGGCACCCGACAGGGAAGGGCAAGGGATCCAACTAAACGTTCGGCCAGCGCTGAGCAAAGTCCCCAAGGGAAATGTACAAATTAACCAGCGCCAACCTCACCTAACTGGTTAGTGAGTAGTAAAACAGTGAGGTAAAGGTACAGTTAGCAGACACAAGCAAGGTAAAAAATGTTAATCTTTCATATTCATCCCGAGTGGCGCCACAGTGCCCAGTTTATTAATCAGAAAATTTTCACGGTCTTTCCTGGCCCAGACAGTACTGGCTTGCATAAACCAGAGGCCTTTAACCCGAATGTCCGAGACGGAGTGGTCGGCCTGATTGAAATGTCGTCCGACCGGTCTGTTGTATTGGTACTTGACAGACTGAAGATGTTCTTTGACACGGTCGTTGATGGTTCTTTCCGTCTCTCCAACATAGAGTTGGCCGCATTTCACACAGGAGATGACATAAATCACGTTGGTGGTTTGACACGTGAAGTATCTGTCTATGTTGAATTTGTAACGTGGACCAATCACCACGGTGGAAGGGCAAATAAAAGGACACGTCTTGCAATTAGGAACATTGCACGGAGTGGAGCCGGAGGGTCTGGTGGTATGACGAGGCTTGAGAGTAGAGCGAACAAGCATGTCCCGCAAATTAATATCCCTCTTGAAAGCTACCAACGGAGGTTCAGAAAAGATAGCAGCAGATTCTTGACTGGATGACAAAAGACCACAGTTAGAAAGAAGGATTTTACGAACCGGATTGGTGTGGGGATGGTAGATCATGGTTACGATAGGCCTGTCACTATCAGCGGTAGGTTTAGTCTGCAGTGTACTCGCGCGACTAAGTTTTTGAACCGTTTGGAGAGATCCTTGAACAACAGTATGTGGGTAATGTCTGTCGATGAAAAATCCAGCCATTTCTTTGGATTGAACATCAAAATCTGATTCTTCGGAACATATTCTTTTTAGCCGAAGAAACTGGGAATAAGGGCATGCTGTTTTTAGTTTTGGGGTTGTGAGAAGATCGGTAGTCGAGGTAGGAATGTGAGTCGGTAGGTTTGTAATGTATTGAAGTTTTCAACATTCCGCAGTCAATCCTGATGTTTATGTCCAGAAAGGCGACTGAAGTAGCTGATATAGTGTATGTGAACTTGATGGATGGGTGGAAGTCCTGCACGAAGTGAATGAAGTCTAAAAGTGCAGCTTGGGTCATGTGTGTAGCTCCTAAACCGTCATCGATGTAGCGTTTATACATCTCAGGGGACAGGCCCGGTGCTATTGTTGGGATGAACCATAACCCACAAAGTCCCTTCTATATGAGAGCTGCCCTCGCAGTCAATGGTCTCTACCTTTTGTCTTTGACCTGAATCTGATGTTGAATTATCTCTTAGGAATTGAAAAAATCTCGCAGATCTGCCAATGGGTCAGTGAGTTCTATAAGGGGAGCAGGACATACGCGTCATTGATTTGTCAAACATCAAACGTAAGTTTTAGTTTTACGTAATTTTATATTTTACGTGATATGAGTTTCACTTTCGGGCTTCATAGGCTTGACAAAATGGTGACAAAACCAGAACTTCACGGTACAATTTCAGTCTTGCTATAATTTGTGTGAAAGCAGGGTTACTTTACCTAGCTACATGCTATAAGTACACGGTCGCCTCACCGCCTGCATGGCCTTCTGAAAGCGCGTCGATGTGTGTGTGCGTGTTAGTGCGTGCGAGCGCGCTCCAAACATCTCCAAGAGGCATAGATCCTTATGCGCTCTCCGGGCGATTGAGGATCTATTCCTCCTGGAGATGCGCACGTGTTTGTGTGAGAGAGAGCCTCGAGAGAGCCGCGCTCGAGAGAGAGAATGACGTCATATTTAGAGTATTATGTCAGCGTCAGCGTGGTGACGAAGTTGCTTCTTTTACGTCACCGCCATTGTCTGACTTTCTCTAGATGTAAATTATTATTTTTTTAGTGTTTTAATTGTTTTCTGAAAAGAATTAATTTTTACTAAAGAAGTTGAAGGGATACAAAGCTGGCTAACGAACTCATCCAATGTCTTTCTCCAAACTATCTATATGCAAAGGTTCAAGTAAATATGATAAAAATTACGGACTCTAATCGGGGTCAACCGTCTTCCTATAAACGGTTGTTTATGTCTTCAATGAGACATTCAATTACAGTATGCTCGGAGGCTCTCTTGGCCACCCACTTAAGAAAGTATTTTGCCAAGTTTCAAGCTTGTGTGTCCCAAAATGTCGGAGACTCTCTTGTTTACATACATACGCACTCACATACTCACAAACGGTGTTTTGGGCCAAATGTACGTTCATCAGCGAGGTTAGCGTAACTAGACATGACGTAATTTTTCTCTTGTTACTTCAATTGTTAGTGGTTTAGCCTGCCCGCCTTTGACATCATGGACATGCTATTAAATTCGCCCCACCGCGACCCGTCCTAAAAAGTCCCTTCTATAAATAGAAGGGACTTAAAAACAAAGAACAGCACCATCCAAAAACAAACAAAAAAACCCCAGTCAGTATATAATCACAAAGAAAACGTTTTGGCCAAAATTGGACCCCAACTCTGACCCTTGGACTGTCAGTAGCGTTTTTTTTGTTGTTGTCAGGTGATTCCTGAAGGAATCACCGCGGGAAAAAAGCGCTACCAACAACCAAAGGGTAACACACATACACACACACAGAACGAAGAAAGAAGAACACCCGCCCCCCCCCCCCTCCCGCACCCCCCCCCCCCACCATCTCGAAATATAAACACATTTCTTTTGATCGACAGTATATAAACGACATAATTAAAGGTCGCGGGATGAAAAAACCCAACAAAAACAAACAAACAAACAAACAAACAAACAAAAAGTACCCAAAGACACGACCGAACATGAACCTAACCTTTACTGCCGAATCTCCCGCCGGCCGTCTCCTACGGGGTGGTCTGTACTCTAAATAATTTAATGGCTACCAGGCTACTGCTTTCACTTCAAGTACCGCGCACGCTCGCAGGTTCCTTATAATTGGAAAAGACAAGACCACGGCAAAAGAGGACAGAAAAAGTTGCAAAGTTGTACTATTAACTTAAAAGTAGGTTAAAAAATGTAGGCAGTGCACCTAGACAGCGAGGGCTGTTAAAGCTGTTGTACAACTGCCCATTCTCCTTTCATTTTTTTTTATTTATAGAAAAGCGAGATTTTCATTGATCTACAATGAAAAACTCGCTTTTCTTTAAAAAAAAACAACAAAAACAAACAAACAAAAAAAAACCAAAAAACAAACAAACAAATGAATATGCTGGCGATTTAAGTCTCTGTAGTCAATATAAATCTGACTGCTCTTCTGAACTTCCAAAGTCTGTAGACATGTACGATTGATTTCTGTGACTGTTTAGCTAAGATTACTTTTAAACTGTATGTACATCATGTTTTAAAACCTTTCTCTTGGTCTGGCTGACCAGACTTTTACCCTTCCCGCAGTGAGATGGCTTTAGTCGCCTGCTCAGCGTTAAACCCTAAAAACTAACTAACTAACTAACTTTTGTTTTTTTGGCTGTATAACTGCAGACACGGACCGTTCGCTCGATCGCCGCAATCACGGTGGCGCGCGTCCTCGTTAGCAGCGATACAAGATGCAACCCCAGCCGACTCTATTCTACTTCAAGTTGAGCATGAGACCTACGCTAACCCATAGCAGCGATACAAGATGCAACCCCAGCCGACTCTATTCTACTTCAAGTTGAGCATGAGGCCTACGCTAACCCATAGCAGCGATACAAGATGCAACCCCAGCCGACTCTATTCTACTTCAAGTTGAGCATGAGGCCTACGCTAACCCATAGCAGCGATACAAGATGCAACCCCAGCCGACTCTATTCTACTTCAAGTTGAGCATGGGGCCTACGCTAACCCATAGCAGCGATACAAGATGCAACCCCAGCCGACTCTATTCTACTTCAAGTTGAGCATGAGGCCTACGCTAACCCATAGCAGCGATACAAGATGCAACCACAGCCGACTCTATTCTACTTCAAGTTGAGCACGAGGCCTACGCTAACCCATTCCGCCCCAACGCACTGCAGCAGGAGTCAGGCGCCAAGCTAATCGGGCACTACCCTTGCGTTATCATGGTCGATCCATCTTCTGCAACTGATACACAGTCGTCAGGCGACACCTCGACAATAATACCGTTATTATATAGGCGCTTTTTCTCAATTTATGGGCAAATCGACTCAAAGCGCCGCGAACTGAAACCCAACACGCACACTCGCGTAACAGACACGGATTTACGCCATTTAAGACAAACACAGTACAAGACAGACGAAGGGCCAGTTCAGCTACTGAAGTTACAGAGATTTTTGATCGCTTGTATTTGAAATTTGTAAAGTGGCCTGAAACCGGTACCAAAGTGTGCGTGGGGGGGGGGGGGGAGGGGGGGACGGGGGTGGGGGGAGGACGGGGGTGGGGGGGGGGGAGGGGTGGGGGGGGGGTGGAAGAACCAGAGTACCCGGAGAAAGAACCCCCGACGGTCCGCCCGAATTAACGGTGACACTTACCAGAGGAGAAAAGTCCGACGCCGGAACCCGTTTTCGAACCTCGAACCTATGGCATTGGTGGCAGGCGCCTTAACCAGTGCGGGAAATTCGTCCTTGGTGTTAAATGGGTTAAGGCGATTCTTTCTGCGTTACTTCAAATGGGCGAGGTAGCCTACATTAACCCATTCAGACCCAACACACTACAGCAGGAGATGGACAGACCATGAAAACTCAAGGGTAGGCGACGCCTCCAAAATGTGGGGAATTCGGCTTTGGAGTTTAATGTCTTAACTCTCTGTACCCCAAGACCGAAATCCCCCATGTTTTGCCTGCTGTCCTCCGAAGACTGCAGGGCACTGATCGACCATGATAGTTCAAGGGCGATGCCAGAATAGCTTGGCGCCCATACAGGCGCCAAGCTATTCTGGCATCGCCCTTGAACTATCATGGTCGATCCATACCTTGCTGTGGTGCGTCTGGGGTACAATGAGTTGAGGCATTTTCTTCTAGCAAGAGATATAAATTCTCACGAGCCCCTGCGGCGACAGGGCCGGGCTCGTGAGAATGTGCGTCTCTTGCAGATGGAGCAGAATTAGTCAGTTCGTGCACTCAACCGCAAAAAAAAAATGACGCATCTTCTGACCTAGATCTGGTAAAGGGATGAGCTCGGCTCATCAAGAGACTTAATTGCTCGTCATGTCCACGCGTCTGGCAGCCACACACGAGGTCCATGCAGTGACAAAATATTTGTGTGGATGGAGTGTGACCCGGTCAGGGTCGTGAAGCTTACGCTGTAAGTACATTTTGTGTGTGTGTGTGTGTGTGTGTGTGTGTGTGTGTGTGTGTGTGTGTGTGTGTGTGTGTGTGTGTGTGTGTCTGAAATCTTGGTTCATTCAACGACTAAAAGCCAACACCGTCATAAAAACACAACAACAACAACAACACACACACACCAACACACACACACACACAAACCCGTCAATACACACTGGTCTCAGCAAGAGGCATAGATCCTCATGAGCCCCCGCAGTCGCGGGGGATCATGAGGATTTATGTCTCTTGCAGTTGGATCAAGTTCACTTTTTTCTCGGCAGTAAAAGGGTTGATTGTTCACGCGGCAATATGCAGTTACATAGGAAGATATTTTCCCAGGATTGGGGACCCAGCGTATCAAGAAATAGAGGGGTGGGGGTGGGGGACCAAGCCTCGTAAAATTAATCTAATAATATATATATTTTTACTCTTCAAAAAGTAAATTTTAAAAAGCGTATGATTTTTTTCTCACACCCAAAAAATCCTCCCTTAAATATTTCCTTATACAAAATATTGGGCGGCTGCGTTCACTTTCCTGCGTCCTGCTTATTAGCAGGGGGGAGGGCCGAGGCTGCGCACGGAGGTGTTTAGTTGCTCACGCAAGCCATGCTACATAATTTCTGTTACCTCCCTTTGTTTATTACAAAGACCAAAACCCGCAAAAAACGTTCAACGACTAGAGCTTCACCACGAGAGTGATTTCAAAGACGGGGCACTGAATAGGATCTGAACATAGCTGGACCTCATCTGGGTTCGAATCCGCGACCTTTCGGTGGGCAGTCGAACCTTCTACCACTTGAGCTATGGTGACAGTTGGCTTGCTATCTATCATCCGTTAGCTGACGGCAAGCGGAGGTTCATACATGTTCCGGGTAATGGTAATTTCGTGCTGTTTGTTTATTCGTGGGTCGTTTATCGTCTGCTAGTTTAAAAAAAAAAGGGGGATGTTGAGGCTGGGGTGGTTAACCCTTCCCTGCAATTGGACGCAGACCGTGCTTCTGGAACAGGCGTCGGATGATCGTTAACTAACTGGTCACCTCTTAACACATTCCACCCCAGGACCGAAATCCCCAAAGTTTGAAGTTGCCCTCTGAAGGACTGTATTATAATTCTAAAGACAGATCGAGCATGATAGTTCAAGGGTGGTGCCAGAATAGCTTGGCGCCTATGGGCGCCAAGCTATTCTGACACCACCCTTGAACTATCATGCTCGATCCACGTCTTGCTGTGGTGTGTCGGGGCTGAATAAGTTAACACCGGCAGAAGTAATGTGCTATTTACTACTACCAGTGTTAAGAAGTGACCAACGACGCAACGATCATCATATACCTGTGATTCAATGTCAAGGAGGCCTAAGCGATCAACATCCGGACATGCGTCTTTGAACCGCGTGGGACGTCTGGAGTGCGTTAACGCACTCTCACTAATGGTAACGAATGTCACTGTTCCTTTGTGGATGACAGGTTGGCCGGGGTGGGGGGGCGGTTTCCGCACGTTTTCTTGCTAGTTGATCTACGGCACACTCCATTGATATTTCTGGCTTTGTGACGTTGCGTAATACGTAGCAGGTGTGGGTGGGTGAGTGGGTGGGTGTGTTGGTGGGTGTGTTGGTGGGGTGGCAGACCGGCAATTTGCACTTAAAGGTGAGCAAAAGGTGCTCGGGCCGCCGTCTGAGGAACAGCCCCACGCTGCCCACGACTGTATTTTAAAAAAAATGTGGAGTTGTCACCTGACAACTATGTATCAGTTGCAGGAGATGGATGGACCATGATAATTCAAGGGTAGTGCAGGGCGTCGGGGCTAAATGGGTTAACAATTGGCTTAGGTTCTGATTGGCCCCGAGCCTGCAGCTGTAGATTGATTGATTGTACATTGCTTAACGTCCCGACAGCAACAAGGCTTTCTCAGGACGTGCCTGCACTGCTTGTGAAAAAAAAAACTAAACAGAACATTGAATGTATGTCGCCAGCCGGTCAAATACATTAAATAAACCTAACACATGGGGCCTAAATAAAGCTAAGACCATTTAGCAACACACATCCAATATCAAGAGCTACAGGCAGTGCAGACAGTAGGGAGAGTTTTAAAAAGGCAAATACAGGTGAATGGACAAAGGGTAGACAGAAACACATGCCCCAGAATAGAGAGAAAAACCCACCCTGTGGGGCTGACCATGGTGACCATGGGAACTAAAAAATACCTAACCCCACCCAAGTCCCCCAGGGCAGACCCGGGTGGGGCTGCAGCTGTAGAAACTCATGAGGATCCTTATCAGTTGACGTGTGTGTCTTGTGTGTGTGTGTGTGTGTTCGGTGCGTATGCGTGCGTGCGTGTGTGCGTGCCTGCATGTGTGTGCGCGTGCATGTATGTGTGTGAGCGTGCATTTGCGTTTGTGTGTGCTCGTGCATGTATGTGTGTGTGTGTGTGTTTGTGTGTGTGTGTGTGTGTGTGTGTGTGTGTGTGTGTGTGTGTGTGTGTGTGTGTGTGTGTGTGTGTGTGTGTGTGTGCGAGTGTGTGTGCGCGTTTCCATGAATGCGTGTATAGATACTATTTTTCTACGCGTAATTCCTCATTGACCTTTGAAAAAAACTTCTACTACTGGATTGTCTGATGTCCACAAAAGCCGACCTGAGTTAGGTGCGGACTAAACGAAGCGCAGTACACTTGAGCTTTATCCGTTGCGCGCGCAAGGACTCTTGCAAAAGTACTCTTGAACCTTGACCCTTTTGCTTTGCAATTTCATTATTCCTGGTTTCTTTTTTTTTAAAGCCTTTACTGCCGAGAAAAAGTGAACACGATCCACCTGCAAGAGACACAGATCCTCATGAGCCCCCGCGACTGCGGGGGCTCATGAGGATCTATGTCTCTTGCTGAGACCAAGCTGTGTTCATGTTTTTTGGACGGGTTGGCTTTTTGGTCGTTGCATGAACCAATATTTCAGAAACAAAAATGTACGCGAAGTGGCAATGGGTTAACTCATTGGCAACCAGCCGCATCCGGATGCCGCTGGCCGCGAATGAGTTAAAACACTTTCTACTCTAGGAAAGACAGTTAAAAAAAAAATAACAAAAAATAACAAAGACGGAAGGCAGTTCCCCCCCCCCCCCCTCACAATACCCTTTAGCTGTGTGCCGCGAGGATTCCCACAGGAATCATCGGGACAAGAAGCACTGCTGACAGCCAAAGGGTCAATGATTTTGTACTAGAAACGGAAGATGGATCGACCATGACAGCTCTGAGCTGCCATGGTCGTGAAGTATGGTACCTATTTAGTTTTGACGCACTTCTCATTCGGCGCCATCTTTGAAGAGTATGGTGACGATGTAATTTGGACGCATTTCTCAATAGGCACTACCTCTGAACAGAATGGTAACTATGTACATTTGACGCATTTCTCATTATAAGCTACCTCTGAAGAGTAAGGTACCAATGTAGGTGTGACGCATTTCTCACGGAGCACTACCGAAACCCATGAACAGCATGGAGCCTATGCTGTTTGACACATTTTTCATTAGGTACTGCCTACGAAGAGTACCGTGCCAATATACTTTGACGTATTTTTCACGAGACACTATCTATGCAGAGTATGGTGCTTATGAAATGTGACGATTTATCTTTCCCGACTGGCATGCCTACCTGAGCTACACTCACGCTCTTCGGCCGATTCGCTGTAGGCTTGAAAAGTGTCCCAGTAGCCAAACGTCTTCGGGCCCACTGCGACCGTCGTGGGCCCGAGGAGCTTCGCTTGAAGGGCGATAATCAGATAAAACAGAGCCCAGAATCTTCGCGTCTTTAGAGTAGTCCTTTGATCTTTTGTTGCAGGCTTCCGAGGGCTTCGCTCTGCCTTTGTCTTCTTTGAACTTCTGAGAACTTAATGAAGGAGAGTTTTACAGGATTCCATGAATATTACTTACGAAACCCTGGAAAAATCTCTCTTCCCCACCCCCTCCCCCCTAACCCCCCCCCCCCCAAATAACGCAAGGGTTAAATATAGGTGTTGACCTGGGACCTGTGTGCGTGTAAATTGTCATGTTTTATGAACCCTGCATTGAGTAAAATGTTTTGTACACTATGTGCCCATTTTCTGTGATCCCCCCCCCCCCCCCTTTATCTGATTGGCGCGGCCGTCGCTGGTCTAAAGTATTAACTCATTCAGCCCGGCGCACGTATTTCCCAAATTTGGGAGGCGTCATCTGATGACTATGCACCAGTTGCAGGAGATGGGTCGACCATGATAATTCAAGGGCAGTGCCAGATTAGCTTGGCGCCTGTCGGCGCCAAGCTAATCTGGCACTGCCCTTGAATTATCATGGTCGACCCATCTCCTGCTGTAGTGCGTCAGGGCTGAATGGGTGAACTAACCGCTTGACTACTGGGACAATGACAACAATTTCCAACTGCAATTGTATGCAAACCAAGGGGAATCACAGCGCTGGACAGACAACAGTTAGATCCCCTGCCCCCACCTATCAGGCACCCAATCGCCAGCCCACAGAGAAATACGCAGAGGCATAGTTTCTCGTGAGCTCCCCCCACCTCTCCCCAGTTTCCAGTAACTACATGTGCTACACCGTCAGTACTTCCGCGACCAGTGAGGTTGCGTTTGTGACGAACTACTCCCAACAACGAACGAGAGCGAAGTAACTGCGGATAACCAGAGTGTACCGTAAGCATTGACACCACTCCAAATATCTCCAAGAGGCATAGATTCTCATGAGCCCTCCGGAGATGCCTCATGGAGATGTCTGGAGTGCTCATGATGATCTATGCGTCTTGGAGATATTAGGAGTGTAGTCCATGCTGATGGTACACGCTGATTACCCGCCGTGATTTCGCTCTCGTTGGTTTTTGGGAGTCGTTCGTGGCAAACGCAACCTCACCACTGCTTCAGCAGTACGATGCATTCTGCATTCGTGGAACACATCAGACAGAACATCGCACTGCTCATTTCTGACACGGGCTTCGCACAGCAAGCGTGAAAAACTACAGCTTTTTGGAACATAGCACAGCACACTAGAACATCGACCTAGTCGTGCGCTTCATATCTATACCTTGATACGCCTCGTTTTCATTGTTAAGCAAAGAGTACCTATTAACCCATTCAGCCCTGACACACTACAGCAGGAGATGGGTCGACCATGATAATTCAAGGGTAGTGCCAGATTAGCTTGGTGCCTGTCGGCGCCAAGCTAATCTGGCACTACCCTTGAATTATCATGGTCGATCCATCTCCTGCAACAGGTGTATAGTCCTTAGACGACGCCTCCAAAATTTGGGAAATACGTGCGTCGGGCTCAATGAATTAAATGTGATCACAGGGACAGCTTAGTTCCGTATGCGCCCCATTGTGTGTGTGTGTGTGTGTGTGTGTGTGTGTGTGTGTGTGAGTTATTATTATTTATCACTGAATATGTGTGATGCTAGAATAATTACGTTTTATGCGTTTTTAACTTGTACCCACATTGTCATGTCTTAGTTATATGTCTTTTAGAACCAACAGAGCGCATGGAACCTAAAGACAATTTTCCGTTTTGTTTATTTTAAAACAAACGATACAGTTTTCTTGAAACTTCAATCTTGAAGCCACTAAGCAAAACTAAAATAGAATCGGTGCTCGTACCAAAAAAAACAAAAAAAAACAGAAAACAACCGAAAACAAACCCCCACTCGAAATGTACTTCGGGTAAACGTTGTGCCCCTTGTGTTTCCGAGAGGTATTTCTGGCCGCTGGCAAGATAGGGGATTATTTGCAGTCTGACTGACCACTTAGCTGATTGCTGCGCTACCGGACACAGTAAATCCTATTAGTCTTATATTAGTGTAATTACGATGTCGTGTCTCCCTTGTGCCTATTGGCAGCCTTAAGATTAAGGAGTATCATTGTCGGTGATTAATCAAAGGGACCTGCCCCAGGCACTAGAGGGTTAATAGTTTACATTATCGTCTTTACATATGTACGTACAGTGTCTTAAAATATTGCTGGACAATGAAAGGTCCTGTAAGGTTCAAAATCACGAGACCAGCACAACGTTACAACACTGCAATATGCAGGCAGTATAATCTAGCTAGCTTTTCATTGTGTCACAATGAAAATCTCGATTTTCACAAAAATGGACTAAAGTTCATTCTCTCTCTCTCTCTCTCTCTCTCTCTCTCTCTCTCTCTCTCTTTCTCGCACGCAGACACACACACCCTCACACACACATCGACGCGCTTTCAGAAAGGCGTGCGCGTGTACTGTAGACAATCATGTATCTAGGTAAAGTCAACGTCATTTCACACACATTTAGCAAGAGTGAAATTGTAACGTGAAATTCTAGTTAGTTAGTTATTTGGGTTTAACGCTGAGAGCAGGCGACTACAGCCATCTCACGGCGGGTGAAATTCTAGTTTTGCCACCCATATTCTCAAGTCTAGAAGGCAAAGTTGAACACATATCACGTAAAAACAAAAATTGCGTAAAATACTAAAATTACGTCATGACAAATGACGTTTTTCAAACCAATGACGCGTATGCACTGTGCTCCGTAAACAGCTCACTGACGCATTGGCAAATCTGTGTGGCTTTTTCAATAGGAGATATTTCAACATCAGAATCAGGTCAAAGACAACAGGTAGAGACCCTTGACAGCCAGGACATTGTGAGTTATGGCTCTCACATAGAGGAGACTTTGCGGGTTGTGGTTCATCCCAATTTGTTTATCACAATGAAAATCTAGCTTTTCAGCAAAAATGGACTGAAGTCCAAACTCACTAAGTCCATTTTTGTGAAAAGGGAGATTTTCATTGTAATATGAGGAAAATGGACTTGATGTCTTGCATTCACAGAGCAGAGAGCACTCACCCCCTCCGCGCCGCTTCAGTCCGTAGGTGACCTTCCCATCAAACTCGTTGACAGGCACGTCAATGTCGGTACCCACACGATCAATAGTGATGTCCAGATGCTCCTCTATGTCGGCCAACAGCTGAAACACAATCAGGGGAGTGGATACATTATTAACCCATTCAGCCCTGACGTACTACAGCAGGAGATGGGTCGACCATGATAATTCAAGGGCAGTGCCAGATTAGCTTGGCGCCTGTCGGCGCCAAGCTAATCTGGCACTGTCCTTGAATTATCATGGTCGATCCATCTCCTGCAACAGGTGCATAGTCGTTAGATGACGCCTCCATAATTTGTGAAATACGACCGCCGGCCTGAATGAGATATTATTTTAATAGTACACGAATATTCATAACCAATTTGAATAATAATAATGATAATAATAATAATAACAATAATAATAATAATGTTAACAAATCTGAATACTACTACTACTAAAATAACAATAATAATGAATGTTCCCAACAATTTCAAATAATATTAGTAATAAACAAATACTTCAATCAAAACAGCTAAGGCGGCCACCTTTATTTAGTGTCCACCTGGTTATAGCAGCCACCTAAGAAGTACACCTCCCCTTCAGTTTTACTATAATATAATCACCCTGTACAAAATGGCCATCTGTCTATTTGTCCTCTCTCTATGGTGGCCGTACAATGCAAGTTTGACCGTACTACTACTACAACTACTAAACATCATCATCAACATCATTAACTCGGTAAGTCGGATGGCGTTGATTCTGTGGCGACGCGCATTTTCCCAGGAAAGCAGACAAAAATGTTTTCCATAGTCGGATGACGAGCCTGTACACTGCAGATGAAGATGGGAGCTGATCTTTGGGTTTTCGGTGGCAAGGTAAGGAAAAAAACCCCACAACACTAGCTAGGGAGAGAACTGTGCGTCTTAGGCCAATGATCTATACTGACGAGCATAACAAAAGTGCGACATCTTTGAAATCATCGTAAACACTTTAGTATTTCCGATAAGCAATGATGTCGCATTTCTTTATCTCGTCAGTATAGGGCTGGTTGGAATAAGCATAAAGATATAGATAAGACAGAGGACGAGGAGTACTAAGTGAATAACTGGGAGCATTATTTGCGTAAGCCCCCCCTCCTCCCCCCCAACCAACCGGGAGGGGGGGGGGGGGCGCTTACGCAAATAATGATTTCAGCCACTTACTTAGTACTCCCCCCCCCCTCTCCCCCTTTCTTTCCTATCACTGTGTTTTGGGTTGGTGCTTATGTACACAGAGGAACATCTGGTTCGCGAACCAGATGTCCCTCTGTGTACACTTAGACCAACAACATTTATAATCACTGTCTAGGACGTACATGCAGTTCTCTCTCATATTAGTGCTTATCTCCCCTCTACCTACCTCTTGCCTTGTCCCGGAAACATAAGCGCTGACAATCATCCCTTTTTATTTCAATGGTCAGGTCCAGAATTACAGAATGGCTTATGACGATGGAAACACGAGTGACCCATATCAAATACAAGTAAATTCTCCCCCTTTCGCTCGCCTGATACATGTTCAAATGCGCCCTTGCCGTCAGTTAATACAGTTGGTACTATTTATTATTGCCATTCCTCATGTCGAATATAACCGCCTACACTAAGGGGGTACTCAAAAACAGAAGAACCCCCCCCCCCCACCCCACCCCAATCCTCCCCCCCCCCCCCTCCAAAAAAAAAAAAATAAATAAAAATAAAGAAACATGCTTAGGAAGGACACTCAAAACAATTTATGTAGCAAGCACAGAATGCTCTATTTGTTTTTCTGTGGTGACATGCCAGCTGAAGGCGGCATCCTAACAAAGAAAAGACAAGTAGAGCATTGTGTACTTGTCCCCAGCAAGCAAAGGTCATCGGGCCCACGACGGTCGCAGTGGGCCCGCGCACGGCCGTGCGCGGGCCCACTGCGACCGTCGTGGGCCCGAAGACGCTTTATTACTGGGGTCTGTTCGTCCATTTTGAAGGGAAAAAAAAATCAAATCAAGCAACAGCAGCCTGTTTTTAACCCGAACTTGAAACTGAGTGACATAATAAACTGGGTTGTACTTCCCTTTTCTAAACGTGCTTCTTACTTTGTTGCGCTTGTTTTTTTTTGTTTTTTTTTTAATCATCTCGCCCTCCGTAAGCACGGAAGGGAGTGTTGAACCCAGGAACGCAAACAACGAGAAGAGTGCAAGACAGATCTAATCCATTCACGATGCGAGCAGCCTACCTGAAAAAGCTGTTCTGTCGTCTCTGTCTGCAAGTGTTTATTTGTCAGCCTTCTCGAATCCTTCAACCCTTTGGCTACTGCTAACGATACGGCTCGGCGGGAAAGAAGCGTTTAACCCTTGGCTGCTGCTGACGGGACCGCTCGGCGGTGTCGTGCGGTTTTTTTTTCCCGGCCAGCGGTGTCGTCAGTAGAACAGCGCGGTTTTTTTCCCCCGGCCTGCGGTATCGTCAATAGAACAGCGCGGTTTTTTTTTCCCCGGCCTGCGGTATCGTCAGTAGAACAGCGCTTTTTTTTCCCCGGCCTGCGGTATCGTCAGTAGAACAGCGCGGTTTTTTTTTCCCGGCCAGCGGTGTCGTCAGTAGAACAGCGCGGTTTTTTTTCCCGGCCTGCGGTATCGTCAGTAGCAGTTAAAGGGTTACGTAACCCCTTTGTGCATGCAGATGGGGTTAAAGTGGGGGGGTGGCCTGACCAGGATGGGTGACGGGTAGTGCTTCAACAACCGCTTGACAAATGTCAGTAGTGGCTATTTACTATTTATTGACATTTAATCTAAGTGTGTGAGGTCTGTAACTTTAGCTTTATCAATCTAGCTGAAAGGTAGTTCCTGATAATTTATGTGTGTTGTGTGTCCGGTACTCCCGGTACTCTGTGCTGGTCTGTGATTTTGGACCTTGCGGCCTCAGGCCGCAAGATCCAAAGTCACAAACCAGCACACATGATCAGATGATCAGGCACGACCTTAAAGCTACGTCGATATCGTTGACGCAGTTTCTGGAGTCTGGAAGCTAATTAGGCACTATCCTGGACATACTGCTGATCGCGCATTCCTTCACTGGACGAGAGAGAGAGAGAGAGAGAGAGAGAGAGAGAGAGAGAGAGAGAGAGAGAGAGAGAGAGAGAGAGAGAGAGAGAGAGAGAGAGAGAGAGAGAGAGAAAGAGAGAAGCAGACATACTGACGTCGCATGACGGTGCCAAGTGATAATTTTCAAATCGTTCTCGGAGGGCAATGACAGCGGGCGACAGATAATTTGCTTTGGAAAACAGCGCCAGACGGCTATTCTGGATCGGGTGCTGAAACTACATCCAGCCGCATGGAAACTCTGCTGCCAAAAGAAAGGCGAGTCGAGCCTGTGATCAACATAACCAGCGTGGTACTGGATGTTTTCTTCATTGTATTTTGTCCTGTATGCTGCACACCCTTTTGTTTGTTGGTTACTGTCAACATCAAGTTTATCTTACTTGTAGTTGAAAGAATTAAAAATAAACCCAGTATGCGATGGTCCTCGGGCAGACATCGGCCGCAGTAGGCCCGCCGCCCCTGTGCGCGGACCCAGTGCAGCCGACGTCGGCCGCAGTGTCGTTTGCTTACTGGGATAACGCTAGGGCGGTAGAAAACCTCCGTTACGAGTGTCAAATCATATGCGTTGTGAAAAGAAGGGTATGGGAAAGCCTTAGTTGCGGCACGGCAAATTTGAGAACCCGTCGTACTAGCGAATTTTAGCAATCACAGTCCGCCCTGGCACTGATCGCTTTGTACTTGAAGACATGGTGATAATTAAGACAGTGATAATTAAGACAGAGGACCCTTTGAGACAGAGTGGTGCAAGGAGACAGGGGCTCATATAATACAAAACTGATTTTAACCCATTTGACTCCACAGCCGCAAATCCCAAATTTGTCACCCAACGACCACGTACTAGCTGCTGGAGATTATTCAAGGGTAGTGCCAGATTAGCTTGGCGCCTGACGGCGCCAAGCTAATCTGGCACTACCCTTGAATTATCATGGTCGATCCATCTCCTGCAGTAGTACGTCAGGGCTGAATGGGTAAATACAGAGTTGTAGCAGGAGACGGGTGCTTATATAAAACAAATTAACCCTTTGGGTGTCGGTAGCGGTTTTAGTCGCGATGTTTCCTGCAGGAATCATCGCGACTAAAACCGCTACCGACACGCAAAAGGGTTAATGCAAAAAGTCCATTTTTGTGAAAAGCGAGATGTTCATTGTATCACAATGAAAATCTAGCTTTTCACAAAAATGGATCTACTGTCTTTTGCCGTCACTGGGCAGTATGGGTTGTGAACCGTTTGACGACATCCGGTCAGAAATTGCGACGTTGGGCAAACAGCCTGGACCGGGTCCCATCATCTGAAGGAACGAGTAAGGCCGTGAGTAAGTTGGCACTTCCTCCTTGGTGAACGGATATATAGAATCATTCATGTTCGTGAAATAAATCTGTGATATGTATACTCAAGAGTAAAAGAAATGCGACATTTTGGGAATCATCGGGAAGCATTTCTTTAGCTCGTCAGTATATGAGAAGGGAGAACACTCACTAATACATCACAAACTGAACTTAATGACTGCGCTTACAAAATCTAAGCCAAAAAAAAAAAAAAAAAAAAAGAGAGATAATTTTCAAGCTTGTTCAAGAACATTAGCAAATCTAATATACAAACTACGATTAAACTCTTGGAAAACATTTTCTTTTTGTTAATTTTTGTTTTGTTAGCAATATCACTTGTGAATGTTCCGAACGTCTCTCTATTCATCGTATAATACTTGAACGCCCTATTAAACACATTTGTTCAGACAAATTGGTAATAATGTTGATTATCTAACAGGAAACATCAATATTTTGCATACCAGTGTAACAACTATAGGTAAATTAATATGTCAGGATGCTACACGAAAACGTTTGTAGTTTAGATTATAAAGTTTCAAGTTTAAAGAGGTGTTGTTTTTTGTTGTTGTTCGAGGGTGAGGGCGGGGTGGGGTGGGGGGGGTGGGGGGGGGGGGGAGGGTCTAAAATCACCAAATGTGAAGAGACATTAAACAAAATTTATTTATTATTCCAAACAATTCCCGCATGCCAACTCGTACCTTCCAATCATGCAACAGTCCTATTTCCGTTACAATGAAGTTGCCAGTTGCAGTTGTAGACAGAATAACAGGCATGGCCACCAACCGTCTCCGCATGAAGCTACGTTTCCATAAGCACGAATACGATCCAAACTCGATATGGCAATTTCATTTTCGTTAAAAATTCGAGCCGCGCGTGCTTCCATATTAAACATGCGACATCCGAATTCCGCCTTTGCGGGTATCACTAATTTGACACAAAGATCAAAATGGCGCGAAAGCGCGCGAGATGTATATGACAAAATGTGTCATACTTTCGGTCCGAACACACCAAACATTCGAAAAAAATCGCCCCTCTGGGAGAACAAAAAATCGTGTTGTGTTCGTTTGCAGTCGGACAAACTAAAACTGACAAGCAATCATAAACAAGATGAGGATTTCATCCCAAAGTCTACCGTATTGCTTGGAGCTCACGTGCGTTTTTCTTCTAAGAACATTCAGAGTTGTTCATATTTATCAGCTTATCCTTCTGATCCACTTCCCTCCTCTCAAAACCAACCTCTGATCAACACACGCCGGCGCACACTAATAAAGACGGACACAGTGCTTCCCGCCATTAGTACGCTCTGTGTGCTGGAGTAGCGACAGGAATTCTGAAGAAGAAAAATAGCACGAGCAGCAAAATGACGTCACTATAAGCTTCACGTCATGGCATCGCTGGTCTCACGACGCCGTGTACACTGAGACGAATTTGATATTTCAGGTCATTCATCCGAAAGGCACGCTCTTCCAGAGCTGACTGTTTTGTTCCACACAGCCTCTTCCAGCATGACTGTTTGATGGAAGTAAATAGTGGTTCCAAAACTTGCAAAAATGAATTAATTATTATTGAAAAAGTTGAAGAGATACAACGCTGGATTACGAACTCATTCAGTATCTCCCTTTCATCCCCCACCCCACCCCACCCCGACCCCCCGCCTGATCCGCACGGCAATGGCACACACACAAACGGCAGAATGGCACACACAAACACAGACGGCAGACACGGCGTTTCCTACCGGTTATACGTTCTGTGGGCTGGCGTAGCCATAGCCAATTTGAAGAATAAGGTGGAACGGCCCACGCCCACAAAACCTCTACTGTATGAAAAGAAAAGGGGAGACTGCCAGTCCACTTTTGTATGAGCTTGCATGTATATTGATTTCCACCTTTTCCACAATACGTTCGCAAATATCATACAAAAATAAATGAAGGAGACCATCGCGCCAGCTCATAAGTCATAATATGTAAAACACTGAAGTGCTGGTGATTTGCGTCAATTACTGAGGAACATTGTATAAAACACTGACGCGTTTGGTGCTTTTACGTCACAATCACTGTCTTGATTCTTCTGGTGAAATCAAGGAGTCTTACTTTTGACATTTTTTTTCCCGCACTGAAATTTTATTTTCGAAAATGTTGAAACAAAGCTGGCTAACGAATTCATCCAAATTAGCCATATCCAAAATTTCAAGTGCATAATAATCAAAATTGCGGACTCTAATCTGGGTCAACCGACTTTCTATAAACGGTCTTTTTTGTCTTCAATGAGACATCCAATTACAATATGCTCGGAGGCTTTCTAAGGCACCCACTTAATACAGTATTTTGTCACGTTTCACGTTTGTGCGTACAGTAATATCGGAGATTCTCGTGTTTACATACATACGCACACACACACATACATACATACGCACACAAGCCGCGTTGCGCCAAATCGACGTTCAACAGCAAGGTTAGAGTGGCTAGACGTGACGTCATTTTTATCTTGTTACTTCTTTGCCAGACCATGAGCCCCGTCCGCCTGTTATGTCCTTTGCATTCTACTGAACGAGCTCCGACCAGCCCCGTCCTAAAGTCTACCGTATTTTCAATACGGTAGACAAAAAGACTTGTACGAACTGTTCTGTCTCGGACCCGCCTCGATTCGGATCATATTCGTATTGGATTCGTGCTAATGGAAACGTAGCTTAAAGACCACACACAAACACAGGTCAACCTCATTATATCACGATACCTGGGAACCCTTAGGGCCAGTCCACGCTAGCATTAATGTGGTGCTATACATACTGATGAGCAAATGAAATGCGACATTTTGGTAATCATCGTAAACACTAGAGTGTTTCCGATGATTCCAAACATGTCGCATTTCCTTTGCTTGTCAGTATATAAGCTTATGAAAAAAAAAAAAAAAAAAAAAAAAAAAAAACCACAAAGTAAGCAAAAGGTTCTCTAGTCGACTCCATCCCTAGTTGGTCTATATCTCTTTCCCGCGCATCAGAATTTCGCGACTCGGCCAGAGGACATTTTGCTCATTTAGACGGGAGCATGACCGCGTTACACACGATTTCGCGAAATTCTGATGCGCGGGAAAGAGATATAGATCCTCATGAGCCCTCGCACTGTCGGCGTACTGAAATTTGGCTTGCAGTCGTAGACAGAAAGTCCTCCCCCCTCCCTCCCACCCGAACTCCTTTTCAGCATGAACAATACCAGCGATACATTTTTATGAGTCTGTGAATAGCGAGAGGCATAGATCTTCATGAACCCCCGCAAACTGCCGGGCCTCATGAACATCTAAGCCCATTGCAGTCAGACGTTCATTTCAGAACATTCAGTTTGATGTGGTTCGCGTAGATTTGTTCCTTGAATAAGGGTAACTATTTCTTAAGTTTTCATCAAACGAGAACTACTTTCTTTAGGACAGACGTCACTTCCGACAAAATCCGACTAAAAAGGGTTCATAGTTCGCCGTACCTCCTCCATAAATGTCCTTGTTATGCTTTCCAATAATGCGGCTAATTAAGAGGATCAAGTTCACTTTTGAAGTTCGAGCGTCACGAAATGAAAGAGTTGTATGCTCTTCTTCTCCTTTGCCCGCCGTGAGATGGCCTTAGTTGCCTGCTCGGGGTTAAACCCAACTAACTAACTAACTTCTTATCCTTCGCACAGCTGTGTACTTTAACAACACACTTAAAACTTCGATCAATCATATTGGCCGTCGTGTACTTATCTTTTAAAAAAAAGGTTGTTTTGTACCAAAGTTTAACCCCTCGATTCCCGGGACACAGCCAGAACCACCCAGGTGCAAGAGACATAGAACCTCATGAGCCCCCGCTGTCGCGGGGGCTCATGAGGTCGTATGTCTCTTGCTCGAGTTATTTTGTAGTCATGTGTGCTGGCCGGCTGGGGCACTTGTGCTCTGAATTTACAATAGTTGTTCTTGTTGCGTTATCAAAGTGCATAACTATACGCAGGAGAATTACTGCGAAAGGTCAGTAACGATGCCTATGTTATGTGTGCCGACCCACGTAGCTTGTGAAAAGAAGGGTAGGCTAGGAAGTCTCAGTTAAGCCTTAAGGCAAGACGAACAAGAACCCGTTTTATCGCCGAATTCAGTTCAACACTCAAAGCATTGCCTGAAAAGGGCAACTTGAAGGTGATGTGACAACTCTTCAGAACGCTAGATCTAGTACGACTGAACCTCATCATACTGGGTCTAACCAGTTGGTTCTAGTGGATGTACGTCAGTGCACGTGAACGGAAATTGTCAGTTAACAGCAGTAGCCACAGGTGAAGGTCGACGCACAACGGACCTGAAAGAGGTGAAGCGAATTTCAAACCATTATTATTCCTAAACCTCTGCCTGTGAGTGGCGCCATTTTCTCGTAACCCATCCCCTGCTAGACATATAACGCGCCAGAAGCCACCGCAGACTCAATGCCGTTAACACTGTCTGCTTCGGACACACGGATATTAAAGGACGCCCGCAACAGCAAGAGATCCTCATGAGTGATATCAGTGACACCTGTAAGAGGCACAGATCTTCATGAGCGCCCGCGACTGCGGGCGCTCATGAGGATCTATGTCTCTTGCAACTGAGTGCTGTTCGCTGTGCTCCAGCAGTGACGGGGTTAACTCCTCTCAGCCGTTTACTGACTTCATCTCGAGACCTCTTGACGTGACCATTAGTCGGCTGACAATGGTATTGTGTAAATGGTCAAGAAATAGTCTGGCTGATGGAGGCCTACACAAACAATCAACTGGTGGCTCATCCTTATTGCAGAGAAAGAAAAAAAAAAAAAAAAAAAGAGCGCCACCCAACTGCAAGAGGCATAGATCCTCATGAGCCCCCGCAGTTGCGGGGGCTCATGAGGATCTATGCCTCTTGCTGAAACCACGTTGCACCCGGTTTCCTTGGACGGCTAGGGATCATTGACGTTGGATTTAGGACGGTTTAAAAATACAATCCGTACGCTGGCAGAATCTCCATAAACACAATTCGTACGCTGGCAGAATCTCCATAAACACAATCCGTACGCTGGCAGAATCTCCATAAACACAATCCGTACGCTGGCAGAATCTCCATAAACACAATCCGTACGCTGGCAGAATCTCCATAAACACAATCCGTACGCTGGCAGAATCTCCATAAACACAATCCGTACGCTGGCAGAATCTCCATAAACGTCAACTGGTAGGTCATTCTTAACCCATTTAGCCCCGCCGCCCTACAGCAGGAGATGGATTGACCATGATAATTCAAGGGTAGTGCCATCTGGCACTACCCTTGAATTATCATGGTCGATCCATTTCCAGCGACTGGTACCTATCGCCAGGCAACACCTACAATGATTGGGAAATGTGCCCTTGGATTTCAAAGGGCTTTGAAAGGGAGTTCGCGACGCCTGGCATATACAACTGAAAGGTCGTTCTTAAGAGAAGTAGTACCCAATCAGAGTTCATACCAGTCAGAATCTCGTTCAAACCAGTTCACTCTACCGACACAATTCTGTCCGTCACCGACGCAATTCGTGGAGGTGAAGGTGGAGCGCGTATGGGCCATCCGAAAGCAGAAATCCCATCTTCACCAACCTGAACTGAAATGAACTGCAACCGATATAACCGAAGACAACAGTTCAGCCCCAGGCGAAGTTTCTTCTTAAGTAAAATTCTTTCAAAGTGCCGCGTGTCACCGATTCTACACTTCCTGACATCAGATAATCCAACGAATATAGTTCATATACTGCATGCACACACAGAGAGAAGTCCGCCTGCTCCAACTATCGTGGAATTACCCTGCTGTCCATTGCTGGGAAAATTCTTGCAAGGCTGCTCCTGAATCGGCTGGTACCTGCCATCGCAGAAGACCACCTCCCAGAGGGCCAGTGTGGCTTCAGAGCCAACAGGAGCACCACCGACATGGTCTTTGTGCTGAGACAGCTTCAGGAGAAGTGCCGCGAGCAGAACAAAGCGTTGTATGTAACGTTTGTCGAACTAACAAAAGCGTTCGACACTGTGAGCAGGCAAGGCATGTGGCAGATCCTGGAGCGACTTGGATGTCCCCCAAAGTTCCTCAGCATGATCGTCCAGCTGCACGAGGACCAGCAAGGCCAGGTCAGACTCAACAATGACCTCTCAGAACCATTCCCCATTCTCAACGGTGTGAAGCAGGGCGGTGTGCTGGTACCGACCCTCTTCACCATCTTTTTTAGCATGATGTTGAAGCAGGCCACAGTGGACCTCGACGATGACGATGCAGTGTACATCAGGTATCGTCTCGATGGCAGTCTGTTCAGACGACTGCATGCCCACACCAAAACCCTAGACCAACTGATTCGTGAGTCTGAAAAAGACAAAGGTCCTCCATCAGCCGGCACCCAAGGTAGAGCATCGCCCTCCTCACATCACAATCGGCGATTCTAAACTGAAGTCAGTGCACCAGTTTACCTACCTTGGCTGCATCATCACATCAGACGCCAAGCTGGACAAGGAGCTGGACAGCAGGCTGGCAAAAGCGAACAGTCCTTTCGGGCGTCTATATAAGCGGGTGTGGCACAATCAACAGCTGAAAACAGGCACCAAGATCAGCGTGTACAGAGCTGTCGTCCTCACAACCCTGCTGTATGGTTCCGAGTCCTGGGCCCTCTACCGCAGCCAACTACGACTCCTCGAACGCTTCCACCAGCGCTGCCTGCGTACAATCCTGGACATTCACTGGAGTGACTATGTCACCAACGTCGAGGTCCTTGAACAGGCAGAAACTGTGAGCATCGAGTCTTTGCTGCTGCGGACACAGCTCCGCTGGGCGGGGCACGTCTCCAGGATGGAGGATCATCGCCTGCCCAAGATCACCCTGTTCGGCGAGCTCGCCACTGGACACAAAGACAGAGGGGCACCAAAGAAGAGATACAAAGACTGTCTCAAGAAGTCACTTAGTGCCTGCCAAATCGACCACCGTCAGTGGTCTTCACTCGCTGCGGACAGTGACACCTGGCGCTCCACCATTTACAAGGCAGCTGTCTCCTTTGAGGACTCGCGCAGAGCTAGCCTTAAAGACAAGCGGCTCAGGAGAAAAAAAAAAACAGAGATGCCGCAACTCAGAACCCTGGTCAGACCTCCCTCTGCAGCCACTGCGGTCGAACCTGCCTGTCCCGGATTGGCCTCCGCAGTCACGAGCATGCCTGCAGACGTCGTGGGCAACCCCCATAGACTTTTCCTATAGTATCTTCGTTCGCGAAGTCAAGCCAAGATATTGCCTCATGAGGCAAAATCACTCGGGAAGCAAACGTCCTCGAGGCGACGTCAGCCTTATTTGGTCAACGTAAGCCTTATTTGGCCAGCACACTGAAAATGAAAGACTTTTCTACTCTTCTAACCCCTAACTCATTCGAGACGTGCCGCCTACGGATACGCGGCGGTTCGCAGCGCATCCGCAGGCGGCACGTCTCTAATGAGTTAACCTTTGCAACGTAGGAGAGTTCCCCGATTTCTGAAATGACTGTCTACTCACATGGCTTGTGAGAAGACAGGTACAATAGTCTTACTAGTAGTCAAATCAAGACAAATATTGAGAACACGTTCCAGTGGTAAATTTAAACAACATGAAGTCAACTTTAACTAAACTGAAATAAAATGCAAAATCCAACAAAGAAAGAAGCACGCTTTGAAATGACAATCACAACATAAGTGTGTCGTAATTGTCATTTCACAGCGTGCTTTTTTCTTTATTTCGGATTTACTGTGCATTTTACACGCTTGGTTGTCAACTGTTTAAAAAAAATAATGAAAATGCTACCCTTTCTTTCCTGGCGCATCCAAAAATTAATGATCATACTACCTTTTCTTTCCTTGAAGCATCAAAAGGCCTTGATAGAAGAACGTAATAGGTAATACGACATAGACTATCCGGTCGAGTTCGTAACGAACCCAGTTTGAGACCCAACACTTCAGTATTGTTCTTTACATAAGAAGCCTCACGCGACACTGAAAACAGCTTTAGGCAATCTGCAACCCCAGTTTCACAACTGACATGTAATTGGTTACATTGTGTTTTTTTCCCTTTGTTTTTTGTTTTTGTTTTTTTTGCTGTTTTTTTGCTTTGCTTTGTGTCGCAACACTAAATTTTAGAGAATGAATGCAAATTAAAGATTAAGTACAGTGTCTTCTCTGAATGCGAGTGCGCACTCTTCGTGACGTCAGTGCTACGTCACCTGAATCCACACTGGCGCAGATGGACCCAAAACCATCACCCTGTAGTCATGGTTCATTATTTTTTATTCTAAACCCCTAATATCGTGTCCCGGTCTCTATACGAAATCTCTTTCATATGCAAGAGGCATAGAATCTCATGAGCCCCTGCAAACGCAGGGGCTCATGAGAATCCATGCCTCTTGTAGACACTAGCCAGTGCAGTGTCCTATTTACATCCCAAAACAGAGGAAGTCATTCGGAATCGTTTTCTCCGACTGTCCGCGGGTCTCGCAGCCTGTAATTGTTACACCAAAGACCCCAGACCACCAAAGTTCGCGAGAGTTGCAGGCAAGCTTCCGTATCAATGGTAGAGACGAGGTAAATTTCACAGACTAGCACTAAGAAGTGGCATACGTTTTCAAGATCACCTGCGGCTGCAGTGTCTTTTAAGCCCCTGTGTCCGATGCAGATGGTAGGGGAGGGTGGACAAGTTTGGAAAAGGCCACATTTTCAAACCTTTTGGAACCAGCTACCTCCGTGTATTTCAACTCTTTGGCTGTCGGTAGCGCTTTAAGTCGCGATGATTCATGCATGAATCATCGCCACTTAAAGCGCTACCGACAGCCAAAGAGTTGACATCAGACGACCACGCTCTGCCTAGCGACACAGGTCTACAGAAATAAATAAAGTACGAGGCACAGATTGTCATGAGGCCCAGCAGTCTGCGAGGGTTCATGAGGATCTATGCCTTCTGCTGATCGTTGGCATCAAGACATCTGTACTCGTCTCAATTTTAAAATCACTCGGGACAAATATCCGAGTGTCCGAACACGGCGCGTCTCGAATGAGTTAACCAATTTAACCCCACGGCCGCATTTCCCAAAGTTTGGAGATGTCACCTAACGAATATATAACAGCTGCAGGAGATGGATCGACCTGACGGCGCCAAGCTAATCTGGCACTACCCTTGAATTATCAAGAGCTGTAGAGCGTAGGGTCTAAATGGGTTAAACAATAGGGAGCATCAGTTGGTACATTGTTTTCGTCTTCGTGGGTATCTAATTTACATATATTTAAATAATGAAACAGATCGATGCCGCCTGTCGCGCCGCTATATGGAAACACATAAAGCGATTTTTTTTTCCGCCTGCTGTTCAGCTACTTTTTTGCCGTGTCGCCCATCGCGCCGCTATTGCATAGCTATATGGAAACACACCCTTAACCCTACGGCAGACCAGAACCCAATTACGGCAGAACCGACAAAAGAACGGCTTAGGTCCTCGCATACAGATTTCTATTACACTGAGAAAAGACTGATCAAACTTGTTTGTGCGCTTTACTAGGGCTATTTGTGTGCGGGTCTGTGATTCTGGACGTTAGGGCGGCTCCCAAGCCGCAAGGTTCAAAATCACAGACCAGTCCACACGCCTTCTAGACCGTAAGCTTCAAACGCGGTAACCAGCACACAAGAGAGAGCACAGAACAACGCCATCGCAAGAGAAACAGTCCCATTAACAACGAAACGGATTTCATCCCTTTACTGCCAAAGAAAACTGAACGCAACCCAACTGCAAGAGGCATAGATCCTCATGACCCCCCGCTGTCGCGGGGGGTCATGAGGATCTATGCCTCTTGCTGAAGACGACTCGGGCACTTTGGCGTTATATTAACAAGTTTCTTCGGTTAGACTTAGAGACACAATGTGCCGCCACTGGCAGAAAAGGATTTCAGAAATCTTGTTTTATGACCATTCTGACCGCCACACGAGTCCTTCAAATCATGGCTGTAGTTGTTTGTACGTTGCTTAACGTCCCGACAGCAAGAAGTCTTTCTCAGGACATGCCTGCGGTGCTTGTGAAAAAAAAAAACCCAACCAAACAGAATATTGAATGCATGTCGCCAGCCGGTCTAATATGCTAAATAAACGTAACATGCTAGGGACGCTGCACATTCATGCGAATTTATCGTACGCTTGTTTAAACACACACGCACACACACACACACACACACACACACACACACACACACACACACACACACACACACACACACACACACACACACACAGAGAGAGAGAGAGAGAGAGAGAGAGGAGTAGAAAATCATTACAATTACAAAATATGTACAGGGAAATGATATATAAAAATGCATTAAGCACTAAACACATAACGTATCATCTCTCAGGAGCAGCAGACCAGTTAGCAACACACATCCAATATCAAGAGCTACAGGGAGCGCAGACAGTAGGTAAAATTTAAATAAGGAAAGTGCAGGTGAATGGCCCAAGGGTAGACAGAAATGTGCCCCAGAAAAACAAGAGAAAAACCCACAGAGTGACCTGGGAACAAAAATGTAGCTAACCCCACCCCGCTCCCCCCTGGGCGGACCCTTGTGGTGGTCCTTCAAAAAAGACCACAAAAAGCCGGGGATCGTCACATAAAGAATCTTATTTACCGAGAAAAGGCCGCAGTATTTTTGTTTTATGACCTATTAAGCTTGTGTGCTCATCTGTGTTTTTGTACCTTACGGCTTCAAGCCCCGAGGAACAAAATCACAGACGGGGCAGACAATGTCCGCGGAACAGAGAGGAAATCAGTCACACCAGCATGTCAATGATTATACTTCACGTTATTTTAGGATATCACACGAGTAATGCCATGGATTGTGCCGCAATACAACATGGCCTGAGCCTACTCGCGGATCTGATCACAACATAAAAGTCTTAACCCATTCAGCCCTGACGCACTAAAGCAGGAGATGGGTCGACCATGATAATTCAAGGGCAGTGCCAGATTAGCTTGTCGGCGCCACGCTAATCTGGCACTGCCCTTGAATTATCATGGTCGACCCATCTCCTGCAACAGGTGCATAGTCGTTAGAGGACGCCTCCCAAATTTGGGAGATACGTGCGCCGGGCTGAATGAGTTAAAGTAGTACAAAGAAGTTCCCAACGAAGAAAGAAACACGCTTAGAAAGGCCAATTACAACAGTTTATTAACCTCTTTACTGCCAATGGACGCGGTTGTGGTTTTTGAAAGCAGTGTAACTTGAACGTCCAAAGATCCCAGGCCGCCCACAACGAAAACGGATACAAAGTGGTTTTAGCAAGAGGCATAGATCCTCATGAGCCCCCGCATTGCGGGGACTCATGAGGATCTATGCCTCTTGTAAATGGATCGTGTTCACTTTTACACGTCAGTTAATCAGACATGAGACCGGGTTGAGATCAAATGTAGGAACAAATCGGTCGGTAAGCGGGGGAGGGGGGGGGGGGGGGGGTTGACAGAGAGGGCGCATGACGGACGTACTAGACCTTCCTTCCAAGGCAAAATAATCGATAAGCGCGGGGGAGGGAGGGGGGGGGGGGGATAGGTAGTTGCGACTCATACTCGAACACTCACCGTGTGCGCTGCGGCCATTTTCAAACGAAAACGGTAGATTGTGCCACTTCCGGTGACATGGTCATTTTAGCAAAGGGCCATATGTGAATACGGCGGAATAGCGATACATGTTTAACATGCACAACTCAAAACATTTTCTCAACGAATTTGCACCGATCTCAAAAATGACCAAAATGAAGGGGGAAAAGTAGGATTTCCGCCAAAAGTAGGAAAAGTCCCATGCCTGGTTAATATTTCGGGTTTTAAAATTGTGTTGCATTTGTCGCTGTAATGTCTATTTTGAAAAAGGGGGTTTAACCCTTTTTATCGAAAGAGACATAAAAGAACACAATGCGATACTTGTCCCCATATTATTCCCAATTATCATTAACCCTTTGCGTGTAGGTAGTCGCGATGATGCCTGTAGCAGAGTTTTAAAAGATAAGTAGCAAACTGTACCATGTTTCAATGTCTATTCCGAAAAAGTGTTAACCCGAAATATGAATAAACCGCGTCGTAATTGTCTTTTCTAAGCGTGCTTCTTTCTTCTGGATTTTCTTTGCATTCTGCTAGCTTGGCAGTCACCCTGTTGGTCAGACTAAAGGTAGCACAGTAAAATTCGGATACAACAAAACGCCATAGGGGCCCAACTTTTTGTTGTTGTTATATCCGTAGTTCGTTATAAGCGAAGTAATTTAAACAGAAAATGTGTGTGGTCTGGACACCTGACACAGGCACTGTTATAAGCGACTTTTGTGATGACCGACCTCGTTATTTTGCAATGACCGACCTTGTTATTTTGTTATGACCGAACGTGTTATTTTGTAATGACCGACCTTGTTATTTTGTTATGACCGACCTTGTTATTTTGTTATGACCGACCTTGTTATTTTGTTATGACCGACTTTGTTGTTTTGTTATGACCGACTTATTGTTATGACCGACCTTGTTATTTTGTTATGACTGACCTTGTTATTTTTAATGACCGACCTTGTTATTTTGACATGACCGACCCTGTTATTTTGTTATGACCGACCTTGTTATTTTGTTATGATCGACCTTGTTATTTTGTAATGACCGACCTTGTTATTTTGTAATGACCGACCTTGTACTTTGTTATGACCGACCTTGTTACTTTGTTATAACCGACCTTGTTATTTTGTTATTACCTACTTTGTTATTTTGCAATGACCGACCTTGTTATTTTGTAATGACCGTTCTTGTTATTTTGATATGACCGACCTTGTTATTTTGCTATGACCGACCTTGTTATTTTGTTATAACCGACCTTGTTATTTTGTTATGAACGACCTTGTTGTTTTGTTATGACCGACCTTGTTATTTTGTTATGACCGACCTTATTATTTTGTATGACCGATCTTGTTATTTTGTTATGACCGCCCTTATTGTTTTGTTTTGACCGGCCTTGTTATTTTGTTATGACCGACCTTGCTACTTTGTTACGACCCACCTTGTTATTTTGTTATGACCGCCCTTATTGTTTTGTTTTGACCGGCCTTGTTATTTTGTTATGACCGACCTTGCTACTTTGTTACGACCCACCTTGTTATTTTGTTATGACCGACCTTGCTACTTTGTTACGACCCACCTTGTTATTTTGTTATGACCGACCTTGCTACTTTGTTACGACCCACCTTGTTATTTTGTTATGACCGACCTTGTTATGCTTATAAGAGAAGTCAACTGTATTTGATTTTTTATTTTATTTTAAATACTCTCTCATCACAACCCCTTTTCCTGATCTGTGGTTCACATACAGTGGTAGTTTTATCACTCTTGTCATCTGCATTTCAATGATGATGATAATGATGATGATGATTATATGACGACGACGGCGAAGAAGATAATGTTTACCTTGGGTTCGTCGTACCAGATGCAGCAGCCGCCCTGGTCCGTCAGCCTGGTGTTGTAGCATCCCTTGCCTTTCGAGTTGCAGTTGGAGTGGTACCACACCTACACACAAACCTCACATTGGTCAGCAAAAGATCCCAGGGCCGACATCGCCCCCAGTTGGTCCGTACAATTTCTACCACATCTACATTCATCATGCTTTACTTCTGTTTTATTGGATGTGGCAGGTGAAACCATCCCTAAAACGTCCACAATAGTCCCTCGGAAGCCGAGAGTACCATCATATCAGTAAGCAAAACATTCTCGCGGCAGATCCAGGGGGAAAAACGGATTTGTTTAATAGCATATCCGTTGAAAGGTCCTGGTAAATCAAAGTGGCACAGTTGGAGTGAGCCTGAGTTGATCAGTGTTCAGGTCGTACTTCATAGGCAATAGATTTCCCTGTCCCCCATAACCCGCCCGTCAGGGCCGTCCATGATCACCTCGGTGCTGTGGACGTTAAACCCGAACTAACTAACTCGCGGCAGACGTCGGCCTGTAGAAGGCGTAAGTTTGCAACAATTAATATTATTAACGCTCTCATCAACAGCAGATTGGCATTTCAAGGGTGGTGCCAGAATAGCTTGGCGCGTGGAGGCGCCAAGCTATTCTGGCACCGCCCTTGAACTGTCTTCGTGTGTGTCAGAGCTGAATGATTGAGCTACGAGTGCCAAATGACGCAAATTAAAAATTGTTTGTGTTTTGATTGCGCGCGAGCGTTCACACGAGAGGGAAGCGCCATGCTCATCAGGCACTACCCTTAAAACTGTCACGGCCGATCCGTCTCCCGCTGAGACAAGGGCGCTCAAGGGTCAGTTGCACGAGTGAGCTTAGTCCTGCGCCAGCCATTAAGCAAGGTGCTCAGCGGAGCACCTTGCTTAATGGCTGGCGCAGGACTACGCTCACTCGTGCAACTGACCAAGCGGAGCACCTTGCTTAATGGCTGGCGCAGGACTACGCTCACTCGTGCAACTGACCAAGCGGAGCACCTGGCTTAATGGCTGGCGCAGGACTGAGCTCACTCGTGCAACTGACCAAGCGGAGCACCTTGCTTAATGGCTGGCGCAGGACTACGCTCACTCGTGCAACTGACCAAGCGGAGCACCTTGCTTAATGGCTGGCGCAGGACTACGCTCACTCGTGCAACTGACCAAGCGGAGCACCTGGCTTAACTCATTGTACCCCAACACCGAAATCTAAAAATGTTGCCGTTGCCCTCTGAACACTGCACTCTAGTGCAGGACACAGATCGACCATGATAGTTCAAGGGCGATGCCAGAAAAGCTTGGCGCCCATAGGCGCCAAGCTATTCTGGCATCACCCTTGAACTATCATGGTCGATCCTTAACTTATCTGTCGGTGGCTGGGGTAGAATGAGTTAATGCCTGGCGCAGGACGAAGCTCACTCATGCAACTGACCCAAAGATCGGACTCACCTTTTCTTTGTTTGCAGCAACAAGGCTGATGGCCAGGCCCATTCTGAACAAAGAAAAACCAAGAAATTAGCAAACATAATATACGCGGAGAAGGAGAAAGCGTTAGTTAGTTATTTGGGTTTAACGCCGAGCAGGCGACTAAAGCCATCTCACGGCGGGAAGGCTAAAAGTCTGGTCAGCCAGACCAAGAGAAAGGTCTTAAGACATGATGAAAATACAGTTTAAAAGTATTCTTGCCTAAAAAGTCGCACAGGTCAATCGTACATGTCGACAGACTTTTAAAGTTCATAAGAACAGTCAGATGTATACAGATTACAGAGACTCAAATTAATTTGTAAAACAAATTGACTTCCTTTCAAAAACTGACGATTTTGTCCGGAGGAACGTTCCCAAAGCAAAACCTTCAAAGAGCCTGCTGTATAGTGTTTCCGCCTGATATGGATGTCAAAAAGCGCTTCACCGAAAACGGCTCGTCGCAGGCGAAGCACCAGCGATCAACAAAAGAAACAAAGAACCAACAAGAAAAACTGCAATAACAAGACATGAAAGACAAGAAGTGAATAAAGAACAACAGTAATAAATGTCAAGAAGACGAGACAAAGAAACGCCGAGAGCCCTTCCCCCCCCCCCCCCCCCTTCCCGAAAAAAACAACAAAAAACAACAACAAAAACCGAACAGCTTCAGAGTGCAAGTCAGAGTCGCAGACCCTCATGAGCTCCCGCAGACGCATGGGCTCACGAGGATCTAAGTATCCTGCTGGACATTTAAATATATATATATATACTATAATTATGCAGACAGGTTTACAATATACCAAAATACGACACACAACACGAGACCTTACGCGACGACACGACACGAGTGGAGGCGACACGAGACAGCACAACAAAAAACGAGACGAGACGAGACGAGACAACACAAGAAGACACGAAAAAACGAGACGAGACGATATGACATGACACAAAACAAGGCGAGACAACACGAGACGACACGACAAGACACGAAACGAGACGACATGACACGAAACGAGACAAGACACGAACCCAGACGACATGACACGAGACGAGACAAGACGACACGACACGAAACAAGACGAGATGACAAGACACGACAAGGCACGAAACGACACGACACGACACGTTATGACAAGACACGAAACAAGACAACAAGACAAGAAACAAAATGACACGAGATGAGACGTCAACACAAAACAACAAAAAACAGTGTCACTTTATTTTCTATGTGAATTCTGTCGCAAAGAATTTTTCATGCGATTTGAAATGATTTTAATGAGAAAGAACAAACAATGCATATCAATTTTTTTCAAAATACCTGTCATGGACCATGGACAATAGACACCCGCGTAACTCAAAGCATGTGACGTCATCTAAACTCTACTGAACGTGGGTATGAGCCATCATTATTAGTGAGGTTTTGTTTGAACGAACGACTCCAAACAACGAACGGGAGCGAAATGACGGACGGCGGACAGTCAGCCTGGACCATCAGCACAGACAACAACCCAAACATCTCTCTCTGGACGGCGGGGGCTCTTGGGCGTTGAATTAACAAAGAACTCAAATACACAGTCTGAGTCCACCGGCAGGGAAGGGGTTAAAACATTGTCACGTTTGTGGTTGTGTTATTCTTTTGAAAGCATGAGTGTGTTAATCATAGGCAAGATCCGGTATTCATTTGAGTTATTTTGGATAAGAATTACGTACCCTTTTAGTATGATTCATCTTCTTTTGCACGGAGAATTGCGATCGACTTTAGTTGTGACGCGTAGTTTCGCTACAATGTTGTAAAGTTTAACATTAGACTAGAAGGTTCGAGCAGGGTCGCGCTCTTTCTAGTGACCTCAGATATGACGTCAAAGTTGTCGGCTACATTTCGCAACGTTTTATCGAATTCGCCTATGGGTTGGTGTTTAGCAGGCTTTGTGTATTAGACACTCAGCCTACTTCGTGCCCAAGGGTACTCCCCGTTCGTTCTCTCTCTTTCTCTCTATCCGTCTCGCTCTCTCTCTCTCTCTCTCTCTCTCTCTCTGGCCTCACATACACGACTTTTCTTTTGCTCGCTCCTGCACGTGCTTGCACACACTCTTGTCTCTTGTGTTCAGGTTCTTTCCGAGTCTCTCTCTTACGATTTTTCGTTGACGTCATTTATACTTTTTCCGCACTTTTGTTCTTCCTTTTCTTTTATTTTACGTCACCTTCAGTTGCCACATTCCTTCTGCCATTGAAGATAAGTAGCAGCTAATCTCTCTGTTTGTTTGTTTGTCTATTTTGGCAAAGGGTATTTACCCGAAATATTAATAAATTGTGTTGTACCCGTCTTTTCTAATCGTGTTTCTTTCTCCGTTGGGTACTTCTTTGCATATTACACGCTTGGCAGTCACCTTTTTGGTCTGGATTGCCTATGGTATGGTATGGTATGGTATGGTATGGTATGGTATGGTATGGTGTCTCCGAGGCGCACATATCCATCTATTTAAAGATGCTCAAGATTTTACCAGTCCTACCTGGCCTTCTTTTTTCGAATAGTGGTAATGGGATTTTTAACGTGCGCACTTGATGATTATGCGTGTTGTACACACGAAAGTGAGACAGGCACCGTAAGCCTGTACGTAAATTTGACCTAATGGGAATGAGGAAAAGTCCACATCCCATTCCTGCCCACCAGGGGATTCTTACGACTGCCAGCGCAGTGCCTTATCCACTAAGCTACGTCCCCATGTCTAGACGTTAGTAGAAACTTCTGGATTGATATACAGTGTTCTTTTTAATGAATATTAATGAGTTTTGGTTACGTTTTTCTTTCTGATTGGTTGTATTGTGTGAATTTGCTGGAATGTTCTGGAAATCTGTAATAGTATAAAAGAGCGTGTTAAGAAATATCTGTGTATGAGAGACACAGTGTGTCAAAGGTGTTGATGCATTGTAGAGGAGACAGTGTATCAATCATGGTGCATTTGTGAATGCACTGTGTGGAGATTGTTGGATCCCAACCACGGCGTCGACGCAAACTCGGCCAGAATGACATATGATGCTCAAAAAGTAGTAAGGCGCATTAACTTTTCAGCTTGAATTACTAAAAGTTCTCAGAATGGGTATAATAACGGTTATATCAGTGATTACCCATCCCATCTGACTACAATTTCACATTTTGGTGTGACATATAGTGCTCACAAAAAGTAAGGGACGTGACAAATTCAGCTTGAATTATTAAAATGTCCGAAAACACCTTACATCTGCAAAATGCAGTCACCTTTTTGATCTGATTAATGTTTAAACTTTTTGGGACATTTTAACAATTCAAACTAAAAGTAATACATCCATTACTTCTTGTGAGCACTATATGTCACACCAATGTTGTGAAATTGTAGGCCAGTGGGATGGCTAATCACTGATATACCCGTGGTTATACGGATCATGAGGACTTTTAGTAATTCAAGCTGAAAAGTTAATACACCTTACTATTTGTGAGCAGTATATGTCACTTTGGCCGAGGTTGGGTCGACGCCGAGGTTGGGACCCAACGGAGATTGCATCGCTGCAATAAAATATATTGTAGGAACTGTTACTCCAGTGTGGTCTACAACCTTGTGCCACGTGTGACGGGTTGCACCTGAGTGACGTTTCTTTACAAGAACCCTACGTGCGTGCGTCAGGTGTGATTGTATCATACTACGACTACGACTACCACGTAACAAACATCAAACGGTGTGTGTGTGTGTGCAAAGGGGGGTGGGGGTGGGGGGTGGTGGGCAGAGAAGAAGGGGCAAGGACGGAACCTTTTCAATACACAAACCAACACGGGATGTACTTCGGAGGTGGGGATGGAAGGGGGTGGGGTGGTGGTTTTGGTGGAGGGGGGGGGGGGGGGGGGGGCGGGGGAGAGTGCTTCAGACAACCCGAACGTGTCTGAAATTTCGAAGCATTATCGACTTTGTCCGTCATTTACTTCGGTAAACCTATAGGTTCCTCTTTCTTCTCCCTCCTCCTGTTCCCAGAGAGGTTGACAAAATTCCTGGAACCCAAACGGCTCCCCGAGCAGCGCCTGTTCACTGAGTCGTTATGGGCGCTTTTTATTCACCCGTTTAGTTCCGACGCACTACAGCAAGGGGTGAATCGACCACGATAATTCAAGGGTAGTGCCAGATTAGCTTGGCGCCTCACGGCGCCAAGCTAATCCTGCACTACCCTTGAATTATCATGGTTGATCCATCTCCTGCAGCAGGTACATAGTCGTCAGGTGACACCTCCAAACTTTGGGAAGGCGGCGGTGGGGTTAAATGAGTTAATGCTTCCTCGTAGATGACTGTGTGTGTGTGTGTGTTTGTGTGTGTATGTGTGTGTGTGTGTGTCTGTGTGTGTGTGTGTGTGTGTGTGTGTGTGTGTTTTCTCGGGGGTGTTCCCTAACGGAGTGTCAGAGTAGAACAGATGTACATTACCGTTCTGCGCGGCCAACACGTCCAATACGGTGAATGTAGTTCTGCTTCTCATCAGGCAGAGTAACGTTGATGACTGAAACACGCAGAAATCAAAATATTGCTGGTTTTAGTGAGTCTGGACAGAAAATCCCCGTCATCCATGACTTTCGTGAACCAAAAAGTGATCGGGTCATTTGACCTGACGAACTGATCCACACTGGTTCTCTCTCTGGATTCGCTACCGCTAATAAGCGGTAGCGAATCGAGGGAGACAACCAGACAACCAGTGTGCAACTGATCGTGACTCGTGTCAAAACACCGTCGAGATATGCCAATTGTCTTTTCTTTTTTCCTTTTTTTTTTTTTTTTTTTTTTTTTGGGGGGGGGGGGGCGGAGGGTGAAGGGTGTGTGTGTGTGGGGGGGGGGGGGTGGGGGTGGGTGGGGGGGGGAGGAGGGGTGGTTGTTACTTAAAAGCATAATGATCTTATTGACGTAATATCTTCATTTTAAAAAAGGCTTCACTCACTTACGTAAAGAACTGTCCATCAGCAGAACATTATAACGGTTTCACTCACTTACGTAACGAACTGTCCATCAGCAGAACATTATAACGGTTTCACTCACTGACGTAACGAACTGTCCATCAGCAGATCATTATAACGGCTTCACTCACTGACGTAACGAAGTGTCCATCAGCGGATCATTATAACGGCTTCACTCACTGACGTAACGAACTGTCCATCAACAGATCATTATAACGGCTTCACTTACTGACGTAACGAACTGTCCATCAGCAGATCATTATAACGGCTTCACTCACTGAAGTAACGAAAATGTCTGGTCACTTCGCTACGTCGATGAAGCCGTTTGCGTGAAAAACTGTGATGTGTTCCCACGCGAGCCCCTTTCTAGCAGGGTAATTAGAAAACTTCTCTCTACACCCCTCTCTCACCTCCGTGGGTCCCTGCTACCCGAGTTTGTTAACCCTTTCACTGTCAGTGGACGCAGAATGTGATCTTGAAATCGTAAATTCAACGTCAAAAATCACCAGACGTCAAAGAAACAAGGATGCAAAGTGGTTTCAGCAAGAGGTATAGATCCTCATGAGCCCCCGCGTCTGCGGGGGCTCATGAGGATCTATACCTCTTGCAGTTGGGTGGTGTTCAGTTCTTGTCGATAGAGAAGGGGTTAAACCAGTCGGCGCTGAAGCACTGCATCAAGTCATGGATGGACCGTGAGAGGTCAAACAATTCTGGCACCACCCTGGAACTATCGGGGACTCACAGTTCAACCCAACTTGCAGCTACCCTAATCGATCTGTTTTTCGATGTATCCTTAGTGAGGGCGACTTCTACATTTGGGAATCTTAGCCTCAGAAGTCAGCGCCTTTGTAAATGTTAATTGGCTTCCAACTCTAACGCTGGGTCTCTCTGATGTCATTTTACAACGTGGGTGCCTAGATAACCGATTACGCCTTGATAAGCGCAAATATAAGATTGTACATTGATTGTACATTGCTTAACGTCCCGACAGCAACAAGGCTTTCTCAGGACGTGCCTGCACTGCTTGTGAAAAAAAAAAAAAAAATAAATAAACAGAACATTGAATGTATGTCGCCAGCCGGTCAAATACATTAAATAAACCTAACACATGGGGCCTAAATAAAGCCAAGACCATTTAGCAACACACATCCAATATCAAGAGCTACAGGCAGTGCAGACAGTAGGGAGAGTTTTAAAAAGGCAAATACAGGTGAATGGACAAAGGGTAGACAGAAACACATGCCCCAGAATAGAGAAAAACCCACCCTGTGGGGCTGACCAGGGTGACCCTGGGAACTAAAAAATACCTAACCCCACCCAAGTCCCCCAGGGCAGACCCGGGTGGGGGGGCAAATATAAGGATTCAGACCTCACGGCTAAAGCTTTTAAATGTTAATTAACTTTCACCATGTGAGGGCAAAAGACAGTAAGTCCATTTTTGTGAAAAGAGAGATTTTCATTGTAATACAATGCAACGCTTGCTTTTCACAAAAATGGACCTACGGCCTATTCACATGGCGACATTCCACCTCGTCTCTCCAACATGGGTGTGTTGACCTACTCGGCGCCGAGGCTCCTAAACTTGGAATTAAAACCTTAAGGCAAATTCTGATAATTGGTAATTGTCTTCCGCCTACTCCATCCCTCGCCCCCCCTCCACTTTCCCTCTCCTGCTCTTCTCCCCTACTGCCCACCTCCTCTCCCCCTCTTACCACCCGCTCTCCACCTACCTCCAGCTTTACTTCCTAAACCCGATACTGAAGTCGAATTTAAACGAAAATCTACTTTCCACGGATTGAGAATAGGTTCGCAGACTTTCTTCACTCTTGTCCTTGCTACAAACTATAAAAAGTGTGGGAGATAAGTAGAACAAAGGTACTGTGCACTGGTTGTCTCGCTCGACTTCGCTACCACTGGTCAACGGTAGCGAATCGAGGGAGACAATCAGTGTAAAGACGCTGCGCTGCGGTAATATGACGATGGTTCCCGATAATGGCCGAATCAAAAAAGAAGGAGGAAACGCAGGATGTCTGGGAGGCGTGAACGACACCCTGAAATGGCAAATCTCCTTTGAACCCCAAGTGAACCCCTCCAGAAAGATGTAAATTGTCGTCAGCAAGAGACATGGATCCACATGAGCCCCCGCAAGCCTGCGGGGGCTCATGAGGATCCATGCCTTTTGCCGAGAGAGTTGAACTTTTAGAGTGGAATTTTTCTCATCGACTGAATACCCGCTGAGACTCCTTCGTGGCATGGCAGGATTATAGATCTATAAAAACTGACGCTTGCAAAGGCACAGATTCTCATGAGCCCCCTGTAGGCATGCTGATGGCTCATGTGGATTTATGCCTGTCGCAGTGGGGTGGATTTCAGAATGGGTGTCGTGGGTCTCAATGTGTGGCTGAACGTGATTTTGACCTCAGGGTCTGTTTTTGAAGTACACTGAACTTTTTGTGTGGCGGAAAAACGGCACGTACACACCCAATTATCGCTGCCCCGTCCCTCCGCGCCGCGACCCCTCCCTCTTATTTAAAAAAAAAAAAGACATCCACACCCTTCCTATCTCTCCCCCCCCCCCCCTTCCCCAAAGAAAAAGCCCAAACTGACCAACAAACAAACAAACAAAAACAAATAAAATCCCCCCCCAAAAAAAAACAAACCAAACAAACAAACAACAACAACGACAAAACAAACAAACAAACAAACAAACCCAACAACAAAACCCGAACGTTTGCTAGTACGCGCGCATGAACTCTCCATGTGTCATTCAAGAACTGTATTATAACCGACAGATGTGATTGCTTGACCTGAATGAAAATGTCGTCGCATCTGCCGGTTATCGGCACTTTATCAAGCAAAATGTTCCTCAACGAGTCTCTCTCTTGGCTTGACTTCGCGAACGAAGATTTTATAGGAGTTGCCCACGACGTCTGCAGGCTTGTTCGTGGCTGCGGAGGCCAATCCGGGACAGGCAGGTTCGACCGCAGTGGCTGCAGGGGAAGGTATGGCCAGGGTTCTGAGTTGCGGCATCTCTGTTTTTTTCTCCTGAGCCGTTTGTCCTTAAGGCTAGCTCTGCGAGAGTCCTCAAAGGAGACAGCTGCCTTGGAAATGGTGGAGCGCCAGGTGTCACGGTCCGCAGCAAGCGAAGACCACTGGTGGTGGTCGATTTGGCAGGCACTAAGTGACTTCTTGAGTCAGTCTTTGTATCTCTTCTTTGGTGCCCCTCTGTCACGGTGTCCAGTAGCAAGCTCGCCGAACAGGGTGATCTTTGGTAGGCGATGATCCTCCATCCTGGAGACATGCCCCGCCCAGCGGGGCATGTCTCCAGGATGGAGGATCATCCTCAATGAGGATAATGAGTATATAACACAGACTCTTGACATTGGTTTAAATCAAAGGTGGAAGTAATATTTTGTTTGCATACCAAAAACTGTTTACAACACACGATGGTACTGTTCGAGACAATCTGTAGCCTTGCATGCTTTAGTTCAAAGCCGCATAACCGGACGCAACACGTCTCGAATGTGTTAATACAAGAAAGACAAAGTCATTATGGCTCACGTGTATGACCGATTTACATATGTGTGACCTTTGTGACAAGGGCTCGCTTCTGCAGCAGCAAAATCCATGTTTTCTGAAAATGTAAGCATTTTTTACACATCTGTCAACCCCCCGTGATCCTTGACCTTTGTGATGAGTCGACTAAATGAGTAAGCATAGGAAGGTCTCATCATCAGCTATCTTTGTACCAAATTTGGTTGAAAAATTTGCAAAAATTTGGGAATACCTACAATTTGATTAAAAAAAAAATCAGCATTTTACGCACATTTGCCAGCCTCTTGTGACCCTTGACCTTTCCAAGGGGTCAACCAAATTAGTATGCATAGATAGGTCTTACCATCAGGTATCTCTGTACCAAATTTGGGTTTGAAGTTGTGAATAGTATTTGAGAAAAAAAAATCTTTTGTCAAAATATGGCTATTTTAGACCTATTTCCTGAGCTCTCGTGACTATTGACCTTTCCGAAGTATCAACCAAATTAGTATGCATAGAAAGGTCTTCCCATCAGGTATCTCTGTAGCAAGTTTGGGTTTAAAGTTGTGAATAGTATTTGAGAAAAACCATCTTTTGTCAAAATATGGCTATTTTGGTACTATTTCCTGAGGCCTTGTGACCCTTGGCCTTTCTGAGGCGTCATCCAAATTAGTATGCATAGATAGGTCTTATCATCAGGTATCTCTGTACCAAGTTGGGGTTTGAAGTTGTGAATAGAATTTGAGAAAAAAACATCTTTTGTCAAAATATGGCTATTTTTCACCTATTTCCCGAGCTCTTGTGACCCTTGACCTTTCCGAGGGATCAACCAAATTAGTATGTATAGAAAGGTCTTACCATCAGGTATCTTTGTACCAAGTTTGGGTTTGAAGTTATGAATAATAATTGAGAAAAAATAAATTATGTCAAAATATAGCTCTTTTTTTTTAAACCTATTTCATGATCCCCTGTGACCTTGACCTTTGTGAGAGGTCACTCAAATTGGTATGTTTAGAAAGGTCTTACCACAAAGTGTCCTTGGGCCAAGTTTGAAGAATGTGGCTTGAATAGTCTCCGAGAAAATGCCAAAGTTAAAGTTTACCATGGACGACGGCGGACGGACGACAGACGACGGACGAACGACCACTGGTCCAAAACATAGACTCACTTTTGCTTCGCCCCTGAGCCGGCAAAAAATCTACTAACTTTGTTAGTTCCTAGGTCCAGTTGCATGAGTGAGCTTAGTCCTGCGCCAGCCACTAAGCAAGATGCTCCACTACAGTGAAGCACCAACTGGCTCAGTCTAGCAGATGCCCTTCATAGACAATCAGCCGTTTACGAGATAGTGATTTTCTTGAGTAACAAAGATTTGGGTATATCAAAATGAAGTATAGTATGAATAAAAGCAGTGCGCACTCGTTTTAAACCGCCAGAGGATGGAGACATTTTTCTATAGCACATTTTGTTTCTAGTACGGCTGCAGACGAAATCCGGACTGTCGCAGCCATGTTCGCTGGGGATCGGTAGTTTACACGAGCATCATTGTTCCTGTATTCAGTGGTAGTGTGCACTATATGTTACTTAACTCCTTCTACCCCAACACCGAAATCCTTACATTTTGCCGTTGTCCTCTGAAGACTGCATTGCAGTGCAGGACACAGATCGACCATGATAGTTCAAGGGTGATGCCAGAATAGCTTGGCGCCCATAGGCGCCAAGCTATTCTGGGATCACCCTTGAACTATCATGGTCGATCCTTATCTTGCTGTGGTGTGTCTGGGGTAGAATGAGTTAAAAGGATTTCAATTTTATTTTTCAGTATATTTCCACACTTAATTATATTGAGAAGAAATAATTACGAGTTGAGTTCAAATATCCTTACTCAACAATAAGGTATCCCAAATCACTTTACCACCGCTTTGCCCATTTCATTTCGACCCCACAGCACCAAAACAAAACGCAATCCACAATAACAAACGCTATCTTCGAAACCGATGTCCGAAGTGCAACATGCTGCATGCTGTAAAAGAGAAAGAGTGCAACACCACTTGGTTTTAACTGTCATGGCTGAACAAAGTTTTGGGAACTTGATTAATTATATATTAATGTAACATTTAATTTAATCAGTTGCACTGGTAAGCTATGTTGTGATGTGTGATCACTGCCAATGCAGCCTCAGTGATCACTGATGGTACAGTACACTACACACTGAAAGAATACACATCACAATGTGAACACGCTCGGAGGTTAATGCAATGCTTTGTTTAAAATTAAACCTTATCTCGCTAGCAGTAGCCTTGCTGCACAAAAGAAGAACTGTATTTTGCTGCTGCGTAATTTGCAATTTGGCTGCATATTGAATATTGAAGTTTGCTGCAAGGATTCTTAGCAGCTGGCATAAGCACTGACGTATATATAGGGATTAAAACGAGAGAGAAAAAAAAAAGGGGAGAATGGGGACACAGAGATGATTTAAAAAATCAGTCAAGTGATAAATGAATGAGATATGTTTAATGATGAACTGATAGTTTTAGGGTGGGGTGTGGGGCTCATGGTGGTGGTTGGGGGGGGGGGGGGGTTAGGAGACACGAACTTTATAATCTACACGTACTATTTCTTTCAGTGTTTCCATCACCCACTCATAACACAATTGGGCTAAATGAGTTCTCATGTTTTATTTGAGCGATTTACAAAATACATGTACTTGCTGCTGTTATGTTATTTTCTTACTGGCTTTGATATTTCGCTGAAGATTTACAGTCCCTTACTTTAAGCCTGTCCCGCCTAATTCACACGGAGGTTGACTGTATCACTGATATTTATGTGTAGGTAGCGTTTTGTTTGAGGTGGCAGTTGTGGCCTCATCTTTAAGTTTGGTGCCCCTGTGCATGTGGCCACTAGCACTATTTACAGAACTGATGGCTGCATGTGCAGACTAGTTCACGGTTATCACTGATCAATGTGTACTGGGCAGCCTATTGTTTGAAGTGATCAGTGGTGGCATCATCCATGATGTATGTGTGCATTTGGCCACTGGTACTGTTTACAAAGGTGCTGTTTACAGAACTAGTGGCTGCGTATGCATATTAGTTCTGCTATTGTTATCAGGTGTGGCCTCATCTCTAAGTTTTGGTGCCCCTGTGCAGGAGACCAACAGTATTTTTTCACAGAACTGATGGCTGCATGTGCAGTGCGATTAATTGTATACATGAGATTTGTGGGTGGGCAGCTAAAATACAGGCAGTCAATACAAGCCACTTTCTTAAACGCAAGTCTCTATATATAGGTTTTACAGTCCAATAATGCCCATCAATATACAATTGTGCATGTCTTTGGTGGGTGTTCTGTGGTTTTGTGTGTGTATGTGGGGTGGGGTTGGGAGCGGGCGGTATGGCACCTATTACCATGTATGTGTATGTTCTCATGTTGTATGCTGATGTGTATGTACATTAAAAAAAAAAAAATTAAATAAGTAATAGTTAGTTATTTGGGTTTAACACTGAGCAGGCAACTAAGGCCATCTTACGGCGGTTAAATAAATAAGATAAAGTAAACGGTTCGGAGGTGGATTTCAGTCTGCCTGGCTTGTGCCCAAGACCAGGCGGACAAGACCGTGCTTGACCAGTTAAAAATCCCATCTCCACTAACCAAAAAGAGCAGGCCTACACATAGAGCCGTTAGGCTGGAAAACTGACGAACAAAATGCATGTTGTATCTGGACAAAAAGTCTTTAGAACGTTGAAGATGGTCGGCAGACACCATGCAAAGCATGCACGAAGCGAGTTTACTTTCGATTCGACAAAAGACCGAGTTCTATGGGAAAGGTTGTTTTTAAGACCAGGAAAAATAACGTATATGACGTTGATAAGATGTACTTCAAAGTTCAAATCCAAAATAATCTCTGTTTTACTTAGTACTGTTTTACAAAAGTAAACCTGCATCAACCGTGCGCGTCTGATTGACTTCTTTCGAAGGCATCTCACTGACCGCCATTTTGAAACTAGCGACGCGAGTATGTTTACAGCCTTAAAAATATTACTTTACACATTATTTTATCGTAAATATGTATACATGTATACTTGCTCATGATTTTAATTTACTCACTGGAATAAACTTGTAACTTGTATGATTGATATTTTCAATGTTATGCACAAAAAAATGTCTTGCACCTTATCCGAGAGAGCATGTCAACAAGGTTTGCCAATGCTCCTTCTTTGAATAGAGAAAGATCAGTTCAATTCGACACCTTCTCGCTACCGAAGCAACTAAAACGCTTGTTACCACCCTTGTTCTTTCACGCAATGATTTTTGTAATTCCCTTTTGGCTGGTGTTCCTCAAAATCTTCTTCATAAACTTCAAAGAGTTATGAACTGCTCTGCCCGACTATTTACAGAGTACCGAAACGTGAGCACATAACACCCTTACTTGTTCGGACCTGCACTGGCTGCCTGTATCTCAAAGAATTTTGTACAAGGTCTCTGTTATTTGTTACAATGCTATTACCGGTTCTGCTCCCCTATATATGTGTCCGACCTGGTCCATATTTACAAGCCTTCAAGATCCCTCCGTTCAGCATCAGACACGCGTCTTTTCAGGGTTCCTAGGCGAAAGAAGTCTAGCCAGGGCCAGCGTGCCTTTTCTTATTTCGGTCCAGTCACCTGGAACGACCTTCCAGCCCATGTCAGACATGCTCCAACTCTGCTTTCAAATCACTGCTCAAGACCTGTCTGTTTTCTTATGCACATAGATGCATTTTCAGTGCGTTAGGCTAGCAATCTTTGGCAGTAACTGTTCTTGTAACGGTGTGTGTGTGTATGTGTGAGTGAGCTTTTGATATGCGTCACTATAGTTTTTGTAACATTTATTGTAGCGTTTTCTTTCTTGTACTTTTTGTTCTGTGATTTTTGATCTTGTAAAGCGCTTAGAGCAAGATTCATTTGGAGGTTATGCGCTATATAAATGTACATTATTATTATTATTATTATTATCAGGGCCGTGTACGAGGACTTGTTCCCTCACAGCGAACAAATGGCGTTCGAAAAACACTTGTACAAAAAATGTCTCCATCCTAAGGACAAATATTGTTGTTATGCATAAACCATATGAAATTAGTACTTTCGTTTCGTGCCTGCAAACCATTGTTACTCTTTTGACGAACTACTTACCTCAGCAGAAATTGAGTAATCTGCTAGACTATTAGTGGCTGGCGCAGGACTAAACTCACTCACGCAACTGACTCGTGCCGCGGTTTTGCGCATGACAGCTGAAAACTGGCTGAAAACCGATGACAAGTCACAGTGCACAGCCACGACTGAATTTTTCGTCGACTTATACTGTGCTCAGTACTACCAAGTGTGCGTACCGTGCACGCGAGGGCTTACTCAGTCGCAGAAACCGTCCAATCGCGTATCAACGCGCAGTTATCAAACTGCCCAGAAGCTTCCCTTAAAAAGGCCTCCTATCCGAAAATTTTCCTAAGACGCAGTAACAAGATCTGTCCATCAGCCAGACAAGCCAGTTCGCCGAATGCACCTATTCTCCAGAGGCCCGGCAGTCGCAGGGGCTCATGAGGGCCTGCGCCTCTTGCTGGCATCTCTGGGTCAGCCGCACTGCATCCTTAGACAGAGGCGACCACGCTGGCTTCAGGCAAAGACTGCAGAAATGGTAGGCATCGACAGAGAGAAAAAGTTCAGTCAAATAATTGGTTCTTTTGAAAAGTTTAATGGGAAAGTCCTGTCTGCTTGGGGGGAAAATGAAGGCGACTAGGTATGGACGAAAAACAAACCTCTACTGCACAGCACGCCTCGTCGTTAACCATTTTACCGCCACAGCACAGCAAACGACAACTATCTGCAAGAGGCATAGATCCTCATGAGCCCCCGCAAACGCGGGGGCTCATGAGGATCAATGCCTCTTACTGACACTAATCTTCCCCGCATGTCTGCGGAAGCTCACGTTGATCTATATCTTTTGGTTGATCTATATCTTTTGTATTAATGTCCCTCAGGCAGAGAACGTTAACTAATATCGGGGGTGGGGATGGGGGGGTGGGAGGGGGGGGGGGGGCGAGTGTGTGACGGTTTTAGTCATTTTTGACTCGCGGCTGGATGAAAAAAAGTTATTTTTGTTTTGCGTCGGCTGATGACCTACCACCAAGATCCGGCTCGTGACCTTATGAAACAAAGTACAGTGTCGGCGACGGCCGGGTGGCTGAATCCGGACTTAGCTTTCAAGCCAGGCTTTGATCCGTCTTGCGATTATTTTTTTAGAATTGACGTTTAATTTAATTTCAATCTTTTTTCGCTGCGGATAAAAAGGGGAAAGCAACAGCAGTTGCGGGGGCTCATGAAGATCTATGCCTCTTGCTGAGCCCACGTTGAAATTGGTGCGTGACTGAAAAACACAACTGGTCGAAACTGGTTTTATATGTTTTTTTCTTCTGTGGTAACTATCAAAAGTAAGTTCACAGGCGTCAGCATTAGTTATTTAAAAAAAAAATTTTTTTTACACAGTACTAAAACAAATAATAACAATGACATTGCATTGTCACCGTCTTGATGCTGTATCTAGAGTACAATACACAGTTCTTTCCATCTATCATACTTGCCTGTCTCCTTCTACTGGCCCTGTCTATCTTTCTGAGCATCTTCATTTGTACACACCTTCAAGACATCTCCGTTCCTCAGCAGACATTAAACTATTACGCTTTCCGACTGTGAGAACGGAGTCTTTTGGCGAGAGGTCTGTCTCATACCAAGGACCATTTCTTTGGAATAAACTCCCGCAATCCCTCAGATATGTTGAATCAGCCAATAGTTTGCGGCAGTCTTTAAAGACGCATTTATTCCTTTAAACATGCATTCACTGTTATAACTACTCTTTTCGTCAACATTTCGTTGTCAGCGAGAGTTGTCTAGTGCATCTTTTATTAGTTTTATGGTACACGTATATCTTCTTGTGTGTGAGCATTTTTTGTTGGTGTGCCCCTTTTGAGTTATTTTTAATTTTTCTTGTGTATCCTTGTTGCGTGAGTGTGTATGTTATGAAATATATATGTGTTGTAGGGTGCAAGGTGTATGTATGTTAGTATGGCATTTGTACGGCGCCTAGCGCTTTTTATCGAAAGTATCAGTCTTGGCTTGACTTCGCGAACGAAGATTTTATAGGAGTTGCCCACGACGTCTGCAGGCTTGTTCGTGGCTGCGGAGGCCAATCCGGGACAGGCAGGTTCGACCACAGTGGCTGCAGGGGGATGTATGGCCAGGGTTCTGAGTTGCGGCATCTCTGTTTTTTCTCCTGAGCCGCTTGTCCTTAAGGCTAGCTCTGCGAGAGTCCTCAAAGGAGACAGCTGCCTTGTAAATGGTAGAGCGCCAGGTGTCACGGTCCACAGCAAGCGAAGACCACTGGTGGTGGTCGATTTGGCAGGCACTAAGTGACTTCTTGAGACAGTCTTTGTATCTCTTCTTTGGTGCCCCTCTGTCACGGTGTCCAGTAGCAAGCTCGCCGAACAGTGTGATCTTTGGTAGGCGATGATCCTCCATCCTGGAGACATGCCCCGCCCAGCGGAGCTGTGTCCGCAGCAGCAAAGCCTCGATGCTCACAGTTTCTGCCTGTTCAAGGACCTCGACGTTGGTGACATTGTCACTCCAGTGAATGCCCAGGATGGTGCGCAGGCAGCGCTGGTGGAAGCGTTCGAGGAGTCGTAGTTGGCTGCGGTAGAGGGCCCAGGACTTTTTATCGAAAGTATAGGCGCCTTAAAAATATACATTATTATTATTACTATTTCACCCCGAAGTATTAGTTCAAATCAACAGGCAATAGTGAGTTTTCGTTTACAACGAACGAGCCCCAACAACGAACGAGAGGGAAGTCAGGGCGGATAACCAGTGTTTAACAGACAACACTCCAGACCTCTCCAAGAGGCAAAGATCCTCATGTGCCCAAGGGGGCTCATGAGGCTCTATTCCTCTTGGCGATGTTTGGAGTGTTGTCTACGTTTAACTCCTTCTACCCCAACACCGAAATCCCCAAATTTTGCAGTTGTCCTCAGAAGACTGCTTTGCAGTGCAGGACACAGATCGACCATGATAGTTCAAGGGTGATGCCAGAATAGCTTGGCGCCCATAGGCGCCAAGCTATTCTGGCATCACCCTTGAACTATCATGGTCGATCCTTATCTTGCTGTGGTGTGTCTGGGGTAGAATGAGTTAAGGTAGATGCTGGCAGTGCGCCACCACTTCACGTTCTCGCGTTGTTGAAGGAAATCTATTATTGCATCGTAAGCACACATCGAGCAATGTAATCCAGGGGGAAAAAAAGCGGATTTGTTCAATAGCATGTCCGTTGAAAGGTCCTGGTAAATCAAAGTGGCACAGTTGGAGTGCGCCTGAGTTGATCAGTGTTCAGGTCGTACTCCATAGACAATAGATTTCCCTGTCCCCCATAACCCGCCCGTCAGGGCCGTCCATGATCACCTCGGTGCTGTGGACGTTAAACCCGAACTAACCAACCAACCATCGAGCAATGTTTGTAGCCACGTGGCGCGGGTAGTGTCGTATGACGGAGTGTGATTTTCTTTTGTTTTGTCGTACCTCTTTTAACCCATTACATCCTGAGGCCGATTAAAAAAAATTGCTTATTGTCCTATGAACGCAAAATTACAGATTCGTAGATCAACCTTTTTAGTTCAAGGGTGGTGTCAAAATAGCTTGGCGGTTGGGGCGCCAAGCTATTCTGGCACCACCCTTGAACTATCAGTTTAATCAATTTCAAGCAGTAATGTATCACGACGAAAATGGTTAAGATGTGATACGCAATATGTCATTGTAAGGTCGTGACACTCATTTGTCTTGTACTTCACATCATATGAGTGCCTCTTACAAATATTTTACTTCCTTCTTGTAATAGTTCAGTGAGCTGTCACAAGAATATCCATTTTGCGACATAAACTGTCTTGAATCTGCAATATAATCTCAAAACAGGAAATAAATCGCGCCCTTTTGCCTTTTTCGTAGATTGGTGTCTCAGTGCAGCTAAATTATACTTTTTAACCCGTTCAGGGCCAGCTGATGCAGACTGTGCTTCTGCAATCTTCGTTAACTGAGATCCCCCCCCCCCCCCCCTTTAAAAAAAAAACAAAAACAAAAAACAAAACACAAAAACACCCAAAAACGTAGATGTCCCTGGAACATAGACCCAAAGGAGTGTCAGCAAGAGGCATAGATCTTCATGAGCCCCAGCAACTGCGGGGGCTCATGAGAATCCATACCTCGTGCAGTTGGGTTATGTCCAACTTTCCTCGGCATTAAACGGCATGAAAGCGATCCGACCCGTGGAAAGCTTGTGCTGATAAAATTCACCTATACAAATACGGGTTATCAACATCGTCTTTCCTACACTAAGACTTTTCTACCCTTCTTTTCACAATTAATATGCGCGGGCACACACAACCGAGGCTTTCTACTGCCCCCGTGTGAAACGGAAAAACCCTCCTAAGAGGACACTCGCAGGAAAGTCTTTCATTTCACGATGTAATTTTTCCCCCTCCCACAAAGACTGCAAGACATCTTCTACGAACATTTATAAAGAGGCTATTGCGAACAACTATTAACTCATTCGCGGCGAGCCGCATCCGGATGCGCGGCTAATGCCGCGCATCCGGATGCGGCTGGCCGCGAATGAGTTAACCCTTCATGGCCTGAAGCGGATCTCTTTCAACCCTTTGGGTGTCGGTAGCGGTTTTAGTCGCGATGATTCCTGCAGGATGTCAGGATGTTGTTATTCCTGCAGGAGTCATCGCCACTGAAACCGCTACCGACGCCCAAAGGGTTAACGTACCTTAGAGATATCGCGCTATTAGTAGGGATTTGGAAGGGCGAGGGCTATACCTGCCTTTAAATAATGGCATGCCCACTGTCTACAACCAACATACACGAACCCTACGCTGGGTGTATTTAACTGTGAACAGCCGAAGGCGTGAATGAAAAGAGAGGCTTCCTGTGTGTCTAATCCCCTTTCCCCGTCTGGAAAGCAGGAAACAAAGACGGGTGTAGTGCGTTTATTTATACACTGCAGATCTACTGGGAAAGGGCGTTAAAGACGAAGTAGGCGTGGAGATGGGGGTCGGTGAGTAAGAGGGGCAGGACCGGGTTGGGGGGTGGGGTGGTGTTGGGGGTGGGGTGGTGTTGTGGGGTGGGGGGGGGGGGCGGAGGAGGTTTGATTGATTGATTGTACATTGCTTAACGTCCCGACAGCAACAAGGCTTTCTCAGGACGTGCCTGCACTGCTTGTGAAAAAAAAAACTAAACAGAACATTGAATGTATGTCGCCAGCCGGTCAAATACATTAAATAAACCTAACACATGGGGCCTAAATAAAGCTAAGACCATTTAGCAACACACATCCAATATCAAGAGCTACAGGCAGTGCAGACAGTAGGGAGAGTTTTAAAAAGGCAAATACAGGTGAATGGACAAAGGGTAGACAGAAACACATGCCCCAGAATAGAGAGAAAAACCCACCCTGTGGGGCTGACCAGGGTGACCCTGGGAACTAAAAAATACCTAACCCCACCCAAGTCCCCCAGGGCAGACCCGGGTGGGGGTGGGGGCGGAGGAGGGCTGAGGAGAAAAAAAGGAACATTGCAATACAATAGAACCTGTTTTGCGATAAAACTTTTTCTTAAATAAAAACAAACAAACAAAAAAAAAAAATCCGCTTTCTCAGGCGAAGTCGTAAAGAGCAACAAGTTAGTTATTTGGGTTTAACGCCGAGCAGGCGACTAAGGCCATCTCACGCCGGTGAAGAGCAACAAATGTCACCTGTCATTAAAGACCATCATTTTAGGTGACTAGTGCCGCTTAAATGACGGTGTTTAATGACAGGCGATCTCACATGAGGAAGGTAGAAGACGAAGACGGGTTATGTCATTAATTTATACATTCATCCATTTACCTTCAGATATACTGGGAAAGGGCTGTTAAGGGAGAAGTAGGAGTAGAGGTTGGGGTAGGTGAGTGAGTGGGTTGGGGAAGTGGGTTGGGGGGGGGGGGGGGGCTGAGGCGGAAAAAAAGAACATTGCAATACAATAGAACCTGTTTTGCGAAACCACTTTTTAAAAAAAAGTGCGCTTTCTTAAGAAAAGGCGTGAAGGGCCAAAAATGTCACGTATCATTAATGACTATCATTTAGGTGGCGGTAGCCACCTAAATGATGGTCTTTAATGACAGGTGATCTCTCGTGAGGGTGGTCGCTCAAAACAGGTCCTGCAACATCCCTTCACTGCCAACAGCTGAGTTGATGTCTGCGAAACGATCGCAGATTCACTGCCGTACAACCCTGACAGAGGCACGCGGATGTGAATGGGGCCAGCAAGAGGCATTAGATCTTCATGAGCCCCCGCAGGTTCTGGGCTCATGAGGATCTGTGCCTCTTGCATATGGGTGGCATTCGTTGTTTTTTAGCCGTGAGGGAGTTACAAGCCGAACCTTCCTGTCACTGTGGTCAGGTTTCTAGGTTGCGATCTGTTGATGTCAAATTCCCACAGCAAATACCGTCTTGAACAGGAAATGACCCAATTTACAGCAACCCCCCCCCCCACGCCACACCCCCCCCCAAAAAAAAAAAAATAAAAATAAAAATAAAATTAATTTTTTTAAAACACTTAAAAAAATTCACTTTTATTATAATAATTATTATTATTATTATTATTTTTAAATTTATTGTTTTTTTATTTTTAGGGAGAGGGAGTTGATATATTTTATGAACCATGTCTTCATACAATCATGTCTCCGTTGACCGATGTTTAGATTTGCGTCCAAAGGCGTCATTACAATTTTATCAGCAAAATAATTGACCTGATCAGCAAGTGGCCAATTTTGTGTCGTGTGGCTTTCCTTTCGTTTTTTTTCTTTTTCTTTTTCTGTAAAGGTTGCGTTTAACCCATTTAGCCCCGACGCCCTGCAGCAGGAGATGGGTCGACCATGATAATTCAAGGGTAGTGCCAGATTAGCTTGGCGCCATCAGGCGCCAAGCTAATCGGGCACTACCCTTGAATTATTATGGTCGATCTATCTCCTGCAACGTTTGCAAAGTCGTCAGGTGACGCCTCCAAAATGTCGGAAATACGGCCGTGGGGTTAAATGGGTTCTCATTCGCGGCCAGCCGCATCCGGATGCGGCTGGCTGTGAATGAGTTAAAATAACACACACGTTATTTGCATGTGCATTAGTCCGTGCTTTATGATCTTAGGACTGCAGATCGTAAGATCCACACTCACCGAGCAAAACAGCCCTGACATCTTTGGGCGACGAAACTGGAGTAAGCAAGGAGAAGGTACATGAAAGGGAGAAGGGGTGAGGTTGTCGATGTGGGGGGGGGGGGGGGGGGGGGGGAGAGAAGAACCAAACGAAGAAAGAAACACGCTTAGAAAAGATATTGTGCTGTAGCTGTCTTTTCTAAGCGTGTTTCTTTGTCTTACCAGCTTGTCAGTCGCGATTCTTGTCTGGATTTGATAGGAAATCGGGAGGTGTGTGTGTGTGTGTGTGTGTGTGTGTGTGTGTGTGTGTGTGTGTGTGTGTGTGTGTGTGTGTGTGAGTGAGTGAGTGAGTGAGTGAGTGAGTGAGTGAGTGAGAGAGTGAGGAAGAGAGAGAGAGAGAGAGAGAGAGAGAGAGAGAGAGAGAGAGAGAGAGAGAGAGGAGTGTGTGTGTGTGTGTGTGTGTGTGTGGGGGGGGGGGGGGGGAGAAACGCTATGTCAAATGGAGGGAAAACAACTCTTGCCAAACACAATACCGTGAACTGTGTCTTCCGGTCTGTTAGCTTGATCTAGTTATATCCATTTACACGTATTTATTGTTCACAAAGGCTCAGTGCATACAGTGCAGAAAATATCGTTTGTTAAAAAAAAAAAGTTCTATTTTTGGAACAGAAAAACAGACACCCTGCCACGTCGCAAATAGGCCTATCCCGTGAACTGTGCCTCCAAAGCGTTGGGTCTGGTTTCCTGATTTGGATCTTCGAGGCTGAATTTTCGCATCAGATACTCACGGTAAACACGAACCAAATTGCACCAGCACACAGGAAGAGGCCGAAGCTCACCCGACCTTCATTCAACCTGGCCAAGCTGATGCGCCCGGACGTCAAGGAAAACGTCCAGTCCCACCTTGATGACCTGCTAACTGCCCATGGACCGTTGACTGGCAACCCAACTGAAATGTGGAACCAGTTCAAGAGGATGGTGACGGAGTCTGCCAAAGGCGTGCTTGGACCCAAGCAGAGGGTACACCAGGATTGGTTCGATGAGAACAATGAAGAGATCAACAAGCTACTGGAGCAAATGCGCAGTGCCTTCATCGAGTGGCAGAATGACATCAACTCCTTGTCCAAGAAAGACCGCTTCAAACACCTCCAGAGAAAAGCCCAGAGAGAGAGCTTCGCAACATGCAGGACACCTGGTGGGACAGCAAGGCAAAAGAACTTGAACACTTTACTGAATCCAACAACTCCAAGGAGTTTTTCAGCGCAATGAAAGCTGTCTACGGCCCTGCCAGACCCAGCACAACCCTTTTCTTTTCTTCCGACGGCTTCACCTTGCTGAAGGACAAAGGCAGCATCACTGAGCGCTGGAGAGAACACTTCTCAAATCTGCTGAACCTGCCTTCCATTGTCGACCCCGCAGCCCTGCACATGATTCCCCAGAAGCCGACATTGGATGACCTTGAACTCCCGCCTACCCTGGACGAGGTAAAAAAAGCGATCAACCAGACTAGCTCCGGCAAGGCTGCAAGCATGGACGGCATCCCAGCAGAGCTCTCAAAGCAGCTGGACCTGAGACCCTTGATGCCTTCCTCAACATTCTGACATGCATCTGGGCAGAGGAGAACATGCCACAGGAATTTAATTTTTTGTTCAATAACAAGGGCAGCAAAGAAGACTGTGCCAATTACCGAGGGATCTCACTCTTGTCCATTGCTGGCAAGATCCTCGCGAGAGTCATCCTCAACCGCCTGATCAGCTCTGTATCTGAGGAAGCACTCCCAGAGGCTCAGTGTGGCTTCAGACCCGGCCGCAGCACAGTCGACATGGTCTTCTCTGTGATACAGGTCCAGGAGAAATGTATTGAGCAGCACATGGACCTCTACGCTGTCTTCATAGATCTGACCAAAGCATTCGACACCGTGAACAGAGAAGCGCGTTGGGTCATCCTCGCAAAGCTCGGCTGCCCCAGGAAGTTCACCAACATCATCCGCCTCTTCCATGATGGAATGGGGGGGGGGGGGGGGGGATTGTCCAGTCAAACGGCGACACATCCGCACCCTTCGACATTTCCAACGGTGTCAAACAAGGTTTTGTTCTTGCCCCCCGTGATGTTCAACCTGTTCTTCACGTATGTCCTGACCCATGCAGTAACCTTGAGAATGGAGTGTACCTGAAGTACAGACTAGACGGCTCTCTCTTCGACCTCCGTCGACTGAACGCCAGGACCAAGACCATCGAGAGACTGATGCTTGAGGCGCTGTTTGCCGATGACTGTGCGCTGATGGCGCACACGGAGTCTGACCTCCAGACCATCGTCAACAGGTTCTCGGAAGCCTCTCGACTGTGTGGCCTCACCATCAGTCTCAACAAGACCGAGGTCCTGCACCAACCAGCCCCAGGCACAAGAGCCCCCCCCCCCCCCACCACCACCACCCAAAGTGTATGTCGAAGGCACCGAGCTGAAGACTGTCGACCAGTTCAGGTACCTGGGGAGCATCATCTCTTCTGACGGTACTATCGACAAGGAAATCGCAGCTCGCATCAGCAAAGCCAGCCAAGCCCTGGGTCGTCTGCGCACTCGTGTGTTGAATAACAACAACGTCAATCTCTCCACCAGGATTAAAGTCTACAAGGCAGTAGTCCTCCCCAGCCTCCTCTATGGCTGTGAGTCATGGACGCTGTACAGAAAGCACCTCAAACGGCTTGAACGTTTCCACATGAAATCCCTGCGCTCATTCATGGGCATCAAATGGCAAGACAAGGTGACAAACCTGGAAGTCCTGGATAATGTTGGCTTAGTGAGTGTTGAAGCCTTGATCTTAAAGACACAACTACTTCGCTGGACAGGTCATCTCATACGCATGGATGATTCTCGCATGCCACGCCAACTCCTGTATGGTGCACTCTCAAAAGGCCACAGGAAGCAAGGACGGCCAAAGAAACGCTTCAAAGACTGCATAAAAGACAGCCTCAAGTACTGAGTCTTCCCGGTAAAGGAACTTGAAGCACAAGCACAAGACAGATCTGGCTGGCGTGCCGCCACCAGGAAAGCCTGCACGCTCTTTGAACACAATCGGCGCGAACGGATCTTCAGTGCCAGAGCTCGCAGAAAGACAGCGTCGACTCTCCCCACAGCTACGTTCCAGTGCCCCCGCAGGTGTGGCTCCAGGATTGGCTTGGCCAGCCACACCCGCACCCACAAATAAAAGTCATGCACAATGACCATCGGTTTTCGATCCCGTCAGTCCCGGCCCCGGTAGCTGGACTCACAATCCTGGGGGAAAAAACGGATTTGTTCAATAGCATGTCCGTTGAAAGGTCCTGGTAAATCAAAGTGGCACAGTTGGATTGCGCCTGAGTTGATCAGTGTTCAGATCGTATTCCATAGGCAATAGATTTCCCTGTCCCCCATAACCCGCCCGTCAGGGCCGTCCATGATCACCTCGGTGCTGTGGACGTTAAACCTGAAATAACCAACCATCGGTTTTCGATGGTCTACCCATTATTGTTCACAAAGGCTCAGTGCGTATAGTGCAGAAAAAAATCATTTGTTAAAAAAACAAAAAAAACAACAAACAAAAAACTGTTCTATTTTCGGAACAGAAAAACAGACACCCTGCCACGTCGCAAATAGGCCTATCCCGTGAACTGTGCCTCCAAAGCGCTGGGTCTGGTTTCCTGATTTGGATCTTCGAGGCTGAATTTTCGCATCAGATACTCACGGTAAACACGAACGTTTACGGATTCCGATCCACGTTTCTGTAAATAGGCTTACTGTCTTGCTAAAGGTCAAAAACTGACAAGTTACGAATACTTAACCCTTTTAACCCCGGGACCATGCAGCAGGAGATGGATTGATCATGATAATTCAAGGGTAGTGCCAGATACAACTGGTACATAGTCGTTAGGCAACACCTCCACAATTTGAGAAATGAGACCTTGGGACTGAAAGGATTAAAGCCACCTGCTCCAGGCAGTACAGGCTTAATAGCTCGCAGTCTTCTTTATAAACAGTGCTTAGACAATAGGGTTCGAAAAATTGTTCGCCGAGTATGTTCTTTGGTGTAGCCCGGAATGCGAGGTGAACCTCGCCTTCCGGGGTCCACCCAAATATATACGAGACCGAGCCACGAGAGCCCTATTGCCCAAGTGTCAAGGTGGCCTCACTCCGCGGCATGTTTACGTCTGACGTATCTAAAATTTCAAATGTGCTTCAGGTGCCAGCAAACCGGATAATCATCTCCTAAAGTCACTCCGATAATTCGCGAGAAACACCCCCCCCCCCCTCCCCCAAAAAACAAACAAAAACACACACACACACACACACACACAAAACCCAAAAAAAACAAAAACAACACCAAACATCCTCTAGCCTGTTTATGAAAGTTTTTTCCTTAAAGTCACTGTAGACATTTGCGCAAAACTCCTGTGCTTTCGCCACATGCCACCAACTGCTTTCTGTTCCTGACAAAAAGAAGTCTACCCCTGACGTCAAACTCTAACCTTAAAGTTGAAACGACGCACTTCCCTGCTCCATGCGTGCGTCATTTTCAGTGTGCACAAGTCTTGTTACGTCACACTTTCGTTTCAGCATGTGCTCATGTTCGCTCGTCGGTCCATTTTTTGTTGCTGGGTAAATCGAACATTGAAAATGCCATGCTAGTGGTATAGATAATCATATTCTTAGACTGTCGTACAATGCGGCCAACAGGGCTAACTTTTGTTTAACGTCTTAAAATGACAGGCGTTTCGAACTGCTCTTCTTCTCCACTGTACGTAGGAGAGTACGCGCAAAGGGCAGCAGGAAACCCTCTGTTGGGTGTGCCTACTCACAAGGCTTGTGCAAAGACGGGTAGAAAGATCCTAGGTGAGGCAAGACAACATTGTGAACTCGTTATTTCTGCGAATTTTAGCGACCAAAGCACGCCCTGGAGCACACACACAAGCACACACACACACACACACACACACACACACACACACACACACACACACACACACAACAACAACAACTCCCCTAGCCATAGATGACGATGTTGCACGTGTTTCCCATGATGTCCCCACACCTACAGACAGGACAGAGACCAGTGACGATGCACCTACGGAGTGCAGTGGTACCTGCGTGACAACACAGCCGACTGGAGCGTGCGCAATGGACTGTGTCGACAGCGCTGAAGCCGACCCGAGTGATATGAGTGTAACCTCTGATCCATACACTCTTGAAGAGAGAGATTACGTCGCATCAATCATGGACAGATCTTTACAAAGACGCTTACGCGATAACCAGAGAAACACAGGGTTTGAGAAATGCGTCTTGTACAAAGGGAATCAGCAAGAGCACTTGTTGTGTATAAGTGATGACATAACAGTGGTCTTCGACTGTGAGAAAAGTTCTGTGTGTTACTGGTTCATCCATCAAGGAAAAAAGCTGATGAGTGACTATGAACAAAAAGTGCAAGAGAACATTTGTCGCTGGACTGCCATAGATCCTAATGGTAATTACCAAGAGTCTTTTGAGATGGCGCTGATCGAGTTGGAGAATATAGGTTCCATGGTTCGTCGCCTCCTGGGTTAACATTTCTGGCTGACTCGGTGCCTGATTTGATGACTAGCCTGACTGATGACGACTGTCGCATTGTTCTTGACTTTTAGCTAATAGAAGAACGGATTCCTAACATGGACATTTCCCTTGTTGGATGAGATCTCATTTCGGTGTTATTTAATTCTCGTAATTTGTGTTCCTATGGGCCTGATGGCCTGCAAAAACTGGAATAAATTTATTATTATTATTATTATTATTATTATTATTACACACACACACACACACACACACACACACACACACACACACACACACACACACACACACACATTACAAAATGTCGTCACAGATCGACTGCATCTGGTGTATGCAAAAAGCTACACTGGTTGTCTCCCTTGATTCGTTACCGCTGATAAGCAGTAGCGGCGAATCGAAGGAGACAACCAGAGTGACAAAAAGCAAGGTTACGGTCGCGTGGACTATAGAATACAGCAGCTGTTGCAGGTTTGGGGTTTTACGTGTCTCGAAGACAAAATGAGACGCTCACGCGCAATGTCAGGATCCAGAGAGCAAAGACGGGCTTGTGCGTTGAAAGGCCCTGGTAAATCAAAGTGGCACAGTTGCAGTGCGCCTTAACTGATCAGTGTTCAGCGGATCGTACGCCACAGGCAATAGCTGTCCCGGCCCCCCGTAACCCGCCCCTTAGGGCCGTCCATAATCACTCTGGTGCCGTGGACTTTAAACCCCGAGTGAACTAACCAACCTGAAAATATCAGAGACGTCTGTTGCAAGCAGTGTGAGAACAGTGATGTGATGCGTGAAATCAGTACATTTAAGCCGCAACGGTAACTTGAACTTCATTACCCTTTCCTCAGATTTCTAGATTATGCATCTGCAGTTTTTGCACGCGCGTGCGTTGGCCTGTGACTTTGATCCTTACTGCTCCTGGGGCGAGGTGCAGGCGTGAGCTTAGTCCTGCGCAAGCCACGAAGCCAGGTGCTCAGCCATAGCGCCAGTCCTGCGATAGCCACTACGCAAGGTGCTCCGCTACAGGGGTCAGTTGCATGAGCGAGCTTAGTCCTGCGCCAGCCACTAAGCAAGGTGCGCCGCTATAGCGGCGCACCATGCTTAGCGGCTGGCGCAGGACTACGCTCACTCGTGCAACGGACCCCAGCACACACGATTTAATTCGGATGGTCACAAAAACACGCGCGGCAAAACCTAGGGTTTACAAATCACAGTTAAGTAGCACTTTAATGTAACCTTTTGGCTCTCGGTAGCGCTTTTTGTCGCGAAGATTCCTGCCGGGCAAAATTCGTGTGTTCTTACTAGAAACATTAACGGTGGTAGAAGAAAATCTGCGGTCAAGAATTTTCTCAAGTTAGAAACGGTGTCTGTTGACAATGCACTTATAACAAAAAAATCCCAGATAGTAAATTTAAGCAAATTATACATCTCGCCCACCAAGAAGCACAGATCCTCATGAACCCCACAGTCTGCGAGGGATCGTGTGGATCTATTCCTCTTGAAGACAGCTGACGTAGTTTCCATACTCTGCACTCAGTATTTTAAGATTTTTTTTATACGGCTTGCAAAACGTCTCACCTTCAATCTGCTCGGTTTTATAACACATTTCTTGAGATAATGGACACAACTTAGGCATAATTCACAATTTTTTAATGTGCGCGCCAAAGCCGCTAATTCTAATCGACCTATCAAAGTTTTACGTTCGGTTGCCATGGTGAAAAATGATGTTGACGATGTTCACGGTAACAGTTTTTTTTGGGTTTTTTGGTTGTTGTTGTTTTTTTTGTTTTTTTTTTACAGTGATATCTGATTAGTTGTAACCCTTTAACTGCTGGTGACGATACCGTTCGACGGAAAAGAAGCGCCGGCAGTTACGCAGGTATCGTCAGTAGCAGTCGAGGGGTTAAGTGGACGTCGCTTATAACACGGTTAGGATAAAAAAAACAATACAAAGGTCGGCAATAGCAGCACTTTGTCAATGGGGCCGAGCTACAAATTTCCCCCTCGCCGGAGATGGCTATAGCAGCACTTGTCAATGGGGCCGAGCGACAAATTTCCCCCTCGCCGGAGATGGCTTTAGCGTTACCCCTTATCATTCGGAATGCACCAGTGTGTGAAATAAGTTCGACTAAAATAGTTCAAGGGTAGTGCCAGAATAGCTTGGCGCCTCTAGGCGCCAAGCTATTCTGGCACCACCCTTGAACTAAAGCCATTGGTCTATATCCTTATCTGTAAGTACTATAATGTAGCTTGCATATATGGCAGTGTACAAATTTGAAGCTTTCAGCCTCAGTAGGATATGGGTTAATGGGGCACTTGCTCCGGGCCAAGAAAGTGTTAACCCTTTGGCTGTCGGTAGCGCTTTTTGTCGCGATGATTCCGGCAAAAACCACTACCGACAGCCAAAGGGTTAATAGTTGTTACGATTGTGGTTGTGTTATCCTGTGAGAGCGTACATGTGTTATTCGTAGGTAACGATATGTTGTTTATTTGAGCTATCACGGTTATGATTTTGTACCTTTTTAGTAAGATTTTCTTTTGTTCGTGAGTAGAGCCGTTTTCGTTTTGAAAAGAAGTACCCAACGGAGAAGAAACACGCTTAGAAAAGACGGGTACAACACAATTTATTAATATTTCGGGTAAATACCCTTTGTCAAAATAGACAAACAAACAAACAGAGAGATTAGCCGCTACTTATCTTCATTGGCAGAAGGAATGTGGCAACTGAAGGAGGTGACGTAAAATAAAATAAAAGGAAGAACAAAAGTGCGCAAAAAGTTAAAATGACGTGAACGAAAAATCGTAATAGAGAGACTCGGAAAGAACCTGAACACGAGAGACAAGAGTGTGTGCAAGTACGTGCAGGAGCGAGCGAAAGAAAAGGCGTGTAGATGAGGCCAGAGAAAGAGAGAGAGAGGGAGAGAGAGGGAGAGAGAGAGAGAGAGAGAGAGAGAGAGAGAGAGAGAGAGAGAGAGAGAGAGAGAGAGAGAGAGAGAGAGAGAGAGAGAGAGAGAGAGCGAGACGGAGAGAGAGAAAGAGAGAGAGAAAGAGAGAGAGAACGAACGGGGAGTACCCTTGGGCACGAAGTAGGCTGAGAGTCTAATACACAACGCCTGCTAAACACCAACCCGAAGGCAAACTTTATATCACCTTCAAGTTGAGGACTACCTCGGGGAAAAACGGGAGGACCCCGGGAAAAAAAACCCAGCATTTAGCACGGTACACAACAAGTAATAAGTCATGAAAACAAAGCAAATAATCAAATTCAGTAAGAGAATATAGGTAAAAGTGGAGAGTAGGTAGTTGTGAAACCGTCTTCAAGGGTAACTAAAAAAATAAGGGGGGGGGGGGGAGAGAGAGAGAGAGAGAGAGAGAGAGACGGGGGCGGTGGGGGGAGAGGAGGGGGGGGGGAAGAGGAAGGAGGAAGGGGAAGAAGGGAAAAGGAAACAGCGTAAAGAGAGAAAGAGGGCTAGAGAGAAGTGGTAAAGGGGGTAGGGGGGGGGGGGGAGAAAGAGGGAGAGAGGTAGAAGGAAAGACGGGAAAAAAAAAAAAGGGGGTGGGCTGGGGGCGGAAGATAACCAGCCAGAGCCACCAACCCCACCCAACAGGCACCCACCAGCCCACAGAAAAACACACAGGCACGCAACAAGACGACCACATACATCCCCAAGGGATGCACACGATCGCCTCGCCCCAAAACCGCGTATCAAACCGTGAGCCGGAGACCCGGCGCCCGACAGGGAAGGGCGAGGGATCCAACTAAACGTTCGGCCAGCGCTGAGAAAGTCCCTAAGGGAAATGTACATATCAACCAGCGCCAACCTCACCTAACTGGTTAGTGAGTAGTAAAACAGTGATTGGTCTGGATTGACGTTTTCGTTTTGTTTAGTCCGGAGCGTGCTAGAAGGGTCGCACTGTCTGGTGGCCTCGTAAGTGTCACGTCGGTTAGGTGACATCGCAACATGTTTCGCTACTTTTTGTTTTCCTGTGCGCGTGTAGTGAGCAGCTTTTATTTTGTTTGGTGAATGTTCTCGTACCTTTTTGAGCTATCATAGATAGGGATACCATACTTTTATGTGTCTTTATTATATGCTAGAATTTAGAGCTGAAGTGAGCAGCCGTGTTTTTGTAGCCTGATATATTGCTTCTGGAAAATTCATGTTAATGAGTTTCGGCTGCGCGTTTCGTTCTGATTGGTTGAGTTATATGATTTCCGTAGAAGATTCTAGATTTTGATAGTGTATATAAGGAGGGCGCTGGGAAAGCCCGTGAGTACATTGTCTTGCTTTGTCAGTTGTAGAGATACGCAGTTTATTGCGAGAGACGCTGTGTATGAGAAACTTTGAGTCGTAGTGTGGACATAGCAAAAGAGACTTTGTATTCAGTAGTTTGTGCATTTAAAAGAGCATTACTGTGAGGATATCGCATCGCTGAATTAAATATTGTTGGAACTGTTACTCCAGTATTGTCTACATCCTTAAGCCACGGTTGACGGATTGCAGCTGAATGAGGTCTATTTAAAAGAACTCTACGTGCGTGTGTGTCTGGTGTGTTTATCATACTTCGACTACAAGTCCACCACATAACATTTTGGCGACCCCGACGAGACCTCTTCAGTTGGTTCAGTGGAAAGGGTAGCAGGAGAAAACAGCCAGCAGTGAAAAGCAGAGATGGCGACATCGGAATTGGAGACATTCCTGAAAATTGGAAAGGAATGTGGACTCGAAGGAGCTCAACTCCTCGAGTTTGTAAAGGAGAGAGAGGAGAAAGAAGAAAAGAGACGAGAGAGAGAAGAAAAGGAGAGATTGGAGAGAGATTGATTGATTGTACATTGCTTAACGTCCCGACAGCAACAAGGCTTTCTCAGGACGTGCCTGCACTGCTTGTGAAAAAAAACTAAACAGAAAATTGAATGTATGTCGCCAGCCGAGATTGGAGAGAGAAGAGAAAGAAGAAAAGACACGAGAGAAAGAAGAAAAGGAGAGATTGGAGAGAGAAGAAAAAGAAGAAAAGAAACGAGAGAAAGAAGAAAAGGAGAGACTGGAAAGAGAAGAAAGAGCCAAAGAACGTGAAATCAGGAGACTCGAAATCCAAACAGAAGAGGCAGAGAAACAACGAGAAGAGGAGCGAGAAGAGGCGGAGAGGCAGCGTCAACACGAAATTCATCTGAAGCAGATGGAGATAGAGGCATAGAGCCAGAGAACTAATGAAGCAACAGCATTAGCGAGCAGAGAACAAACAGCCCGTGCGCCAAAACTTCCACCTTTCATTGAAAATTCAGATAAGATGGACGCTTATCTGGAGCGATTCGAGCGCTTAGCAAATAGCAACAATTGGAAACAAGAGACTTGGCCTATTAAACTGAGCGCAATTCTAACTGGCAAAGCGCTTGAATTTTACACCCGTTTGCCAAGAGAAGAAGCCGAAGATTATACTCAGTTGGAAGCCGCCCTGTTGAGACAGTACGACTTCACTGAAGAGGGTTACAGGCGACGATTTCGGAACTGCAAGCCTGAAGAAGGAGAAACACCCGGCCTATTCATCGAGAGAATCAGAAGCTACCTGGAGAAATGGATAGAGCTGGCTGGCCTAAACAGAGAGTACCAAGACCTGTGCGACCTCATCATCAAAGAACAAGTTTTCAGCGCATGTTCTAAGGACCTGGCCGCCCACCTCAGAGAGCAAAAAGACCAGTCACTAAAGGCCCTGGCCGACTTCGCTCAAAGATACCTTGACGCTCACAACATGAAGTTCGGGTCCAGTAAGCCACAGCGTGGGTCTACACCAGCAGAGGAAATCCAGAATGTCAGAAACACAAAGATACAAGCCGGTGGAGAACCTGACATGTTTTCTCTGTGGAAAGAAAGGTCACAAAGCGATACGGTGTCCTTCTAAAGACATTCCCCGAGGCGACAACATCAGAAGATCCAACCAAGATCGTGGGATAGCAGGCAGAAGCAGTACCACGTCTCAACACAGAGCTGCCGCTGTATTAGCCAATGATGTGACGTCATCCAATGACTTTGAATCCAGAGAAAAGCGAGCGACACCAGAACTGATCGAATCTTTCAGAAAGAATGGACGCATCCCAGTAGGAGATGGTGCTACATTTTTACCAGTCTCAAACATCGCGCTGCCTGAGAATGAAGTGCCGAACATGCCGGTGGTGTCAGGATTCGTCGGCGACACACCAGTGAGAGTGTTGAGAGACACTGGTTGCAGTTGCATCATCGTGAGAGAGGACCTAGTAGCTGAAGACCAGAAGCTACAGGAGTGGACCACCCTCATTTTGGCTGACGGAACTGTAAGAATTATCCCCCTTGCCAAAGTCAGTGTCGACACCCCATACTTGACAGGAGAGGTGAAGGCGTTGTGCGTGAAGACACCAGTCTACGACCTAATCATCGGAAACATTGATGGTGCCAGAAACGCAGACGACCCAGATCCAGAGTGGAGACCTGAAATATGTTCTGTTACCACGAGAAGTCAAGCAAAGAAGAGTCACCAAACCATCCCTCTTAAAGTGGCGGACAACACGGAAGCAGCAGTGGTGAATAAAGAAAGGCTGGTGGAGCTACAGAGAGGTCAAGACAAACCAAAATTGGTGGAATCGGTGCGTCTTGATGATGACGAAAGACTAGACGACGAGAACCTGTTTGACCTTAATGAACTCCGACACAAAGAGAATGTAGAAGATATCCAGTTCGGTCAGAATCTGACCCAGACTCAACGTGAAGAACTGCGCGTCCTGACTCAAGAGTTCGAGCATCGGTTTACACCTGACCCAGGGACAACAGACACCATCCAGCACGAGGTAAACCTGACGTCAAACGAGCCAGTTCGCAGCAAACCTTACCGTCTTCCTTTAACACGAGGGAAGAATTGAAAAAGGATATCAAGGAAATGCTGAGTCTGAATGTCATCAGAGAGTCCAAGTCACCATATGCGTCCCCAGTTGTCATCGTGAAGAAACCAGATGGATCCAACCGAGTGTGTGTAGACTATCGCAGACTCAATAAACTAACAATCTTTGATCCAGAGCCTATGCCCACAGCAGAAGAACTGTTCCAGAAGGTCAGTGGGGACCGATTTTTCTCCAAAATTGACCTAAGCAAAGGGTATTGGCAAATCAAGGTTGCAGAAAAAGATATCCCCAAGACAGCGTTCGTCACACCCGACGGTCATTGGGAGTTCCTGAAAATGCCTTTTGGTATGGTGAACAGTGGTGCCACATTGAAGAGAGGACTGAAAAAGATCCTAGAAGATGTGCAAAATGTGGTCTTTTATTGGGACGATATTTTGATCCATACCAAAACTTGGGGGGACCACCTCAAAGCCCTTCGAGAACTGTTCCAAAGACTGTCAGATGCGAATTTCACCATCCGTCCAAGCAAGTGTATTCTTGGGGCTGACAACATAGACTTCACTGGACATAAATTGAGCGAAGGTTTAAAGGGGCTACACGACGCCAACGTGCAGAAGATCAGGGATGCCCCACGACCTACGACCAAGACGCAAGTCCGTTCATTTATGGGCTTGGCGAACTACTACCGGGAGTTCATACCAAACTTTGCGGCAGTTACAGCACCCCTGACTGATTTGCTGAGGAAAGGACAACCTAACATAGTGAAGTGGGAGGATGCCCAAGAGCGAGCATTCCAGGCGGTTCGAGACATCCTAACCGAGAAGCCTGTTCTACACCTTCCTGACCCGTTGAAAACGTTCTTCCTGTGAACAGACGCCTCCAATGAAGGAGTAGGTGCAGTCTTGATGCAAGAAGATAACGGAAAACTCCACCCAGTGAGCTACGCCAGCAAAAGGTTGACCAGAGCTGAAAGAAACTACTCGACCATCGAGAAGGAGTGTCTAGCCATCATCTGGGGAGTAAGGCGATTCGAACTGTACCTTCTGGGAGTGCCATTTGTTCTCCAAACAGACCATCAGCCCTTGAACTATCTAAACTCTGCAAAGTTTACAAATTCTCGTATTATGAGATGGGCGATGTTTTTGCAGAATTTTGACATTAAACTACAGTCTATCAAGGGTTCGCAGAACTTCGGAGCAGATTACTTGAGCAGAGCAGTTTGAATAAACATTTCTGTGTCCAGAACATTTGTATGAAACATTTCGATGCTCAGGACTGTTTACAGGAACTGTGAGACTTTTTTTTAATTCGATTTTTGATGTGTAGTTATATTTGTTTAGGGTTTTGTGTAGGTGTACACAGCCACAACCGTATTTTTGAAATTGAGAAGAAATGTTTGTGAAATTTCATTCTTAAGAGGGGGGGGGGGGGGGTAATGTTACGATTGTGGTTGTGTTATCCTGTGAGAGCGTACATGTGTTATTCGTAGGTAACGATATGTTGTTTATTTGAGCTATCACGGTTATGATTTTGTACCTTTTTAGTAAGATTTTCTTTTGTTCGTGAGTAGAGCCGTTTTCGTTTTGTTTAGTCCGGAGCGTTGTAGACAGGTCCACCACGTAACAATAGTTCAAAATACCTCCTTTAAAAATGTTCTTAGAATTTTTTTTAATTAAAAAAAAAAAAAAAAAAAAACACACAAAAAAAACAAACAATAATGCTGAAGAAAAGGGTAAGCAATCGCAAAAATGAAAGACGTTTCTGCTCTCCTCCTTCTATGTACCTAGGAGAGTTTCACTGATGTGCACAATGGTCCGTAGCAAGCCTCCGACACGTGTGCTTACTCACAAGGATTTCACCCAAGAAGTATCCAACGGAGAAAGAAACACGCTTAGAAAAGACGGGTACAAAGGATTTTCACCAACTCGTCAACGGGTAATATTACACAGCATACATTATTCAGCCCATAAAGCCCTGACACGACGACACGCGACGGGATGCGGCAACTATGATAGTTCAAGGATGGCGTCGGAATAGCTTGGCGCCTGGATCCCGACATCATCGTTCAAACTATCATGGTCGATCTGCTCTAAATCTGTGACGCAGACGTCTGGGGATATCTCCAACATTGGATAATTTCGTCCTCAGGGCTGAGTTAAACATTTTTTTTGTCACAGGGGTTTGGAGTAGGTTCGGAAGCCCTGGGGAGCCCTGCACTCGCCCCGCACGTGATCCGCTCGGGATAAAGTCCATAATCACAGATCACGGTCAATACAGGTAAGTCAGTATGCACTCTGTTACGTTTGTGGTTGTGTTATTCTTTTTAGGGCATGTTTGTGTTGATCATAGGAAAAGATCCGATGTTGAGTTGCGTTATTTTGGATAAGAATTACGTACTTTTTTTTTGTGTAGAATGATTCGTTTTCTTTTGCATGGAGAATTGCAATCGATTTTTGTTGTGTAGCTAGAAAGTTGCACATCTCGCTACATTGTTGCTAAAGTCCGACCTAGTATAACCCGGAAGGTTCTGGTAGGGGCGCGTTCGTACTACTGACCTCAAATATGACGTCAAAGTTTTGTAGTACACATGTTGGTTACATTAAAATTTTCACAACATTTACGGAATGCGCCTAGATGTTAGTGGAAGATTGTAGATAGATCTAGAGTGTTCTTTTTAATGAATATTAATGAGTTTTGGTTACGTTTTCTTTTCTGATTGGTTGAGTTGTGTAATTTGCGGGATTGGTCTGGAAATCTGTAATAGTATGAAAGAGGGTGTTAGGAAATATGTACGTGCATCGTATGGGAGACACAGTGTATCAAAGTGCGGATGCATTGTGCTGAGAGTGCATCGTGTGAATAAGGTACTGTTGGAACTGTTACTCCAGTGTGGTCTACAACCTTGTGCCACGTATGACGAGTTGCAACTGAGTGAGGTTTCTTTACAAGAACCCTGCGTGAGTGTGTCTGGTGTGATTGCATCATACTACGACTATCACTCACCGAAAGGCAGCCCAGACACGTCGATTCCACGAGCAGCCACGTCAGTGCATATCATGAAGCGGACTTTCTGGTCCTGAAAAACACAGTCAAAATTATCTCATAATAACAAGGAGGCATAGATCCTCGTGAGCACATGCAGAGTGCGACGCCTAGAGGCATAAATGCTCAACAGCCCTGACCGTACTTTACTTAACTCATTCTACCCCAACACCGAAATCCTCAAATTTTTCCGTTGTCCTCTGAAGACTGCTTTGCAGTGCAGGACACAGATCGACCATGATAGTTCAAGGGTGATGCCAGAATAGCTTGGCGCCCATAGGCGCCAAGCTATTCTGGCATCACCCTTGAACTATCATGGTCGATCCTTATCTTGCTGTGGTGTGTCTGGGGTAGAATGAGTTAATAGTGAGTGACGTTAAGTTTCCGCCGAACGACCCAGAACAACGAATTAACGAGAATGAAGTCACATGGATAACCAGCTTGCACCATAAGCATGGAGAACACTCCAAACATCTCCACGAGCCCTCCTGGTTATCCGCCGCCACTTCGCTCTCGTTCGTTGGTGGGAGTCGTTCGGCGTAAACGTAACCTCGCTACAAAGTAAGCAAGACATTTATATTCGCACGAACATTAGGGTTGAAAAGACGTACCTGATCCTCTTGTGTGCTGCAGTATTTTAGCGAGCAGCGCAGCAGGAGGGATAGATCCTCAAAAGCCTCCGTAGAGTACAAGAGGCACAGATCAGCATGGGCTCCCGCTCCTTGCGGGGACTCATGAGGATCTATGCATCTTGCGGAGGGTAATTGTGCCGAGCAGAAACAATTATGAAACGAACAACTTTCTATTATGTCCTTTCATTTTCGTCAGACATAAAATGGATTTTAATCAGATATAGTCGCCTTCGCTCAGAACAAGGTAGGATACCACACAAGTCGGATATCACAACGCTTCTGTCGAGAGATCCCGACTATAATGCTTCTTTTGTGGTTAACCTGGTTTAACCTTTCAGCACCAACACCCTACAGCAGGAAATTGATTGACGGATAATTCAAGGGTGGTGCCAGCTTAGCTTGGCGCCTTCAGGCGCCAAGCTAAGCTGGCACTACCCTTGAATGATCATGGCCAATCCACCTCCTGCAAGTGGTAGATAGTCGTTAAGTAACACTTCCAAAATTCGGGAAATGTGCCCACGGCGCTAAGAGGGTTAAAACAAACTTCGGATTGGAGATGAAATCAGAAAAGGACGGAGTCTCGTGCGCCCTGCCGAGCTGCGAACTGCCAACCTCACTCAAATTTAATTTTATATGATGAAATACATCAAAACGTCTCTTACGCAAGATCGACCTGGATCGCGGACCCCAAAATGACAACGGGCGTGTTACAGCAGAACCTGTTTTGAGCGATCATCCTTACGACAGACCACCTGTCATTAAAGTCCATCATTTAGGTGGCTGATCATTTAGGTGGCTGTAGCCACCTAAATGATGATCTTTAATGACAGGTGACAATGTTTGCCCTTGGAGATCTTTCTTGTGATTCTTATGAGAGACCACCATTTAGGTGGCTGTAGCTGTGACTGTGGCTGTAGCCACCCAAATGGTGGTCTTTATGACAGGTGGACACGTTTTGCCCTTCGAGATCTTTATTGAGAGAAGACCTGTCTTTAAAGACCACAGTTTCTTGCAACAACAAAAAATGTGGTTGCTCCAAATGGGTGCTACTGTATTCCCATTAAGCAAATAAAAGAAGAAAACACGCCAAAGTGGCTGTGAGTGGACCTGGCGTACCGGCTATTCTAGCGTCCGTCCCCAGATGAGATTCTGTACAGCTAACAAATCTGTAACAGCTCATTGCATTTTCTAATTTGTCTAGAAAATGCGGTTGTCGATGTCGTTGCCAGGAATGATGGGCTTTTAACGTTCATGAATGATCAAATAATGAACACAACGTTGTCTTTACAAAGGAGGTACCGCTCGCCTGAAATGATGGTGCGTATGTATAGAAAGCAGATAACTATAAATCAGAGACTGAGTGTATGAATTAATAAGTGAGTGAGTGAGTGCGTGCGTGCGTAACTAAATGAATGAATGAATGAATGCATCTACTGAACGATAGATCGATCAACCAGGCAACCAGCCAAACAACCAACCAACCAACCATTTATCCCTCCTTCCATTTATCGAGCGATATATCGACCTGGAATGCATCTGTCCTTCTTTCCTTCCATCCATTCATCCATCGATCCATCCATCCAACCAACCAACCACCCACCCACCAACCCACCCATTACCTTGAATTTTTGCAGGTTGCCCTTCCTCTCGGCTGGGTTCCGGTCGCTGTGCAGACACACACAGGAGTACTTGCCTGCAAATATAGATACATTATTATGAACTGATACATATATGGACAGATACACATATGAACTCTGCTGCATTTCAGTTAAAAAAAAAAAAAAAAAAAAAAAAAAAAATTATGTGGCCGGATTCACTCCATCGATCCCCAGTAAGCAAACAGGTCACCATGCCGACGTCAGCCCAAGGAGCCTTTGCTCAGATGCACCTAACAATGACATTACATATCGCAAACGTGGGAAGCGAAGATAAACAATGCGTATGCGCTGATCTGGCACTATCCTTAAACTATCATGGCTGGTCCATCTCTCGCTGAGGTGTGTCAATTCATTCGAGACGCGCCGCGTTCGGACACGCGGCTTTATGCAGCGCATCAAGGCGCGGCACGTCTCGAACGAGTTAATGGTGAATGTGCTTAAAACACGCAAAAGAAAACAAGTTTCTAGTTTAAGCATCCATTAACCCCTTTACTGCAGAGAAAAACTGAACACCACCCGAATACAAGAGGTATAGATCCTCATGAGCCCCCGCAGTCGCGGGGGCTCATGAGGATCTATACCTCTTGCGGAAACCACTTTGTAGACATGCTCCCTTTACGGCTGGGGATCTGTGATGTTGACTTAAAAACCACAATCTACGTCCATTGGTAGCGAAGGGGATAAGCTTATATTTTGAATTATGACCACGGAAATCCTGGATCAACCGTGGTAGTTCAAAGGCGAAAAGGTATTCAGACACCACCCCTGAACTATCTATCATGACGGATCTCATCCCTTGGACTGTGACGTTGTCTGAAGAGAACTACTCAAATACCTGGGGCCAGTCGCATAAGCGAGCGTAGTCCTGCGCCAGCCACTAAGCAAGGCGCTCCGCTATAGAGGAGCACGTTGCTTAGTGGCTGGTGCAGGACTAATCTCACTCATGCAACTGACCCCTGGGAATTACCTCCGGCCAAAATATTGCCTTTCAACGTCAGGCTATCGAGCACTACCTTTGAACTATCATGGTTGATCCATGCCCTGAACTGTGGCGCAATCTGCAGATGATATCTCCACTTCCGATTTCGACCGCAAGGCTAAATTAGATGAGGTTTCCTTCCAACTAGGACCTTCATTATGCGACCTCGCCACTCTGGCTGACTCCCTCGATTCGCACAGCGAATCGAGGGAGACAACCAGAGTGGTGACATCCAGTGACCTGGTTATTAACCCGTAAAAAGTATTTTACCCGCAACATGAAGCAATTTGTATTCTTTTGCACTTTGTGAAATTGAAAAACATGCAGCCGCCTACGTACTTGCGAGTTGGAAAGCACAGTACATAACCCGTTTTTGCAGGGTGCATTTTGTGAACATATCGATGGGCGTAGTTGACACTAGCCGGAGGTCAACAGCAGGCCATTAACTTTGCGTCTTTTGGCGCAAACAGTGGTTTAAAAGCCCAGACAAACATGCGATATCGCATGTTTGCCTGGGCTTTTAATCCACTGATGTTGTTTTTTCTCTCCATCGAAACACATGCGATTTTGAGGTACTGGTGATTGTCGAACATCGTCTATTGTGAAAATACAGACATGAAGGAAAGGGTTCTGGTCACAGGCTGGGGGCACACACACACACACACACACACACACACACACACACACACACACACACACACACACACACACACAATAAAAGAAGAATAAAACAAACCAAAACAACCAACCAACCAACAAACAAATTAACCAACCAACCAACAAACCCGAAAACAAATGTTTGTCAATGTACATGTATCCATCTGCTGATTGTAGAAGTCAACTTTTACCATGAACAAAAAATGAGATTTGTTTTTCTAGATTAACATCCTGAAATTGCAATTCTCTACCACAACTTGTGTTCCAGGCGCCACACCCTATAGGCGCCAGTGGTGTGCCCAAAATGACGGCGTTTTGCATTATCCAAGCTCTGGTGTTTTCTTCTGCTATCCCGATATAAAATTATTAGTTTTGCTACATTAGCGCAAAGAAGGGTTTGGTTTTCAAAATGATGAAATTCTTTTGCAAAAATGTGAATTTCATTCATTCCTGTCCTTCCATCTGCAAATTTCACATATGCATATCGCAAGCATTTACCCTCTTCACTGTCAGTGTATGCAAAATTATTTCTTTGAAAGCAAGGCAGATTCAACACTGAATACCATCAACCCAAGGAACACGGATATGAACAAGATCAACAAGAGGCAAAGAACTTCATGAGCCACTGCATATGCGTGGGCTCATGAGGTTCTTTGCCTCTTGCAGGTGGGTGGTGTCCGCATTTTTATCGGCAGTAAAGGGGTTGAACATCGTACACAAAGTAAGTGTCTACCTTTTTGGAAATCTCATAGTGTCGACGAATTTTGAAAATATCCAGCAAATTGAACCAACTTAACAGGCTTGACTAGCCACGCTTACAATTTACGTCCAAGAAACAACGTACACTTTTTCTGCTGCGGGTTACGCACCGCGCATTAAAAACCACTGGCCTAGCGAAATATCAAATTTCTATTATTGGCAAATTTTATGTTCCGCGCGGTTCCGGTTCTTGAAAGTAAGTCCTTGAAATGGTTTGACAGCGGACATATCTTGTCCCCTCAAAAGCTTCTGTCATTTCTCCTTCCCAGTGACAGTTCAAGGGCGGTGCCAGATTAGCTTTTGGGGCAAGCCGATTGTGAAATGTCCTGGAGTGCCGTGCAATAAGTGATCGTCAAATTGCTTAAAAACGATCAAACCTCGTGCCCTAAAAACCTACTGTCCTTTTCATTTCTTCCACGGCACCATGCTAATAGCACATGCCATGACAGTACACGGGTATTGCCAGATAAGCTTGGCGCCTGGAAGTCGCCAAGCTAATCTGGCACTGCCCTTGAACTATCATGACCGATTGATTCCCAGGCTGGTACACAGTCCTTATTTATGTTGTTTCCCGAAGTTGCCTAAATCTTTATTCGGTGCGGTCGATTCAACCTAACTCCTTTACTGCCGGTAGAATGCCAACACCACTCAACTCCAAGAGGCAAAGAACCTCATCAGCCCCCGCAGATGCGGGGGCTCATGAGGATCTATGTCTCTTGCTGACACCACTTTGTATCCATGTTCCTATGACGGCTGGGGATCTTTGACTTTGAACTGACCATGATTTGAAAAACACACACTGCGTCCATTGGGAGTGTAAGGGTTGCATAGTTTAGCCCCAGAGTTTAACAATATTTTCCCAGACTGTCCAAACTTGTCAGAGGCGCAATGGGTCCCCCATTTACGGAAATACCAGGTCGCGGTCTTTGAAAAAACGAACAAGCATATTTTGTGTGTGCCCCTGCAACTAGAAGAAACAATACGAAAGTATTTCTGGCCGGCTGCCTTAATTATACCTGGGCGCTGTTGAAAGCTAAGTTCCGTCAAATAAAACAAAAACAATTCACTGGAAGTTTTATGATCGCACAAATACGAAATATCTGCTGTACGCTTGATGTGTCACTTGAGATGGAAAAGAGAGAGCAAAAAGAAGAAGAAAAACAAAAACAAACAGAAAAATACGTGTGCACCTTAGCCCTCTAAATGCCAGGTAACTCAGACCGTTGTTTTTTTTTAATATTTTTTTTAACCTTTGTAAATTCAACGTCAATGACCCCCAGCCGTCAGATAAGCATAGACACAATGTCATTTTCCACAAGAGGTATAGATCCCCATGAGCCCCCGCAGTTGCGGGGGCTCATGAGGATCTATGCCTCTTGCATTTTTGGGTGTTCGGTTTTTTCCTTCTCGGCAGTGAAAGGGTTAATTCACCTCGAGGTTTTACTTGAAGCTATAGCGCGTTTATTTTAAACGGTTTTCGTAAAGTTTTTAGCCACACGGCTTTAAGTTAACGGACACGAGAATGACATAAGACATATCAGCGTCATTTGTTGAAAACAGTTTTTGAACAGCGTTGAGATACGTGAATCCGGGGGGATGGAATCCTTAATAGGAGTCATTCGTGAACCAGAATCAGGTCAAGGACAGGAGGCTGAGCTCCATTACAGGAAGGAAAGACAACAGGTTGAGCTCCTTGTATAAACTGGACCGGACTAAAGTGACCGCTTTGCTGGATCGCCCCTGTCACTGCGGCGTGCGACCTCGTAGCATAGCCTCTCTCTCTCTCTCTCTCTCTCTCTCTCTCTCTCTCTCTCTCTCTCTCTCTCTCTCTCAAGACAAAATCTCTGATTCAGCCGGCACCAGGGTATATTTATTCAAGCCTTCATGCGAATTTATTTTCGACATTTCTTGAAGCGCTTTACTAAAAAGCTTTTTGTAAAGCCTTAACCCCTTCATTGCACACATAAAAACCAAACATCAATCACCTTCAAGAGGTATAGATCCTCATGAGCCCCCGCAATCGCGAGGGCTCATGAGGATCTATGCCTCTTACTGACACGACGTTGTATCCATGTTCTTTTTTCGGCTGGCGTTGAGCTGACATTTTCAAACACCATCAACGTCCACCAGCGGTCAAAGGGTTAGCTGACAAGTCTTTAAAGATGGGACTGACACAAGAGACGCATCATCTGCTGCAAACCGTTTGAAGACAAGCCACGTGCTGGGACGCCCAAGCTGTCTTCAGAAAGCTTAACACGCGAAACAATACCGCGGTTGCGTCCCCTTTCGCCCCGAAGCGCCCGTAATTTCATTCGTCTTTATTCCGACGCAACAGGAAACTTCAAACCTAAGAAAGCCAAGGTCCTAGGGCCGACGTCCACCGCAGTAGGCCCGCGCACGACCGTGCGCGGGCCTACTGCGGTCGACGTCGGCCCGAAGGTATTGTACATTCTGGGAATCCAAACAGGCTCGTAGTAACTTTAGTTTCCAAAAGCAGACATCGACGTTCGTTGTCATGGCCACATTCTTCGTAGTTCCTGACCAAAAAGGCGACCGCCAAGCGTGTACAACGCAAGGAAAAACCCACACAACGAAAGAAAGACGCTAAGAAAAGACAGTTACAAAACAATTTATCAACATTTCGGGTTGAAACCATTTTTTTCAGAATGGACACGCAAACAAGTGCAAAATTTGCAAACCTACTTTTTCGTGATGGGAAGACGCACCACTTCAGTGCAACGAGTGGTATCTTAATTCTCATTAAAAAAAAAAAATTAAAAAAATTAAAAAAAAAGAATAAAAAGATAGGTTGCAAATGTGTACTTAGTCTGTGCGTCCATTTGAAAAAAAGAAATATCAATCATATTAATATTAATATTCACCCTGTGCGTGTCGGTGGCGGTTTTCGTCGCGATGATTCCTGCGATTCCGACAGGAATCATCGCGACTAAAACCGCCACCGACACCCAAAGGGTGACAGGAATCATCGCGACTAAAACCGCTACCGACACACGCAAAGGGTTAATTTCACTACAATGTTGTAACTGCACCACAGTTGTTCATGATGCGAGCTCCTACAGGTTTCCGCCCACCCCCACCTCCCCCCACCCCACCCCCGTGGACTCGAGCATCGCCAAACTTTTTCTACAACCAGCCAGTTTTTGTTTGTGTGAGGACAAATTGGTATTTCGTTTTTTTTTGTTATTTTTTTTTTAGAACTGACCAATATACAATCGGTTCCTGTCAGGCTTCCCAAAACAGGGATTGACGGAAATTCCCATCAGTGACCATCCGTGGGTGGGCAGAAAAAAAAACCCCAACAAAAATCTACCGGCCGAGGTACAGTCTAAATTGGAGCTCGTAATTGAAAGCGGTCTGCTCCAAGGCTTAACTTTGATCGCTAAACTTCGCCGATACAACAGGTTATCAATGCGGTCTTGCCTCAGCTAAGACTTTTCTACCCTTCTTTTCACAATGCATATGAGTAGGCGGACGTACCAGAGGTTTTCCGGTGCCTGTGGAGTAGAAGGGAAGGAACTCTCCTGTGTACGAAGGAGAAAAAGCAGAAATGTTTTACGACACTCGAACTTCCTAAATTTAAGATAGCCCTTTCGTCCAGCATTACTTTAAGACATACTAGGAACAATAATTTAGGAGATATTGCGAACAATTAACCTTTTATTGGTGGGTCGCTTTAACGCGAACACGGATCATAAAAAAAAAAAAAACCAAAACTGTTTACAAGAGACGGTGGCTGACATCTATATATAAGGGAGATCTTGTGAAATATTAACCTTTTATAGCCAGGAGGAGGTCGCATGAATCCCTTCACAGTCGAGAAAAAGTGAGCAAGGTCCAGCTGCAAGAGACATAGATCCTCATGAGCCCCCGCAGTCGCGGGGGCTCATGAGGATCTATGTCTCTTGCCGAGACCCATTTGCATCCATGTTGTTCGGGCGCTTGTGGTTTGTGATCGTTGAATAAACACAGATTTCTGCATGAAAATATGCGAAAATGTGAGCACGGTCCATCTGCAAGAGACATAGATCCTCAAGAGCCCCCGCAGTCCCGAAGGCTCATGAGGATATATGCCTTGCCGAGACCAATTTGTGTCCATGTTTCTTGGACGGTTGTGCTTGCTGGTCAGATTTCTGAATGAAAATATGCGAACATGTGAGCACGGTCCAACTGCAAGAGACATAGATCCTCATGAGCCCCCGCAGTCGCGGGGGCTCGTGAGGATCTATGTCTCTTGCCAAGACCAATGTGTATCCACGTTCCTTGGACGGTTGTGGTGGCGCGGCCAGTGGCAGTGCTGGGCTTAAAAGAATCCGGACATGTGCGCCTCTGGTCTGGAGCATTGCTAAATGATCTAAACCATTGCGCACTAAGGAAAAACAAGATGCAATGCGGGTTACCCAATACCCATGGGCAAGACTACTTCAGAAAAGATCAGAAACTGTGTTTCTCTCAGATGGCGCCGATAGTAGTGAAATGGTTAGGGAGACCGGGTGCGTCAGTTTGAGTACAGTCTGGCGTTTACTATCGTTAATTCCATAACCCCCCCTTCCCCCCCCCCCCCCTACACACACACAGTATTATCCTCAGAAACCAGATAGGCGAGGTTAGTGCTGGTAGAACAGTACACATACAAAGGGGAGTTACTGAGCGTGGGACATGCAAACAGTTAGATCCCTTGCCCCCTCTTATCAGGCACCCAATCGCCAGCCTACAGAAAAATACACAGGAAAATAACAAGATGATCATATACATACATATACATATACAGGGATATATATATATATATATATATATATATATAATATATATATATAATATATATATATATATATATATATATATATATATATATATATATATATATATATATATATATATGGTCGTGACGTCTTGTTCTTTACCTGCGTAATTTTCTGTGGGCTGGCGACGGGGTGCCTGATAAGAGGGGGCAGGGGATCTAACTGTTTGTCTGCCAGCGCAGAGTAATTCCCCTTAGTATGTGCACAATATTACCGTTTAAAGAGATCTGCACCAAGGCGGGCTTTGATTACTAAAATTCGCCGAAACAACAGGTTATCAATGTAGTTTTGCCTCAACAAAGACTTTCTACACTTCTTGTCACAGTCCACGAGAGTAGACACACGCACCAGACATTTCGACTGCCTTTTGAGCGTACCGGAAAGCACTCTCCTGCTTACAAAGGAAAAGAAGAGCAGAAAAACGTTGCATTTTACTTACTTACACTTCGTAATTTAAATGAGCCCTTTAGTCCAGCATTATTTTAAGACGTACAAAGAGCATTCATGAAGGAGATATTGCGATCAATTAACGCATTCGAGACGTGTATCCGGAGGCGGCACGTCTCGAATGAGCTAACCTTTTACTTTAACGAGAACACTGATTATATATTATTTAAAAAAAAACTGTTAACAACAGCTGTTCGCCGATATTTCGTGTGAGGATCTCTTGTCCGTCATCTTTGAGCTGTGCTAATTAATACAACCTTTACAGAACCGTTCAGATAAGAGCGCACAAGCTTGCGCTAGACCCCACATACAGTGTGCGTGCTAAAATGGCCTCCCGCAACCTTGTTCGCGTGTGATGGGCATGCGCAATGTTATTTCTGGCACATTGACCCCATCTTTCTCTAATTGGGGGGCCCTTTGTACTACTGACAATGTAAAAGCAACAGACGATCCGCTAGGATGAAAATTTTCAGGCTTTAACGTATCATCTTTAACTGATTCGAGACGTGTCGCCTCCGGATACGCGGCTTATGCCGCGTATCCGGAGGCGACACGTCTCGAATGAGTTAACATTTTGTTGTCTGTTGTCTTTTGTTTGTCTGTCTGTTGGTAGCGGTACAGGCATCATCGCGACAAACACCGCTACCGACAGACAAAGGGTGAACACATTCAAGACGCGCTGAACTCGGATACGCGGCATTGTCCCGCGTATCTAGATGCGGCACGTCTCGAATGAGTGAACGCATGAGTGACACTCCACAAGAAGATGCGGAGCAACTATTATGGTTCAAGGGGTGGTAGTCCTTTCTCTATGACACCCTCAACTTATTAATATTACATCATTTATGACAACAACAGCAACATGGGACTTTGATCAATAACTATCACATCACTTTCACAATGACATCAAAGCGACTGGTAATATTTACAAAGAACATTTACATCACCTACTACGTCACCCGTTGTTTACACTGCGATGCTATTTTTACATTACTGCTATATGAAACTCCTATACAGTAAACTCCGAATATAACAAATCGCCAGGGCCCGGGACCCAATGTTTCTTAAGAGTCCGAAATAGCTCAGGCGGTTAAGCGTCGGATCAAGATAGCGAAGTGAATCGCCGGGTCGTGGGTTCGAGTCCCTGTTCCGGCCCCGGTAGCCGGACTCGCAATCCAGGGGGAAAAGACGGGCTTGTTCCATATCATGTCGGTTGAAAAAGGTCCTGGTAAATCAAAGTGGCACAGTTGCAGTGCGCCTGAATTGATCAGTGTTCAGGTCGTACTCCACAGGCAATAGATTTCCCTGTCCCCCATAGCCCGCCCGTCAGCGCCGTCCTTTATCACTTCGGTGCCGTGGACGTTAAACCCTTAACTAACCAACCAACCAACCAACCAATTCTTGTTATATCCAATGTTTGTTTTGCGCGACAGTAATTTACGTTGAAAACTGCTGTTGTGACCTTTCAAAAAGTGTTGCTATATCCGACTTTCGTTATATCCGACCTTGTTATAAGCGGAGTAGACTGTATAATTCTTTGTTTCTTTTCAACAGTCGCCCGCCATAGCCGGGAAAAGCTTTTAAGGACCTAAAGCAGCTAGCTAGTTGACCCTTCATGACAAAAACATCAGGGAGTCAGCTTATACCCTAAGCCATTGCGATGACAAAGTCGGATTAACTCATTCTACCCCAGACACACCACAGCAAGATAAGGATCGACCATGATAGTTCAAGGGTGATGCCAGAATAGCTTGGCGCCTATGGGCGCCAAGCTAGTCTGGCATCACCCTTGAACTGTCATGGTCGATCTGTGTCCTGCACTAGAGTGCAGTCTTCTGAGGACAACGGCAAAATTTGGGGATTTCGGTGTTGGGGTAGAATGACTTAAACAAACTAAATCTTCAGCTACATTCACCCGTCCGCAAGAGGCATAGATCCTATAAGACATGTGCCTCAGGTGGAGGGGGTTGCCAGAGAAAAGGGGGCTATAGAACGATGAATCAGGAAATAATTATCGAATAAAGAATCTCGTAGCGTCTGTAGTTTGAAGTTTATCATTCACGTGATGGTGAAGCAATGTTCAGGAATGGCGCAGCGATGTTCAGGAAGAGCGAGCGACAAGGAATTAACCTCTGGATGTCTTTAGCGGTTTTCGTCGAGGTGATTCCTGCAGGAATCACCAGGACAAAAACTGCTACCGACAGCCAAAAGGTTAATTCTTTTATCTAAACATGCGAGAAAAAACTTCAACTTGATTAAGTTGGGAACTAAATTTCCGCAAATAGAAGAACTTTGTTCTGAATAGTGTGTTAGCGGCCGTGTACAATTAGTCCTAGAATAGGTTCGTTCCTAAAACATTTGGGCATGAAAGCTCTGTTAACAAGAACATGGTAAAGCTCTCATGGCTTATGTGCATGGTCGACACACCGTTCTCAAACCTGTGACCTTGACCAAAGGTCACTCAAATGGACAAATGTTACTGTGTCTTGACCATGTCCTGTATCTTGACAGTGTCTTGGTGTCGGTCAAAGTACCTGAAAAGTCCTGCGCTCTCAGTAACAATATGTGGATTTTCACATTTATTGGCATGCCTTGAATTCTGACCTTTATCAGAAGTCAATCAAATTTAGCAGGCATCGAAAGACCTCGTCATCAACTACGTATGTGCCAAGTTTATTTGAAAATTGTGCAAAACTAGCTGGAAACCACCCCCTCTCCCCCCCCCCCCCACCCCCGAAAAAAATAGGCATTTGTGGACCTGTAATGACCTTTGACTTTTCTAAAGGGCTGGCTAAACTAGGTAGGATTATGAAAACATAATCATCAGATACGTCTGTAGCCAAGTTTGAATTTGAAGTTAAAAACAGAGCACAGTCTTTGATGAAGCACGGCTAATATATGCCAAACTATGTCAATTTTTAAAAACTATTTTTTGACATTACGTGATCTTGACCTTTGAGTTGAGAGAGGTCACTCAATTCAGTCTTGTCAAGAAAGTTCTCCCTACAGGTGATCCCTGTCAATGGTTTAACTCATTCTGTCCGCGACACACCACCTGCAGGATATGTCTCGACCATGATAGTTCAAGTGTGGTGTCAGAATAGCTTGGCGCCTGTAGGCGCCAAGCTATTCTGCCACCACCATTGACCTATCATGGTTGATCTGTCTCCTGAACTGTAATGCAGTTCTCGGAGGATAACTCCAAAATGTGGGTATTTCGTACCTCGGGCACAACGAGTTAATTAGTCTCAAGAGATATATGCTAACTTTAAACGTTCAAGGTTTACGACAGACAGACGGACTATAATCCACGCAGACTCACTTTTGTAATCGCACGCGAGCAAAAATGTGATGCCGATGATAATGATGACGATGACGGTGATTGTGTTGGTGGTAGTGGTGAGGAAGACGCTGACAAGCACAACGACGACGACTTTACATATTCACGTCAGACGAAAACGATAACCGAACTACAGGAGGCACTGATCCTCAGGGGGCCCTTGCACGTTTCGTGCAGAAGCTCATGTGGCTCTAAAGCCCTTGTGACGATCATCAACAGCCTCAACCTTTGCCTCTCTTCTGAAGGCATCTTGTTTCAGACCAACGTGTTTAACCCATTAAGCCCCGCGGTCCCATTTCTCAAATTTGGGAGGTGTTGCCTAACGACTATGTACCAGTTGCAGGAGATAGATTGACCATGATAATTCAAGGGTAATGCCAGATTAGCTTGGCGCCTGAAGGCGCCAAGCTAATATGGCACTACCCTTGAATTATCATGGTCAATCAATCTCCTGCTGTAGGGCCTCGGAGCTACATAGGTTAAAAAATTTTTTTTTAATGTGAAAGAGGGATAGACATTATTGCAGGGGCTCATGTGGATTTATGCCTCTTGCTCGACTCTTCGACAATTTGAATTTACTGATATGATCCTAGGGAGCCTCACTTTTGCCCCTCTCCTGAAGGTACTTCTCCAGGTTGTCACAGTCCAGCTTGGTGCGGCAGAAGATCAGGGCTCGGTCCATGTTGTGTTTGTCTATGGCGCGAATCACGTACTCGCCCTTCAGTATCTTGATGGCCTCGCTGTACGTCTCTGTAAAGACACGAAAATAAACTGTAAATCAGCACATAAATAAAAACGCACTAGAAGATAGGTAAATATAAGCCAAGCAGCTGTAGTAGAGATATAGAGACGCACGCACGCACACACAGACACACAGCAATATCATATACCCTAGTACATTTTTCCCTGAACACATCAACTACTTTCGTTTAACAGCAAACGGTGAGATAACAAACGACCAACCTTAGATGTGTGTGTGCGCACGCGCGAGCAAGAATTTGTGAGAGGGAACTTTATTTCTTTTGTGTGTGTGTGTGTGTGTGTGTGTGTGTGTGTGTGTGTGTGTGTGTGTGTGTGTGTGTGGTGTGTGTGTGTGTGGTGTGTGTGTGTGTGTGTGTGCGCGTGTTTAGGAGTGTCAGATCACGACGAGCCTTTCTTTCCCTAAGCATGTAAATGTATATGCTTAGTTTTGTGCAAATTTTCTCGTAGTTTTGTAGCAACGGCAGGTTTGATAAATGGCTGTGTCTGTGACGATGTCAACGCCTCAACCGTTGATAAACAAAGCTTCATCGATTCATTCAGGGCGGCCTTGGGTTGCTTAAATTCGCCGAAACAACGGGTTGTCAATCTTGTTTTGCCATCTTGACCCCCGACGCCCTGCAGCAGGAATAGATTGACCATGACAATTCAAGGGTAGCGCCAGATTGGCTTGGCGCCTTCAGGCGCCAAGCCAATCTGGCGCTACCCTTGAATTGTCATGGTCAATCCATCTCTTGCAACTGGTACATAGTCGTTAAGTGACACCTCCCGAATTTGAGAAAATGCGGCCGTGGGGCTAAATGGGATAATTAAACCGTTCTGTCCACAGCCCGTGTGAGTAGGCAGACGTAACAGTCTTTCTATCGCCCCTTGTGTAACAGTCTTTCTACCGCCCCTTGTGTAACAGTCTTTCTACCGCCCTTTGTGTAACAGTCTTTCTACCGCCCCTTGTGTAACAGTCTTTCTACCGCCCTTTGTGTAACAGTCTTTCTACCGCCCCTTGTGTAACAGTCTTTCTACCGCCCTTTGTGTAACAGTCTTTCTACCGCCCCTTGTGTAACAGTCTTTCTACCGCCCTTTGTGTAACAGTCTTTCTACCGCCCCTTGTGTAACAGTCTTTCTACCGCCCTTTGTGTAACAGTCTTTCTACCGCCCCTTGTGTAACAGTCTTTCTACCGCCCCTTGTGTAACAGTCTTTCTACCGCCCCTTGTGTAACAGAGTCTTTCTACCGCCCCATGTGTAACAGAGTCTTTCTACCGCCCCTTGTGTAACAGAGTCTTTCTACCGCCCCTTGTGTAACAGAGTCTTTCTACCGCCCCTTGTGTAACAGTCTTTCTACCGCCCCTTGTGTAACAGTCTTTCTACCGCATCTTGTGTAACAGAGTCTTTCTACCGCCCCTTGCGTAACAGTCTTTCTACCGCCCCTTGTGTAACAGTCTTTCTACCGCCCCTAGTGTAACAGTCTTTCTACCGCCCCTTGTGTAACAGTCTTTCTACCGCCCCTTGTGTAACAGTCTTTCTACCGCCCCTTGTGTAACAGAGTCTTTCTACCGCCCCATGTGTAACAGAGTATTTCTACCGCCCCATGTGTAACAGAGTCTTTCTACCGCCCCTTGTGTAACAGAGTCTTTCTACCGCCCCTTGTGTAACAGTCTTTCTACCGCCCCTTGTGTAACAGAGTCTTTCTACCGCCCCTTGTGTAACAGTCTTTCTACCGCCCCTTGTGTAACAGAGTCTTTCTACCGCCCCTTGTGTAACAGAGTCTTTCTACCGCCCCTTGTGTAACAGAGTCTTTCTACCGCCCCTTGTGTAACAGAGTCTTTCTACTACCCCTTGTGTAACAGAGTCTTTCTACCGCCCCTTGTGTAACAGTCTTTCTACCGCCCCTTGTGTAACAGAGTCTTTCTACCGCCCCTTGTGTAACAGAGTCTTTCTACCGCCCCATGTGTAACAGAGTCTTTCTACCGCCCCTTGTGTAACAGTCTTTCTACCGCCCCTTGTGTAATAGAGTCTTTCTACCGCCCCTTGTGTAACAGAGTCTTTCTACCGCCCCTTGTGTAACAGAGTCTTTCTACCGCCCCTTGTGTAACAGAGTCTTTCTACCGCCCCTTGTGTAACAGAGTCTTTCTACCGCCCCATGTGTAACAGAGTCTTTCTACCGCCCCTTGTGTAACAGAGTCTTTCTACCGCCCCTTGTGTAACAGAGTCTTTCTACCGCCCCTTGTGTAACAGAGTCTTTCTACCGCCCCTTGTGTAACAGAGTCTTTCTACCGCCCCTTGTGTAACAGAGTCTTTCTACCGCCCCTTGTGTAACAGAGTCTTTCTACCGCCCCTTGTGTAACAGTCTTTCTACCGCCCCTTGTGTAACAGAGTCTTTCTACCGCCCCTTGTGTAACAGAGTCTTTCTACCGCCCCATGTGTAACAGAGTCTTTCTACCGCCCCTTGTGTAACAGAGTCTTTCTACCGCCCCTTGTGTAACAGAGTCTTTCTACCGCCCCTTGTGTAACAGAGTCTTTCTACCGCCCCATGTGTAACAGAGTCTTTCTACCGCCCCTTGTGTAAGAGTCTTTCTACCGCCCCTTGTGTAACAGAGTCTTTCTACCGCCCCTTGTGTAACAGAGTCTTTCTACCGCCCCTTGTGCGTAACGGGGGAACTCTGCTGCGTAAAAAGGAGAAGAAGAAGAAGAAGAAAAAAGAGCAGCGAGGCCGTTCATTTTATGACATCCACACTTCATCAGCAAAGGAAAGTTAAGTTAGCCCTTTTTGGGCAGCATAACTGGAGGACACAGCAAGAACGTTTGTAAAGGAGACAGTGCGAGCTGTTCACCCTTTATTGCCTGAAGCAGGTCGCGTTAACCAATCGGCTGTCGGTAGGGCGTTTTGTCGCGATGATTCCAGAGGGAATCATCGCGACAACACAAGGCGCTACCGACAGCCGAACGGTTAAAAGACCACGGGCGCGCCTGTCTACTTAAAACACACCTACACACGCACGCATACACACACGCACACGCACATACACACACACACGCGCGCGCGCACGCACGCACACACACAACGAACACAACCAAACAAAACTTGTTTGTTCTTAACAGAAAGCCCACACAGCTACGTGACCACATGTCTACTTTGAAGTAGGATTTTTTCTTCTCCTTCAGGAATCACCTCGACCGAACACGCTACCGACAAAGGGTTAATGTAACCGGAAAACTGAGTTTGCAGTTCTGCCCTCGTTGTTCTGATGCGTCCTTCTTTTTTTCTTGATTATTTTTGTTTTTGTATTTTACAGGCTCGGCAGTCAGTCTTTTTGTGCTCAATTGGCAAGAAAACGTGTGTTTAGAGGCATAATCTCCACAAAACACGAGCAAGTTGCAGAAGATTGAAAAAGAAGAAAGATTGTTTTTCCATTTGTAATCTCCCGAAGAGGACGTTTGCGGCTTTGCTTACGGCGTGATAATTCTTCCTCTAGAGATCTGAATGTCTTGTTATGCGTCTCTGCAAAAAGCGGAAATGGCGCAAAAACAAAGCGGCCGCGCAAGTCGTGGAGGCTGCTGTACTTTTCTTTCCGTTTCATGTACAGCAGAACCTGTTTCGAGCGACCCACCCTTGTCAGGGGCGGATCAGTTACCTCGAGGGAGGGGTGGGGGGTGGGGGTTCCAACTTTTGGTTTGGGACCTTGAAAAACCTGACACAAAAGGCCTTCGACGCTAGACCTTGCTTCCAGGAGTCGAAAAATCAGGGGGGGGGGTGGGGGAGGGCGGTGAGAGAGAGAGAGAGAGAGAGAGAGAGAGAGAGAGAGAGAGAGAGAGAGAGAGAGAGAGAGAGAGAGAGAGAGAGAGAGAGAGAGAGAGAGAGAGAGAGAGAGAAGGCGCGTGCGTGTTAAGACCATTCGCCAAAATATCAAACAACTAGGAAGGGATCGGGGGTGGGTGGGTTCCAAACACCCCAAAAAGGGACTTTGATTGATATAAAATTTTAACGAATTTTGAGTCGGAGAGGTAACCCCTGTAACCCCCCCCCCCCTCCAGATCCGCCCCTGCTTGTGACAGATCACCGGTCATCAGAGATAAAGGCAGACCTTTAATGACTATGTGACACTTTTTGCCCTTCAAGACACAGCACCTGTCTTTAAGACCATTAATTTCTTGCAACAAAAGTGTGTTTGCCTCAAACAGGTCCCACAAGTAAAGACTTTCAACGCCTTATAAGGATTGTTTGGGCGACTTGACAGCTGTACAGACTGTATAACTTGAAGAAGACGTATCGACCACGAAAGTTCAAGGGTAGTGCAAGATTATCTTGGCGCCTCTACTTTGGCACTGCCCTTGAACTGTCATGGCCAATCTATTTTCTGTTGTGGTGTACTAAAAGTTAACCATCTCGCTGTCGGTAGCGCTTTTTGTCGCGATGATTCCTGCAGGAATCATCGCGACAAAAATTGCTACCGACAGGCAAAGGGTGAATAAAATGGTGACTGCCACGCTTAGAAAAGACAACTACAGCGCAGTTAGGCATTTTACTGTAACAATTTATGTTATTGTGCTGTAGCTGACTTTTCTAAGCGTGTTTCTTTCTTCGTTGGGTACTTCTCGACAGCCAAAGGGTTAACCTATAAACGTGCCGCATCTACGCAGAACGTGCTGACTGTGCTAATGGGGTTGCAATGCATCTGGCTAGAGCGAGCACAAAAACGTAATCTCCTGTCAAAATGTCGTCAGTGTTTTTAGCTGAACTGAAAGAAAAACGCTCAAAATGTCGACAAAAATCAGCAAGCGCCATAGGCTAGGGGCTCATGAGGATCCATGTCGCTGTAACATCTGTTAAATGAGTTTACTGTCGATCGGCTTACGCAAATACATTCTAACTGTATGCCCGGGAGACCCGCAAAACCAACGCTGCAAAAGATAGGCGAAATTGAAAAAAAAGAAAAAAAGAAAGAAAGAAGCGCCAAAAAGGCTGCGCATGGAACTTCTGTACAGCAGAACCCGTTTTAAGCGACCACTTTTTTGTTAGGACACCTGTGTTGGGTCCCAACCTCGGCATCAACCCAACCTCGGCCAGAGTGACATATAATGCTCAAAAATGGTAAATTAACTTTTCAGCTTGAATTATTAAAGCTCTCAGAATGGGTATAATAACGGTTACATCAGTGATTACCCATCCCAATGGCCTACAGTTTCACAACATTGATGTGACAGTGCTCACAAAAAATAAGGGACGTCATAATTTCAGCTTGAATTACTAAAATGTCGGAAAAACACCTTACATCTGCAAACTACAGTCAAATTTTTGGTCTGATCAATGTTTATCCTTTAGGGGACATTTTAATAATTCAAGCTTAAGTAATATATCTTTTACCTTTTGTGAGCACTATATGTCGCACCAATCTTGTGAAATTGTAGACTCTTGGCTTGACTTCGCGAACGAAGCTTTTATAGGGGTTGCCCACGACGTCTGCAGGCCTCCTCGTGGCTGCGTAGGCCAATCCGGGACAGGCAGGTTCGACCGCAGTGGCTGCAGGGGAAGGTCTGGCCAGGGTTCTGAGTTGCGGCATCTCTGTTTTTTCTCCTGAGGCGCATGTCCTTAAGGTTAGCACTGCGAGAGTCCTCAAAGGAGACGGCTGCCTTGTAAATGGTGGAGCGCCAGGTGTCACGGTCCGCAGCAAGCGAAGACCACTGGCGGTGGTCGATTTGGCAGGCACTAAGTGACTTCTTGAGACAGTCTTTGTATCTTATCTTTGGTGCCCCTCTGTCTCGGTGTCCAGTGGCAAGCTCGACAAACAGGGTGATCTTGGGTAGGCGATGATCCTCCATCCTGAAGACATGCCCCGCCCAGCGGAGCTGCGTCTGCAGCAGCAAAGCCTCGATGCTAGCAGTTTCTGCCTGTTCAAAGACCTCGACGTTGGCAACATATTCACTCCAGTGAATGCCCAGGATGGTACGCAGGCAGCGCTGGTGGAAGCGTTCGAGAAGTCGTAGTTGGCTGCGGTAGAGGGCACAGGACTCGGAACCATACAGCAGGGTGGTGAGGACGACAGCTCTGTACACGCTGATCTTGGTGCCTGTTTTCAGCTGTTGATTGTGCCACACCCGCTTGAATAGTCGCCCGAAAGCGCTGTTCGCTTTTGCCAGCCTGCTGTCAAGCTCCTTGTCCAACTTGGCGTCCGACGTGATGATGCAGCCAAGGTAAGTAAACTGGTGCACTGACTTTAGTTCAGACTCGCCGATGGTGATGTGGGGAGGGCGATGCTCTACCGTGGGTGCCGGCTGATGAAGAACCTCTGTCTTTTTCAGACTGACCTCGAGTCCAAAGAGCTGGGCATCGTCTGCGAAGCAGGACGTGAAGCGCTGCAGGGCTCTCTCTGTGTGTGCAACGAGGGCAGCGTCATCAGCAAAAAGCAGCTCACGAATCAGTTGGTCTAGGGTTTTCGTGTGGGCCTGCAGTCGTCTGAGGTTGAACAGGCTGCCATCGAGACGATACATGATGTACACTGCATCGTCATCGTCGAGGTCCACTGTGGCCTGCTTCAACATCATGTTAAAAAAGATGGTGAAGAGGGTCGGTGCCAGCACGCAGCCCTGCTTTACACCGTTGAGAGTAGGGTGGACATTTTGGGGACATTTTAATAATTCAAGCTTAAGTAATATATCTTTTACTTTTTGTGAGCACTATATGTCGCACCAATCTTGTGAAATTGTAGACTAGTGGGATGGCTAATCACTGATACACCCGTGATTATACCGATTCTGAGGACTTTTAGTAATACAAGGTGAAAAGTTAGTATACCTGACTATTTGTGACCAGTATATGTCACTTTGGCCGAGGTTGGGTCGACGCCGAGGTTGGGACCCAACAACTGATTGATTGATTGTACTTTGCTTAACGTCCCGACAGCAACAAGGCTTTCTCAGGACGTGCCTGCACTGCTTGTGAAAAAAATAAATAAACAGAACATTGAATAAATCCAGACCAAAAAGGTGACTGCCAAGCGTGTAATATGCAAAGAAGTACCCAACGGAGAAAGAAACACGCTTAGAAAAGACGGGTACAACACAATTTATTAATATTTCGGGTAAATACCCTTTGTCAAAATAGACAAACAAACAAACATAAGTAGCGGCTAATCTCTATGTATGTTTGTTTGTTTGTCTATTTTGACAAAGGGTATTTACCCGAAATATTAATAAATTGTGTTGTACCCGTCTTTTCTAAGCGTGTTTCTTTCTCCGTTGGGTACTTCTTAGAACATTGAATGTATGTCGCCAGCCGGTCAAATACATTAAATAAACCTAACACATGGGGCCTAAATAAAGCTAAGACCATTTAGCAACACACATCCAGTATCAAGAGCTACAGACAGTGCAGACAGTAGGGAGAGTTTTAAAAAGGCAAATACAAGTGAATGGACAAAGGGTAGACAGAAACACATGCCCCAGAATAGAGAGAAAAACCCACCCTGTGGGGCTGACCAGGGTGACCCTGGGAACTAAAAAATACCTAACCCCAACCAAGTGCCCCAGGGCAGACCCGGGTGGGGACACCCAACAACTGACCCAACAAACGGTCCTGACAGTGACATTTTCTGCACTTCAGGACTTCTCTTGAAACAGTACCTGTCTGCTGAGACCACTTTTTTTTAACTTGCTAAACAGGTGGTTGCTCCAGACAGGTTGTACTGTATACGTAATACGGTGTTGCTCCCCCCCCCCCCCCCCACCGGTCCTCGCCTCTCCATACCAGCCGATTGAAAAAAAAAATGCAAACATTTTCTTAACCCTTTCGGTGCCAGTGATCACAAATTGCGCATCTGAAACGATTGCAAACAGATCGACATTCACGCGAAGAACACAGATATAAATAGGACAAAATTAGGCATATGGAACATAAGACTAACAGGCGCCCTCGCGACAGCGGGGGCTCATGAGGGTTTATGTCTCTTGCAGATGGTAGCGTTCGCTTGCACACTGAACGACATTCACATGAAGAACACAGATGTAAATGGGACAAAATTAGGTTTAAAGAAAATAAGACTAACAAGAGACATAAATCCTCATGAGCCCCCGCGACTGCGGGGGCTCATGAGGGTTTAAGTCTCTTGCAGATGGGTAGCGTTCGCCTTGCAGATAAGAGAGTTAATTTGAAAAAAAATTCAGATGACTCACTTTGAGACATCTAATTCGCGGTGAGTGTCATTTAGCGCCATATTATAAGTTATTGGTCTCAAGGGTTTGCTACACGGACCCTTGTAGGCCGGCCTTCGGGGTACAATGGTTCCTTTGACCTCCCTCAGGCCTACAAGGGTCCGTGCAGCAAGCCCCTGGTACCAATAACGTATTTGTTTTCATTCCTCCACTATTTTCGTAAAAGAAATCAAGAAGAAATCCTCCGACCTGGATCAGGCAGGACATGGCTGACGTCAAAGGAATATAAATTTATACATAATAGACATATGACGTAATTTAAAATATTTCATGACGTTGCTGTCTCCAGTAGTGTGCCTGTTGTTTCGAACAACACTAAGTAACTTTTCACTTTAGAACGTTTTGCCCCGGTGATCTTTTATAGAACAAAACTGGCATCCAAGATGCGTCACAAAGAGGGCTACAAGAAGTCCTCCATTTGTCGCTACAAGAGTTTTGTAGCTCGGTCATGTGGTACAGTTTGCGCTAAAGGGATTAGTCGTGTGACTTAGGGATGAAAACAACGGGTTTTACACTTTTCACCCACACTTAAACTCTTATTTTCGCGGATCTATGTTCATGGTTGTGTAGGCCGTGTCATCCAAAACAGGATTTTATAATATATTTTCATTGTTTTCTAGGATCTAGAAGCCCAATCGCTGTTTCGTGTCATCTATAGCTTAGGATAACCATACACTTTTTCTTTATCTACGATTCTGATCATTTTAACTTCTATAAATCTAATACTTACAATTAGACTCCGCCCCCCCCCCCCCCCTTTTCCCAATCTTTTAAAGGAACTTAGAGATGAACGTTAAAAAATAATCAGTCTAAGTGTAATCAGCTTTCAGGCAAACACCACATGTGTGACGAGCATTAGCCATTCGGCTTTAAGCGCTACCGACAGCCAAAGATTAAGAACGACCGCTTTAATCCCGTGGAGTATGCCAACCACGGGTATTGTTCACAGTTTCAGTGGATGTGTTCACATGGGGTTAACAAAGATTGCATATAAGTGGGGGGAAAAAACCTCCTCATATCTGTCTCCGGCAAAAAGCAGTTTCCGTCTAAATCAACGCAAGGGGGCAAAAACAAACACCGAATTGTGGCTCCGATAGCAGTTCGCAAGAGCATCTCATTTTCTGTGTACCCCGAGAGGCTTAACACCCTCCAGCGAACACGCACTAATCTGCAAGAGGCATAGATTCTCATGAGCCCCCGCATCCGCGGGGGCTCATGAGAATCAATGCCTCTTGGTGTTACAGTTTAGGGCCGAGGTCAGTATTCGTCCAGCAAAAACGGCCATCGAGCGACAAGTCCAAAAGGGGAAACAAAACAAACTCGCCCCAAATTTGATTTCGACTCGGATGAACCTAGTTCGATTTAGTCTGTCGGTGAACGGGTGCAACTCTGACAGGAACAGAGCCCAACGTACCCGGGCACACGAGGCTTAAGGAAATACAGCAACATACATCAGTGTCTCTCTGGAAGAGCTACAGACGACTGGCGTCGACACATTGATGAATCTGCTATTGGTCAAACCAGATGGAGACACTGACCAATAGCAACATTGGCTAACGCGGTACACCCTGACTGGAATAAAATGTTGCTTCCTTCTTTTTATACAGTTGCCTGGGCACAACACTGACAACCGTTCATTCCAAAATGGATAAATGCAAATCGTCACACTTATATGCCAGTTCCACTGTACCCACGACGACTTTTTTTCTGCGATTCAAAAGTCACGAATTTGTATTAGTCGCAATCAAACATCACGATTACTTTTTACTGTATTCTCTTTCGACTGGCCGAAACGTTAACAAGAGAGGGGTGGAGGTTGGGGAGGGGGGGATAGGGTGTGGTGGGTGGGGGGGGGGGAGGGGCGAGGGTGGGGGGCGGGCGAAACGAGACGAGGCGATGGGGAGACAAGGGACGGCTTTCATATCCTCTATTTCACAATAAACGGACAATCTTTGAGGACTTTGGGGGGTTTTGTGAGAGTGGGCGGAGGTGGAAGACTCTCAGCTTTCATGAAATAAACAGAGAGTTACACAAGCACGAAAATGGTATTGTGGCTTTCACGTTTTACAACGACTATTTGTTCACGAATCATGGATTAAATAATGGCAACCACGAATCACAAAAACCGGAAAGGCCAATCATGCTGCAGCAACGCGATTTTAGGACATACCCAATGCGCAAAAGGCCATCGGGCCTACGTCTACGGGCCTACGCCTACGTCGGCCGCCGTTGGCCCGCGCACAGCCGTGAGCGGCTCAATGACGGCCAACGTCGGCCCGATGGCCTTTTGCACATTGGGTGCGCCCCATGACATCTAATTTTTTCTCCATTTTGAACGCAAATGGCCCATTCGGACCGCGCCTCGGGAGGCTGTCAGGGGAAAAAAGTCTGCTCACGGCACAAATATGGTATCCTCGTTGACTAATGGGCTTTTACTTTTTTACACCCTAAAATGTTCCTGTAACCCCTTTACTGTCGAGAAAAAGGTGAACTCGGCCCAACTGCAAGAGGCATAGATCCTCACGAGCCCCCGCAGTTGCGGGGGCTCGTGAAGATCTATGCCTCTTGCTCAGATAAATGTGAATCCACCTTCCTCTTTGTTCATTCAAGCTATTTCAAAAACGAAATACGCGTCCGATGGCAGAGAAGGGGTTAAAAGAAACGTCGTTTTAATCGTTTATACCACACATAAAGAAGGGAAAAAGGAAAATAATAAAATTATAGGCTGCATGTTAATCGTTTATACCACACATAAAGGGAAAAAGGGAAATAATAATAATTATAGTCTGCATGTTAATCGTTTATACCACACATAAAGAAGGGAAAAAGGAAAATAATAAAATTATAGGCTGCATGTTAATCGTTTATTCTTTTCTTTTTTTTAAAAGCAATAATCGTTTATTCATTTTTTGGGTGTGTTGTAAATCTCGAGTGCATGTTCAGAACGCTGTTCTATAAATCGGACAGTTGCTGTACGAACTATAATATAATGGCAACAACATACCTCCAGGCATAAAAAAGAAACAAGTTTGGAGTCTTTTTTTTTTTCCTCGGCTGGTTGTTCCAGCAATCAAACATATTAAGTCAGAACTAACGCTCCATTTAACACGTGTATTCGAAATGTAACCCGGTCTTCTCTGTGAGACAGGTCCAGGAGAAATGCATTGAGCAGCAAATGGACCTCTACGCTGTCTTCATAGATCTGACCAAAGCATTCGACACTGCAAACAGAGAAGCGCTTTGGGTCATCCTCGCAAAACTCGGCTGCCTCAGGAAGTTCACCAACATCATCCGCCTCTTCCATGATGGAATGGTAGGAGTTGTCCAGTCAAACGGCGACACATGGCACCCTTCGACATTTCCAACGGTGTGAAACAAGGTTGTGTTCTTGCCCCGGTCCTCGGCAACAACATGCCTCCAGCCATAAAAAAAGAAACAAGTTTGGGGTCTTTTTTTTTTCTCGGCTGGTTGTTCCAGCAATCAGACATATTAAGTCAGAACTAATGCTCCATTTAACACGTGTATTCGAAATGTAACCCGCCTGCCCCACACGTCCTCGGCCTGAGTCGCACATATATAAATAGGACCAGACCGAATGAACAAGAGGCATAGATTGTCGTGAGACCATGCGGCTGCAGGGGCTCATGGCAATCTGTGTCTGTTGTAGAGAAATTAAGCTAGAGGAGGTAATGTTAACGACATAAAAAATACAAGCTCCGTAATATGTCTGCGACTAGTCAGATAAAAAGCACCCAAGGGGGGAAGGGAGATAACAAATGGAACTGCCTAGGATTGCCTCCCTTCCGGACCTCAGCTAACACCCATCCGGCTGCAAAGGGCGTAGATCCTCGTGAATCCTTTCAGATACAGGGCCCATGAGGATCTATGCCACTTGACGGTAGAAATCCTATCCAGTGAAATTCTCAGGATTATTCCGTTCTAACTCAGCAAAGGTCCTCGGGCACACTACAGCCGTCGTGGGCCCGAATACGTTTTGCTACAGGGGCTGCTTTGGATGCACGCGCGCTTACAGCGACCCGCTCCAGGTCAGGCTTTGACTGCTAAATTTCACCGATACAACGCGTTTTTAATGTTGTCTAGCCTCAAAGATGACTTTTCTACCCTTGTTTTCACACCCATATGAGTAGGCACACCTAACAGAGGATTTCTTCTGCTTCTGGCTCCAGTTGCTGGAACTTTCCTACTACACAGCAGAAAACTGGCAGACACGTGTTAGACATTACGACGTCAAAATGTATCAGTTAGCCCTTTAGTTAGTTATTTGGGTTTAACGCCGAGCAGGCAACTAAGGCCATCTCACGGCAGAAGTTAACCCTTGAGCACAACATTATTGCAAGATATCATAAGAACATTTATAACAGAGATAATGAGAGCTATTAATCCTTCTTGCATAGAGCAGGTCGCTTTAAAATTGCGCCGTAATATGGTGTCCAGCATGGAAGTCAGCGCAGATCCACGATTCCGAGGTAAAACGCACCCCAGCATAGCTCTAAAACAATTTACAACAGGCAGATGCGAGGACTCATGAGGATCTATGCCTCTTGCAGGCAAATGGGTTGATTGATTGATTGTACATTGCTTAACGTCCCGACAGCAACAAGGCTTTCTCAGGACGTGCCTGCACTGCTTGTGAAAAAAAACTAAACAGAAAATTGAATGTATGTCGCCAGCCGGTCAAATACATTAAATAAACCTACAACATGGGGCATAAATAAAGCTAAGACACATCCAATATCAAGAGCTACAGGCAGTGCAGACAGTAGGGAGAGTTTTAAAAAGGCAAATACAGGTGAATGGACAAAGGGTAGACAGAAACACATGCCCCAGAATAGAGAGAAAAACCCACCCTGTGGGGCTGACCAGGGTGACCCTGGGAACTAAAAAATACCTAACCCCACCCAAGTCCCCCAGGGCAGACCCGGGTGGGGGTCAGGCAAATGGGATGTCGACGAAAAAAAATTAGATTTTATTAATAATTCATTTATTAAGGTTTAACGCCGAGCAGGAGAGAATGGCCATCTCACTGCGTGACTAAAAACCGCGATACATCGGCCCCCAAATCGAAATTTGATGAGTCGCCCCAATGCTATGTAACCTGTGCAGATCTGTGCCGCTTGCAGATAATTCACTTTCGTGCAGAACGTAGATACATCGGCGCAAATGAGTTGTTCCAATGTGATGTAAATTGAACGCCAGCAAGAGGCATGGATCTTCATGAGCCCCCGCAGATGCGGTGGCTCATGAAGATCTATGCCTCTTGCACGTGAATGGACTTCGCTACTGGGAGAATGGTATCCCCAAATCGAAGTTTGATGCGTGTCCCTGTGCGAGCATCTGTCCGAAGCGATTACGATGAATGGGTCTAGGGGCAGTGGACCAAATCGTTTTCCGGTCCCAATACACCGGCTAAAATACTCTAGTGCTGGTTCATGAGCATAGACTTGTCCGCGACAGACAGTTGGGCTACTCGACAGAGCCACTGAGCCACAACTTGAAAATCACTACGTCCATCGTACGCTTAAAAAAAAAAAAAAAAAGACAAAAGGGTGATTGTAAAGCGTGTAAACTAATATAACACTCAACAAAATAAAATCCCACAAAAACACCACTACCACACCACAAAGCAACAAAACAAAACAAACAAAAACGTGGAGACAAAGCAGCAAGAGGTACAGAGCCTCGTGAGCCCCCGCAACTGCGGGGGCTCATGAGGATCTATACCTCTTGCAGTTGGGTGGTGTTCACGTTTTTTCGGCGCTGAACGGGTCAAGGTTCAGTCAGGAAATGGGGAAACAAAAATCAAAGGAGGCGACCGCATCAAAACGTGATTTCGTGCCAAGACGACAGTTAAGAAGTCGCATGCGAAAGCCATAGGTACACATGACTAATAATGGCGTGCTTAACCCCTTCACTGCCGAGAAAAAGCGAACAGATCTCGACTGCACGAGGCGTAGATCCTCATGAGCCTCATGAGGATTTGCGCCTCTTGCTGAGACCAGATTTACATCCATGTCCCTTGGACGGTTGTGGCTTTCGGTCGCTGATACAAAGATTTCAGAAACAAAATATGCGTCCCGTGGCAGGGAAGAGGGCAATTTTCCAGCAATAGCACGTAACGGCAGCAGAATTACTGACAAGGGTAGTGCCAAGTACGGTCGCCGCTTTGACCGTGCTAGTTCAAGGCTAGTGCAAGATTAGCTTGACACCCGTCCATGAATTGGCAAAGTCAATCCATCCCCTTCAACTACGATAAGATAAGATAGAACTGTATTGCCATATGTACAAAATACATTAGGAAAGCTTCTCGGTGCTGCGTAACATCAAAAGAAAAACATAAAACACATATAAAATATAATGAAACTGCTCGCACACAACACACACACGCACGCACACACACACACACACACACACACACACACAGGTGCTCACGATCGACGTCACACAGTAGAAGAGCGGCTCCGCACATTTTTAGCATTTTGCAACATAATTACTTAATTAGTGACTTTAGAACAACGACAGGGTGATTCAGCTCATCATGCCGATCAGTTCGGTAGCTTTTCGTGCCATTTGTGGTACCTTTTACTGGACTTTTCAAAACTTCATGGCACGCAAAGCACAGAGGAAGGCAGCCCTACGTTACCGCACTGTCAGTGTCAGCGGACCGGTGGCAGTCATACTCGTGTTTTTGGTCGGCTTTCTGCTCCGGTGCGGCGATGTCGAAGCGAACCCAGGCCCACCGAAACGACAGACTCTTTTGACATGCCAGGGGAACCAAGACAACCAGTCGCCCGGGGGTGAGACAAACGCAGTGTCTGAGCCGACTATTGCGGATGTGTTTAAAATGTTGAATGTGATGGACAAAAAGATGGACAGTATGAAAGCTACAATGCAGGAGCAGATGGACAAAATTCAGAGTGACTTTACTGCGGTGATGAAAGAAAACAAAGAGTTGAAGGAGAAAGTTACGCAGCTGGAGGAGTGAGTGAGTGAGTATAGATTGCTTTACGTCCCGCAAGCGACATAGGCCTTCTCAGGACGTGTCTGCGCTAAATGAAGAAGAGAACTGCAAGAAGCACAGACAGGAGGGAGAATTTCAAAAGAAAAATACAGATGAATGGACCAGAAAGACAGAAATACAAACCCCCAAAAGAGTAGAACCCACCTTGCAGGGGTTAGACAAGGTGACCCTAGGAACTAAAAAGTAGACAACCCCACCAAGGCAGCTGGAGGATAAGTTGGATGATTTGGAGGGGCGGAGCAGACGCAAGAATCTGATCTTTCACGGAATCCCCCACCCCCAGGGGCGCTCAGAGACTTGGGCGGACTGTGAGAAAGCTGTCAAGTCAATGTTGAAGGACGAGATGGGCATAGAGGAGGAGATCGAGGTGGAGCGTGCCCATCGTCTGAAGGGGGGCAAGGCGCCCCACCCCATCATCGTGTGCTTCAACAAGTACAAAGACAAGGAGCGGATCCTGTTTGAGCGCAGAACGCTGAAGGAGAACAGGTCCCGGGTCTACATCTCTGAGGACTTCACCCCTCGGGTGAGGGACGTGCGCCGCAAGCTGCTACCCTTCCTCAAGGAGGCCAAGCAGGCGGGGAAGAAGGCCTTCCTCCGCTTCGACTCCCTCGTTGTTGAGGGAAAGACCCACGCATACGACGCTGCTACCCAGAGGCCAGTGGAGCGCAGGGGGCAGAAATGAGGGGCAGGCCGGCATGTTGACCCAGCAACCAGGAGAAGACAGCCCGTCCCTCATTTAGACCCCCAGGGCCCTCACCATGTGTCTTCAAAGGACGACTTACCTGCACACACACACACTCAAGTGCCCACACTCAAACCCACACCAGCACACTGTGATGATGAAAGTGGTAGTGGTGAAAGTGGTAGCTCTGTGTTTCGCATCATGGCATGGAATATCCAAGGTCTTGTAAATAAGCTGAAAAGTGTTTCTTTTAGGCAGTTCTGTGAAAAGTGTCAAATTTTTGCATTTTCAGAGATCTGGTCGTGTAAGCAAAATGTTATAGAGGATACCTTTCCAGAGTATCAGGTGTTTTTTTCACCACGTACACAAAAGTTGAAAGGGGGCGTGGCCGTGTGTGTACATAAATCTATAGCCTGTCATGTGTTGCGTTTAATGCAGGCAGCTGAGGATATTGTGTTTCTAAAGATCGGTAAGTCTGTTTTGAACTCTGCATCTGATGTTCTGGCAGCATTTGTGTATGTGGCTCCAGAGCGTTCTGTTGTATATGGTGAAGATAACGTTGATGGTTTTGAAGTGTTAGAAAACTACATGGCTCAAGTGTTACGTGCTCATCCTGAGCTGCCTTGGCTATTATGTGGCGATTTTAACGCCCGCACCGCCGGTCTGTCTGATACTGATTTTATTGATGATAATACACACGTGCAGCCTTTACAGGAATTAACAGATCTGCTAGAGGATGTACCACAAAGCCCACGGAGGTCAAAAGATATTGGCGTAAACAGTTTTGGTCGGAAACTGATAGAACTATGTCAAGAGTACTGTTTGTTTATTGTCAATGGCAGAACGAAAGGTGACAGTGAGGGATAAATTACGTGCGTGGCCAACAGAGGCAAAAGTGTGGTGGACTACTGTATTTGCTCTCAATCCGTGTTTGACCTAGTGACCGATATGTTTGTTGCAGACAGGTGCGAGTCAGACCATTTCCCCATTGTAACCACGTTTACTTCTTTTCAGTCTGTTTATTCATGTGATGATGATGATTTAAATGATGATATAATACTAGAGGAAGGGGTTAAATTTGTTTGGAAAGAAAACTATGCTGAGTCCTTTTGGGCATACATTGAAGATAATCAGGAGACTCAATTTCAACACTTTTCGTCAGCGCTTGACTCGAGTGTAGAAGAAGGGTCGGCCTGTTTTGTAGCATTCATTCAGAAGGCGGCTGACAAAATGAGGTCAGGTAAGAAGGTAGGTGGTGAATCCCGTGCACAGCCGCCGTGGTGGGACTCGGACTGCGAGTTAGCAAAACAAAACAAGTACATACAGTTGAAGCAGTTCAGACACACAAACACACATGACGACTTAGGGAAGTATCTTGACATGAAGAAAGAATTTAAGAAGTTGTGTAAAACAAAACAAGTAGAGTACAACGCACGGGTTTTGAATGAGCTCAACGATGCATGTAACGATGCAAATTCAAGAACATTTTGGCAAAAAATAAAGTCTCTGACTGGTGTTAAGAAGTTGTGTTCTGATGTTATTTCACCACGCGTGTGGTATGATTATTTTCGTAATTTGCTAAATGTGGATCAGAATGTTGATGATTCAGGTTTCAGCAGACAGGCCGAGGGTGTTTTGAATGACCATATATTATCTGATGATTGTGATGGTTGTCACAATGCAAAATGTGACGAGGAAATCACGCAGGATGAAATTCGCAGTGCTATTAATAGCATGAAGAAAGGGAAAGCATCAGGCCCTGATGGCTTGCCCACTGACCTTTTTCATCATGCAGGTGAGATCCTTGTGAAATTTCTGCATCCTTTGTTCAATCGTGTGTTTCAAAGTGCGGAATACCCTGAAAGCTGGACCATGGCTGTGATATTTCCACTACACAAAAAGGGTAACCCTAGAAATGTTGACAACTACAGAGGAATTTCTCTTTTGAATGTTATCAGTAAGTTGTACAGTTTTGTCATTAACAACAGGTTGATTCGTTTTTGTGAAGAGAATGATTGTATTCCTGAGGCTCAAGCTGGCTTCCGTAAAGGGTACAGTACTATAGACAACATTTTTTGTTTACAGGCACTAGTGCAAAAGTATCTTAGCAAGCAGGGTGGCCGTTTTTACACCATGTACGTAGACTTTTCTAAAGCTTACGACAGTGTGCACAGAACAAAACTGTTGTATCTCTTGTTACGTAAAGGAGTTCATGGTAAGTTGCTTCAGACACTGGAGAGTATGTACAAACATGTAAAAGCTGCTGTAAGGGTTGGAACCAAAGTTACCGACTACTTTGATTGCATGTCAGGGGTGCGACAAGGTTGTGTGTTGAGCCCACTGCTGTTTTCTATCTTTCTTTCAGAATTTGAGACAGAAATATCATCGTGCGGTGCACGTGGCATTGATATTTTTGCGGACCCACTGGGTATTTTCCTTCTTATGTATGCTGATGATATAGCCATTGTCTCTGACTCTGTAGCAGATCTCCAAAAGAAAATTAATTGTTTAGAAAAATACTGTAAAAAATGGGGTCTCACTGTGAACATGGACAAGACAAAAGTGGTAGTCTTCAAAAATGGAGGTTTTGTGAAAAATTGTGAAAAATGGTTTTATGCTGACAAGCAGATTCAAGTCGAGTCCAGTTATACTTACCTTGGTGTGATATTTTCCTCTACTCTTAACTGGGCTAGATGTGTAGAAAACTTAGCTGGAAAAGCCAGGAGAGCAGTTGCAGGCATCAAAAGACTATACTTCAAATTACAAAACTTGCCAGCTGACACTGTTTTTCACATTTTTGATGTCAAGATTAAGCCCATTGTGCTATATGGGTCAGAGGTTTGGCGTTTCCAGAGGCATGATGTAATTGAGCAGGTTCATATAAAGGTTTGTAAAATGGTCCTTGGTGTTGGAAGAGACTGTAAAAAACAATATTGCGCTGGGTGAGTGTGGAAGATTTCCTATGTATATTGATGCCTATGTTCGAATGGTGAAGTATTGGTGCAGACTTCTTACCATGTCAGAAAACAGATACCCAAGACAGTGTTACACGATGTTATATATGCATGATGCCTCAGGTAGATCGAACTGGGCTACGCAAATAAAGACTCTGTTGTGTATGCACGGGTTTGGGTATGTGTGGGAAATGCAGTCAGTTGGAAACACTCCTCTGTTCATTCAGATATTCAAAGATCGGCTGATGGATTGTTTCCGACAGGACTGGCATGCATCCCTTACATCAAACACAGAATACTGCCATTACCACCCAAAAATACTTAGAGCAAGTTACATAGGGCAGCTGACTTCTTGTGAACTCAGGCGGGCAATTTGTTTACTTAGATGTAACCGTTTACCTTTAAACGGAGTATCCAGATTTGGAAAACCCATCACTAATCCAGAATGTAATTCATGTGATTGGCATAAGGCTGAAGATTTGTGTCATTTTCTTTTCGAGTGTCCAAAATATTCCCCTTTACGTAAAAAGTACATTCCACTGTTTTACTACAGATTCCCATCCGATCTCAAAGTTCAGCTGCTGTGTGGAAACCTACATGATAAACTGGTCTTTAAAGTTGCTATGTATATTTCAGGGTGCCTTAAATTAAGGAATTAGAGGGATTTGCTTTGAACTTTTGTTGTTTTTGTTTATTTATGTGCGCTGATGTAATGCTATGTGATTGTGTTCTTTACAACCACCTTCCTGTATTTTCTGGTTGTAAATTGTATTTTGTGTTCATATGGGCCTGATGGCCTGCAAAAACTGAAATAAATTTATTATTATTATTATTATTATTATTACACACACACACACACACACACACACACACACACACACACACACACACACACACACACATCAATAACTATTGTGGTATAAACGTAAAGGCAATAAACAAGATTTCACATTGACACAAATGATAGAAGACCTATCACAACATAAGACTGGCACGCACGCAGAAATTTGAGTGCCCATCCCAATGAAACGCAGAAACTGGAGTTCAGATAATAGGTGAACTGAACAAATCAAATTAGCCCGAAACAGACACAACAGTTTATTTCGAGTTTGATTCCATTACATCCTTGGCGGAGATATTTAGGCTAACTCCCCTGGGAGCTCGCGAGAATCTCGGCTTCTCACAAATGGACGGAGCACGTCTAGTGCACAGTAAACAGATTCTCTATCCCTGGGGGCTTCATGAGGGTCTTGTCGGCTTTATTTTCCAGAAGCGTGGCTTACCATCCATGCATCGTCTCGCCATCAAACACGCATCTCTTTGCTGAGTGCATTGTGGCGCAGTTATATTCCCCACTCAAAATAGTGTCCTTAATTGGCGGAACAGATGCAGACAGGCTTAGATCAGCAAGAGGCATAGATCCTCATGAGCCATGCTTCGGCAGGGGCTCATGAGAATCTATGCCTCTTGGAGTAGGAAAAGATTGTTCGCGTTATAACAGACCTCTAGAGAAATCAAACATATAGACCATAGCCGCGGGAAAATGCTATAAGCTGACGGGAATATGTTGAGGCCGGAGACACAGAACGACTGAAAATGCAACGCCCAATCACCTCCCCTGTCTCAAACACACGCGTAAATGTGTCAGGAGGAGGCATAGATGTTAGAACTGATGACTGGATCTACTCAACTTTTGGATGAAATTTTTTCTTTCAACCCTTTCAGTGCCAGCTGACGCAGATTGTGCTCCTGCACTCTTTGTTAATTCTACACCAAAGAACCCTAGATGTCCCAGGAACATGATTGAACGTGGCGTCAGCAAGAGGCATAGATCCACATGAGCCCCCGCAACTGCAGGGGCTCATGAGGATCTACACCTCTTGCATTCGGATGGTGTTCACATTTTCTCGACACTGAACGGGTTAAACTGTCTTGTGTTCTTTTTAAGTTCTATCGACTGTGACACGTAAGTTAATTTTTATGTTTAATTTTCATTTATTTTTTATTTTATATACTAAAGTTCTATACATCGTAATAATTAAATCTGAGAGAAAGCGACAAATCTGCCATTCACTATAAAGTGCAGTAAAGCCCTAACAGCGATGACTCACGCAAACATTGTCAAAGAATAGGAAATCAAACGTGACTGGATGCACGAATTAAATCCTTTGAGAACAGGAAGGGGGGAAAAAAAACATAGCTCAAAAGAATGCATAATCCAAAACAGATTGAATTAAACCGCACGCCGGAGAAATCTATCGAGACAGCGTGAGAACAATTTAAAACTAGACGTGACCATGTCATAATTATTTGACTGCACGCGCTAAACTTACCGGGATGGTAATAAAAGCTTTAAAAATGCGCGCTATTAGGAACGAATGAAATAAACAATCTAAACCCACGTGCAAAGACAGTGAAACTTAAATAAATACTTTAAATAAATTTACATACAATAAAGTCGCATGCACGAGTTGACACAACAGAATGGTTTAGATCGAATCTTACCATTAGAACTTGCCCTTTGAATGAAGCATAGGTTTGAGCTCATCCAAGGCGCCCCGCATCAATAGCTGCGGAAGTGTCGTATAGCGTTGCCGGCGGCAAGCCGGCAACGCTATACGACACTTCCGCAGCTATCGATGTGACCCCCGGTACCTTGAATGAGTTAATGCGCCGCGTGAGTGAGTGAGTGAGTGATTTTATTTACCCAGGGAAGAGGTTATAGGCGCGCAGGCCTTTCTCACAAACTGCCCTTTCTACAACTATTATAAATATCAGAGAAAAGTAACGCAAAACAAAGCAAATACTGGTCAATAGTACACAAAGATACTATTACATGCACTCACTCACTCACACGTGCGCTCGCAAAACACACACACGCACACACACACAAACACACACACAACATTAGCCAAGGCGAGTGCACGGAAGCATTATCACACCTGTATGTAGAATGAAAGGACCGGTTTGACAAATAATTAAAACTATAATGCATCAATAAGGTGAAGCAATGACACGGTAATATCAAAATATGTCATGATTCAACCAGTTATGCGTTCAACGTCTTCTTGAAAATATTAGATATATATATATATATATATATATATATATATATATATATATATATATATATATATATATATATATATATATATATATATATATATATATATATATAGCGGCGCGAAAGCGGTAGCAACACGAATCGAGAACATGGAAAAAGAACATAGAAAGAGAGAATGAGTGTTTACATATAATGATAGAATTACAGATGTACGGCGCATTTCCATATAGCGGCGCGACAGTGACTCGAAAGCGGTAGCAACAGCGACATGAATCACAGAAATGAAGAATGAGTGTTTCCATATATATGCGCGACGCGATTGCGGTGCGACAAGGGACAGCGGCGCGGCAAATTTGTATGGTCCCATGGAGTGCCTCAACGGTGATTCAGCCGTAATTTTACTGTGAAGGGAGCGTGGTTTCAGTATGAAACAGCATATCGCAAGGTTGGTTAGTTCGGGTTTAACGTCCACAGCACCGAGGTGATCATGGACGGCCCTGACGGGCGGGTTATGGGGGACAGGGAAATCTATTGCCTATGGAGTACGACCTGAACACTGATCAACTCAGGCGCACTCCAACTGTGCCACTTTGATTTACCAGGACCTTTCAACAGCATATCGCAACAATACTAAACAACTTATATAGGGGCTCGATGTCGCGTGTCGCGCCGATATATTGAAACATACAAAGCGATTTACCGCCTGCTGCTATTATGGAAACGCAGCCTTAGAAAAAAGAAAGAAGAAATTGAAGGAAGTTATACATTAATATTTCAGCAGACAGCCAGACAAGTCGATTTTGCAGACAAGTGAAATTTTGTGCCCAGACGACAATTTCCAACAGCACTGTCACATTTGTTTGAATAAACGCGCTGACTCGGAATGGGAGCTGTTTACGTAACAGTTAATCTGGTCATGCTGAACCCTTTTGCTGCAAGTGGACGCTGATCGTGTTTTTAATCATTGTAAATCCAGCCGTTGAAGGAACGTGGATACAAAGCGGTTTCAGCAAGAGGCAGAGATCCTCACGAGGATCTACGCCTCTCGGCAGTGAATGGGTTAAAACACAATATACTACGTGCCCTTTGAAATCCAACAGAACTCAAAAGTATCACGTCTTGTTGGGTTGAAGAACTGCAGCTTCCCTTTATACCCTCACTTGTAAAATTGATTTAGAACACTCGACAAAAAAGCAGTATGTCCCACAAGAGCAATCAGAGCCATATCGTTTCATGCAACTGCATGATATTGATTTCAAAACATGCTTTAAAGAAGCAATATGCCCCACGAGAGCCACTAGAGCGGTATCGTTTCAGCTGATTTATAGCCGTACGGTTGGTTGGAGAATAGCTTCAGTTATGCACTCCACTTATGATGTTGATTGAAAACATACACAACATTAACTCATTGGCGCGCATCCGGAGGCGGCACGTCTCGAATGAGTTAACACTTGATCACTGCCTGAGATTAGAACCTGTCGTAATTACTGCAGTTTCACGCCCAGACAGCCTTGTCTGCGCGAGGCACGTCGATGTGAGGCAGGTCAGCAAGAGGCACAGATCCTCATGAGCCTCCGCAGATGAGAGGATCCGTGTTTTTGCATTTGTATCTTGTTCGCTTTGTCCTGGCTTTGACCGGGCCTAACCGTTACCATACATCGCCCATTTATATCCAAATCCATCTCGCTCACAGACTACGCAAAATATGTGATATGAACTGCTAGTGTATAAGCGAACTAAATTACTGTGCATCCCCCCAAAAAAAAAACAACAACAAAAAACAAAAAACAAACAAATAAACAAACACACACACAACACAAAATAATGAAACTGAGCATGTCTTAGTAAGTCCTGCGATTTTTAAGCCATGTACCCTGTGTTTAACCTTAAATCATTCGAGACGTGCCGCCTCCGGATACGCGGTACAAGCCTCAAATGAGTTAATACTAATGAGTAATTCTTCATAAATAATAGCTCGCTAGGTACGTGTCTGTGACTGACATAAAAACTTTGAACCGTTTAATTTCGTGCATCCATATTTGCACAAAATTCGCTGACGTTCAACAGCCTTATTCAATGCTTTCACCGTTTCATTTGTTTTTCAGGCATTGGCTTCTTTCGTATTTCAGCCGTACATTTGAGTTTGCCAGACATTCTTTTTTTTTAAAATTCAATGCACTTGTCATTAAAAAAAAAATCAACGGTCTGCAAGAAGCACATACTCCCGTGGGGCTCATGAGAATCGGTGCCCTTAGCTGGCTATATTTACATAATATATTCGTCTCTGAACCAGTACAATTACAATGGAATATCAACATAACACGATTGACCCAACAACACCACACACATTGTTAAGTGGTAGAGTCGTAGTCGTAGTATGATAAACACACGAGACGCACGCACGTAAGGTTCTTTTTAAATAAACTTCATTCAGCTGCAACCCGTCACACGTGGATTAAGGATGTATTGATTGATTGATTGTACATTGCTTAACGTCCCGACAGCAACAAGGCTTTCTCAGGACGTGCCTGCACTGCTTGTGAAAAAAAAACAACCAACTAAACAGAACATTGAATGTATGTCGCCAGCCGGTCAAACACATTAAATAAACCTAACACATGGGGCCTAAATAAAGCTAAGACCATTTAGCAACACACATCCAATATCAAGAGCTACAGGCAGTGCAGACAGTAGGGAGAGTTTAAAAAAGGCAAATACAGGTGAATGGACCTCGGGTAGACAGAAACACATGCCCCAGAATAGAGAGAAAACCCCACCCTGTGGGGCTGACCAGGGTGACCCTGGGAACTAAAAAATACCTAACCCCACCCAAGTCCCCCAGGGCAGACCCGGGTGGGGTAGATTAAGGATGTAGACAATACTGGAGTAACAGTTCCAACAATATTTTAATTCAGCGATGCGATCTCCACACAATGCATTCCCAAATGCACCAACACTGATACAATGTCTCTTCTGTGAATGTCAACACTGGCGACACAAAGTTCCTCACACAACGTACACCACCGTTACGCTGCGTCTCTCACAATGTACACCATATACGGGCCACGTACCTACGATAAAGTGTGTGTCTCTACAACTGACAATGCAAGACAATGTACCCACGTGCTCTCCTAGCACCAACTTTATATAGTAAGACATCTTTCTAGAATAATCCAAAGAATTTACTCAACACAACCAATCAGAATGGAACACGTAACTGAAACTCATAAATATTAATTAAAAAATGAACTTTCTAGAATAACTAAACTGATCTACAAAATTCGACTGCTCAATTCAGCCCCAAATCCTATTGTGTAATGACGTCTCACAAAAGTATCATAGACCGTTCACGACCTTTCATGACACGCAAAGAACGGCTGCTAAATTCACGCGCACAGTAAACAACTATGACTAAAATTACTACAGTGTAGCAAACTGTTGCTTATACTTTAACGTCACATGTACGAGGTGACTAGACAGCGCGATTATGCTCGAACGTTCTGGTTCATTCTCAGCTAATCTACGCAAAACAACAATCGACCGCTCTTCTCCGTGCGACTTTTCTAGAAGCTTCCAGACTAAAATTAGCGTATCATAACAAAACCGAATCCACTATCATGCACGAACGATAAAGAATCTCACTGAAAAGGTACGTGATACGTAACCATGAAAGCTCTAATAAATAACGGATCAGCCGCAGGGTGCAAAATCACAGACCAGTACACAAATAATGGCTGCGATTAAGTCTGTGCTGTGCAACCACCTTCAGCCCACATGTTGGAAAAGGACTGGCATGACACTTACTAAAATCACAAAATGGCTGGGGTTTTATTTTTGAACATCCGCCCACAAAAGCCGACAAAACGCACTCTGTGCGGACAAATCCATGCCATACAAACATTAAAAGCAATACATGTTATTACAGGAATCGAAAGCAGAAAGCTTAAAGATACGGCACTGACGTCTTGAGTTTAAAATGTGATGAGTAAAAAAAAAAAGCAAAAAAAAAAAAAAAAAAAAAAAAAAAAAAAAGAAAAGCTACCGTTTAGATAAACACATTATGCATGTTCTAAAGCGCAATTTGATTGTACGCCAGACTAAAATCCCTATGATTTACAAAACAAAACAAAACAATTTTTTAGGGGACGCATCGCCGTAGTTGAAGTCCGGGTCGTGTGCTAGCTTGGCAGCGCTTAAATAACAAAACTTGAAAAGCTGTACTCACACAGCTCTAACTTGTGATGGCATGCAAGAGACACGTACGCCAAATATCTGAATCATCGTCTGTTTTAATAGTGTTGGGATGAGCAACTCTCCGGCTAGCATCTTTAAAACGCAAATCTCTGATTTTTCTCTTCATGCGACAGTGCACTCGGTGTACTATAGATTCGTCAGTCCATCGACAAGATTCGTCACGCTGCAAAAGGCACAGACTGTCATGACCCTCTATGCCTCTTGCTGGAAGACATCGACCCCGATAACTTTCCTGAAACCGAGATTCGCTCACAGGTTTCAGCCGAAGACTGGAGTAAATGGAACTGTGCGAACTGTTGGAACCCATAATTACAGGGTACAAAACCGTACACGTCCGGAAGTGAGTAACGCCTTTGTGCATGCAGCCACCAGTACTGTAAACAGTACTGCTGGATGCATGCAAGAAGGGGGTTAAAGTTGAATTTTATAAATGTCTCCCTTTTTCATGTTATAAGGTAAATCTTCTGCAAAGTCCTATTTGCCATTCGAAAATATAACACTCCCTCCAAAACGACTTAACTACCGGATGAAAATGTGAATACCACCCAAACTGCAAGAGGTATAGATCCTCATGAGCCATCGCAGTCGCGGGGGCTCATGAGGATATATGCATCTTGCTGAAACCACTTTGTATTCACGTTACTTTAACGACCGGGGATCTCTGATGCAGAATTTAAAATAATTTCCACAACACAATCTGCGTCTGTCCACTGGCAGTGAGGAGGCCAAGCTCAGCATGGCACCTATCTCCATAAGCAAATCGCGGGTATACAATAAAGCCGCGCCTTTTACTACAATATTTCCCCCCATCAAAGGATGGAGCGCGGGTGGGTTTTGGGTAAGATCGCCAATGTCAGTGTGTTGAAATCCTAATGGAGTGCTCAGGAGGGCTTCTTCCCGAACAACCACACAAAGTTTGCGGACAATAAGGGGGACACGGTGGTGCCCAAACGCGATATTTTCTGGAGACTTATGCTGAAGTGCTCCATGGAACTTTTGTCAAAATAACATTCATTTCTGTCGCTCATCTAGTACTAGTCACCTACAAGAGGCAACGATTCACATGAACAACCTCTACTCCCCCCCCCTCCCCACCCCACCACCCCTCGATCTCGCCCATATACTACCGACCACCTAAGTTATTTTAGCACCACCCAAAGAATCTGTTGTTTTGCGTAAAACTCAAAAGACACACTGTGCAACACGCCTGCATGCGCGCGCTTATTTTAAGGCTTCTTGAACAGTTGTACTCACACAGTTCTAAACCAGCCTAAGTACGCAACACTAGCGTCATCTGCCATAAACAGTTTAGAACAATACAAGTAAATGTTGGGATGCGTAAATCCTCTAGACAGAATCATTTACCCTTTTAGCCACATGAGGTCCCATTTCTCAAATTTTGGACGTGTTGCCTAACGACTATGTACCAGTTGCAGGAGATGGCTTGACCATGATAATTCAAGGTTAGTGCCAGATTAGCTTGGCGCCTGAAGGGTAGTGCCAGATTAGCTTGGCGCCTGTAGGCGCCAAGCAAATCTGGCACTACCCTTGAATTATCATGGTCAAACCATCTACTGCTGTCGTTATCCGGGGATAAGAGGGTTAAAGTGACCTGCTCCATGGCGGGCGCTGATTGTTAAAACTCACCGATACAAGGGGTTATCAATGTCGTCTTGCTTCAACTAAGATTTTTCTACCCTTCTTTTCACAATCCGTGTAAGTAAGCACAGGTGCCAGAGTTTTTCCGCTGCTTCTGAGGCAGGAACTCTCCTCCGTACAAAGCAGAAGAAGAAGAAGAAGGATTACGACATTCATACTTCATAATTCAGCCCCGACGCCCAACAGCAGGAGATGGATCGACCATGATAATTCAAGGGCAGTACCAGATCCTGGCGCCAAGCTAATCTGGCACTACCCTTGAATTTTCATGGCAGCTTTATCTCCTGCAACTGGCACACAAGTCGTTTGGCGGCACCGACCTCCAAAATCTGGGAAATGCGGCCGTGAGTTCAAATGGTGAAGTTAGTCCTTGTGTCCAGCATCACTGCACATTACTAAAGGAGATTTTGCAAACTATTAACCCTTTCCCGCCTGGAGTAGTCCGCTGTAAGTGCTAGTTACTCTCTGCCTCTGGTCCGGACCGGGGAAATGCCGTCAACTGCTGACCCACTGCACGCATCGACCCCCCCGGGCGACGGACTGGCGCTTCCAGACATTCACAGACACTGGCTGTGAGATATTTCGAGGTATTTTCCAAACATCCCCCTAATTGCCCGGCAAAACCTTTCCCGCCAAAACCCCTCTCGTCGTGTGCTTAAAGGCGATAAGACGTGCGACGATGTTCAGTGCGTGGCCCGCCATTGACTGAGCGGTCGTTGAAAGCGCAATCACGTACCTCCATAAAAGAAATCTACTCTGTTGAGAAGAGGAACTCCCGCCCCCCCCCCCTCCCTCCCTCACCAACGCACCTCACTGCCGGCTACAGCAGACAACAGCCAACTGCAAGAGGCATAGATCCTCATAAGCCCCCCTGTCGCGGGGGCTCATGAGGCTCTATCCCTCTTGCTGACCTAATTCAAATCTTCTGACCTGTGTTTCCTGTGGCGACAACTGAAGTCGGCGGTGTTTTCACAGGCATCGTGGTTAGCCGTTGGCAGTGGAAGGGTTAATTGGAAATGTCACCCTCAATTTGAGGACCAGCTGGAGCCGAGTTGAATGGGTCAGCACGAGGCGTTGAGTCCGAATTGTGAATCTATGTCGCTGACCGGTAAGATTGTGAATCTATGTCGCTGACCAGTAAGTGGAACGTTGAGTTGACAAGTCGGTCAAAATCTCAAAGCGATTTTGTTATTGGACTCCGATATTGACTGCGCAGTTGCGGAAGCGCAATCAACCGCAAAAGACGCCCCTCCCTCCCCCCCCCCCCCATGAAATACCTTTCACACTCCCCCCCCCCCCCCACACACATACTCCTGAATGTATTACCATCAAATTAAAAAGGGTCAGATGTCTTCTTTCTTTTTTTATTTTTTTTTGTTGTTGACGTGATTTAGCACAAGGTTTTTGAAACCCAGACCCAAAAGGTGACTGCCCAGCGTGTAAAATGCAGAGAAAACCCCAATGAAAAAGAAACACGCTTAGAAATGTCAGTTACAACAGTGTTGTAACTGTCTTTTCTAAGCACGCTTTTGTCGGTTCCGTGGGGTTCTCTCCAAAGTTTCCCAGAAACAGTTATATCGTTGTTGCAAACTGTCTTTACTAAGCTGAAGGCCGCTATTCATTACTTTTACAGCCATAGGTACGTCGTAAAACAAGAGAGACAAAAAAATAAAGGCTAAGTGCACCCCCCCCCTTCACCCCACACACACAATACTAAATCATGTCCCAGACTGCTCATGTGGATTTTAAGGTTTCCAAGTATCTGTCATAGATCTTCACAACATGATAAATCTTGACAACATGACCGTAATAAGATACAACATGACAGAAAAAGGGAAAAGTTGTCTGACCTATGAGAGAGGTCAATCAGACTGATATATTTAGAAAGGTCACACTACAAACTATCCTTCTGCACCAGCAAAATTTAAGCATTTTTCACACATCTGCCAACCCGCCATCTTTGCGATGAGGTGACTAAATTAGTATACATAGGAAGGTCTTATCATCAGCTACCTTTATTCCAAATTTAAATGAAAAGTTTGAATAAATGTTGATCATACATACAATTCTATCAAAAATTGGCATTTTACGCACATCTGCCGATCTCTTGTGACCCTTGACCTTTCCGAGGGTCATCCAAATTAGTATACATAGATAGGTCTTACCTTCAGGTATCTCTGTACCAAGTTTGTGTTTGAAGTTGTGAATAGTATTTGAGAAAAAAACATCTTTTGTCCAAATATGGCTATTTTGGACCTATTTCCTGATCTTTTGTGACCCTTGACCTTTCTGAATGGTCAACCAAATTAATATGCATAGAAAGGTCTTACCACCAGGTATCTTCGTACCAAGTTTGGGTTTGAAATTGTGAATAGTATTTGATAAAAATTAAATTTTGTCAAAATATCAATATGTTTGACCTATTTCATGATCGTCTGTGACCTTGACCTTTTGAGAGGTCACTAAAATTGGTACGTTTAGAAAGGTCTTGCCACAAAGTATCCTTGGGCCAAGTTTGAAGACTGTGCCTTGAATAGTCTCTGAGAAAATGCCAAGGTTAAAGTTTACCACAGACGACGGCGGACGGACGGACGACCACTGGCCCAGAACATAGACCCACGTTTGCTTCGCACGTGAGCCAAAAATCACTGAAAGAGCGTTTTGTGGCTGACCTTTTCTTTTGCGGAAGTATGCGCGGTTCGTACGCTCGCCAGCATATGGCATTTGAAGGGAAAAGTAATGTCGATTTCTACGCTTAAAGGGGCACAACCGACCTTTCTTTAATGCTTCAGTTCGCAAAAAGCTTTTACTGGGATTCAGTATACATACCCACTTAGACAGTGACCACCCTATTGTCCCACCAAATGCTTTCTTTCGTCCGTTCAAAGTAAAAAAGGCCCACCGGAATCTTTTGACGAATGCGTAAAAAGATTCCTTCTGACAGGCGATGGTAGCTGACGTCATAACTATTCTATACGACCTTAGGTCATCTGCATAATTATAACCAATCAGAGACAAGATGGCGGATGAACCAGGGAAGAAAAAAGAAAGTATCATCGAGTCGCGCAGACATTCACAGACTTGGAATTGAAGAGAAGAAAGAAGAAGATAAACAAGATCCCCAGAAGTAGAAATGACATCGGACAAGGGAATTCGGACAGGAGGCATTACGTAAAGCAAGAGCTTGGCATGACCACCCACCCGAAATTTGTCACCTTCCTGCTGAATCAGTAAGTAATCTAGGTCTTTGTCGATCTTCCTATAGTTCCGAGAGCGCTAGTGATTTTCAGATGTCATGATCTTCAGTAGAATTTATCTCTTACCGATTTCACAAGATTTTAAACCTGTTTATCATATAGTTATGACGTTACGCTGCAGAGATCTGAAAACTACGGTATGTGTCAAAGCTGCACATCGCTGGTCGTAACATTTTTCACCCTGTCTGTGCTCATTCAGTCGATTCAGAGAGGTAGCGTTTCTACTGCGAGGGTGCATTTGTCGTTTCCAATGATGCCTTACGTAAACATCGATGTGAGAAGGTTACAAAGTAAAGTAGGTAAAAGCACTGTCAGGGGAGAGAAGTGTGCATGATCGACCAGTGATCATAGATCTACTGTGGCCAAAGCACACACACACACACACACACACACACACACACACACACACACACACACACACACACACACACAAGAGATAGGAAAAAGTGGCTGGAACAGTGGGATGTATGATACGCCCCCCTTCGGGGGGGGGGGGGGGGGGGCTTCCATATGCATTGCTTCCAGTCACTTTCTTAGCGCACCCCCTCTTTCCTATCTCTTTTTTTGTGCTTTGGGTGAGATTCCAGCGCCCCACTGGTGGATCCTCCTCACAGCTGACCGATGATAGGACTACTGGGAAGTGGTCACTACCACACAGGTCGTCGTGAACCTTCCAGTCAAAGTCCAGCATGAGAAAAGGATCACACACAGTGAGGTCTAGAACAGAACTAGATCCTGAACCTGGTTTAGAGTAGGTAGGTCAGCCATCGTTAAAGACACATAAGTTGAGAAAAAACATCTTCTAACATCTGACTGCCATCATCGTGGTCATGCGTCACTACCCCCACAGGTGAGCGTGACCATTAAAATCTCCCATGAGAATAAATGCAGGGGGCAGCTGATCTACTAAGTTAAAAATATCATTACTACAGACCCGCAGGGATGGTGGCAGGTAAACACTGCATATGATTTATGGTCTTCTTTAAGGTAACCCGAGCTACGACAGCCTGAAGACAGGTGTCGATGCTAACGGGGCTACATATAATTTGGCTACTAATGAGAAGACCTCGCGCTGGGACCATATGGTGTTGAGGCGCGTCCCCTGGGTGGTGGATACGGGGTCCCTCGCGAGAGGGGTGCACGGAATGAAATAAGGTGCCGTGAACCAACATGGTCTAAGGGAAGGAGACCCCGACAGAAAACCCCTGGTCCTTTTAGTAAGGGGGTTGGGCGGGGGGATAGCTTCCCAACCCTGCAAATAAAGAAATTGCTACAGAAACGCCGACGAATAGACAAACAAATTCCTTTCCTGGAGGAGGAAGGTTCTTCTACCAGTTAGTTAGTTATTTGGGTTTAACGCCGAGCAGGCAACTAAGGCCATCTCACGGCGGGAAGGGTAAAAATCTGGTCAGCCATACTAAAAGAAAGGTCTTAAGACATGATGTAAATATACCTTAAAAATGTCAGGCTAAAATGTCGCACAAGTCTTTAAAGAAAACGTCGAAAGACTCTCAAAAAGGTCAAAATAATAGAAACATCATAATCTATAAACGCTCAAATCTTATTAAAAATATGGCACTCCCTCAGAAAACTGAAGATCTTGTCCGGGGGCACATCCCGGAACAAAACCTTCAAGGAGTCTGCCGTGAAATGTTTATACCTTGTGTCGATTAGATCAGCTCTCTTGGCTTGACTTCGCGAACGAAGATTTTATAGGAGTTGCCCATGACGTCTGCAGGCTTGTTCGTGGCTGCGGAGGCCAATCCGAGACAGGCAGGTTCGACCGCAGTGGCTGCAGGGGAAGGTATGGCCAGGGTTCTGAGTTGCGGCATCTCTGTTTTTTCTCCTGAGCCGCTTGTCCTTAAGGCTAGCTCTGTGTGAGTCCTCAAAGGAGACAGCTGCCTTGTAAATGGTGGAGCGCCAGGTGTCACGGTCCGCAGCAAGCGAAGACCACTGGTGGTGGTCGATTTGGCAGGCACTAAGTGACTTCTTGAGACAGTCTTTGTATCTCTTCTTTGGTGCCCCTCTGTCACGGTGTCCAGTAGCAAGCTCGCCGAACATGGTGATCTTTGGTAGGCGATGATCCTCCATCCTGGAGACATGCCCCGCCCAGCGGAGCTGTGTCCGCAGCAGCAAAGCCTCGATGCTCACAGTTTTAGCCTGTTCAAGGACCTCGACGTTGGTGACATAGTCACTCCAGTGAATGCCCAGGATGGTACGCAGGCAGCGCTGGTGGAAGCGTTCGAGGAGTCGTAGTTGGCTGCGGTAGAGGGCCCAGGACTCGGAACCATACAGCAGGGTGGTGAGGACCACAGCTCTGTACACGCTGATCTTGGTGCCTGTTTTCAGTTGTTGATTGTGCCACACCCGCTTGAAAAGTCGCCCGAAAGCGCTGTTCGCTTTTGCCAGCCTGCTGTCAAGCTCCTTGTCCAGCTTGGCGTCCGACGTGATAATGCAGGCAAGGTAAGTAAACTGGTGCACTGACTTTAGTTCAGACTCGCCAATGGTTATGTGAGGAGGGCGATACACTGTCTTGGGTGCCGGCTGATGGAGGACCTCTGTCTTTTTCAGACTGACCTCGAGTCCAAAGAGCTGGGCAGCATCTGCGAAGCAAGACGTGATGCGCTGCAGGGCTCTCTCTGTGTGTGCAACGAGGGCAGCATCATCAGCAAAAAGCAGCTCACGAATCAGTTGGTCTAGGGTTTTCGTGTGGGCCTGCAGTCGTCTGAGGTTGAACAGGCTGCCATCGAGACGATACCTGATGTACACTGCATCGTCATCATCGAGGTCCACTGTGGCCTGCTTCAACATCATGCTAAAAAAGATGGTGAAGAGGGTCGGTGCCAGCACGCAGCCCTGCTTTACGCCGTTGAGAATAGGGAATGGTTCTGAGAGGTCATTGTTGAGTCTGACCTGGCCTTGCTGGTCCTCGTGTAGCTGGACAATCATGTTGAGGAACTTTGGGGGACAGCCAAGTCGCTCCAGGATCTGCCACATGCCTTGCCTGCTTACAGTGTCGAACGCTTTTGTTAGGTCGACAAATGTTACGTACAGCCCTTTGTTCTGCTCGCGGCACTTCTCCTGTAGCTGTCTCAGCACAAAGACCATATCGGTGGTGCTCCTGTTTGCTCTGAAGCCACACTGGCCCTCTGGGAGTTGGTCTTCAGCGATGGCAGGTACCAGCCGATTCAGGAGCAGCCTTGCAAGGATTTTCCCAGCAATGGACAGCAGGGTAATTCCCCGATAGTTGGAACAGTCAGACTTCTCGCCTTTGTTCTTGTACAGGGTGATAACGACTGCATCACGGAGATCTTTTGGTAGTGTTCCTTCCTCCCAGCAGCAGAGAAAGAGGTCATGCAGTGCTGTGCCTCCATGTTTCCAGATCTCACGGCGGGAAGGGTAAAAATCTGGTCAGCCAGACTAAAAGAAAGGTCTTAAGACATGATGTAAATATACCTTAAAAATGTCAGGCTAAAATGTCGCACAAGTCTTTAAAGAAAACGTCGAAAGACTCTCAAAAAGGTCAAAATAATAGAAACATCATAATCTATAAACGCTCAAATCTTATTAAAAATATGGCACTCCCTCAGAAAACTGAAGATCTTGTCCGGGGGCACATCCCGGAACAAAACCTTCAAGGAGTCTGCCGTGAAATGTTTATACCTTGTGTCGATTAGATCAGCACAAGACAACAAAAAGTGTTGAACAGAGTACTGCTCGTCGCAGGCATAACACCATGGACGCTGCTCCTGTTTAAGTAAATATGAGTGCGTAACATACGTGTGGCCGATATGGAGCCGAGCCAGGACAGTCTCCTCACGGCGGCTGCCGCAGCGATAAGGTAGACCGTCGGACAACTTAGGAAGGGCTTCATGCAGCTTGTTAGCTTCCTCTTTGTCCCACTCGGACTGCCACTCACGGGCTATGTACGCACTAGCCACATGTCTAAAATCACTATAAACAGTCTGTGTGTCAGGGACAGGGTCATTGCGGGCATCGTTGGCAGCAGAATCTGCGATCCTGTTGCCTTTGATGCCCACATGCCCTGGCACCCAAATAAAAATGATGTCATAATATTCCTTCATCAAGTCCGCGTGGAGCTCTCTGATCTGCACCAGCAGTGGGTGGTCATTTCCCGTGCCCTGAAGGGCCTGCAGGCCAGAAAGAGAGTCAGACAGAATCAGGAAGTTCCTTTCTCTAGATCGATAAGCATGCCTGAGTGCCAGCAGAACCGCCTGCAGTTCCGCACTAAATACAGATGAGTGGTCTGGGAGGCGGTGCTTAAATGGGCGTCTAGGATGGCGAGAGGACACTGCGGCCGCAGCCACTCTCCCATCGTCAGACGGTTCTTCTACCAGAAGATTTATGACGTCGGGTGGTGAAAGCCGGAAGTCTTCGGAAGCCACAAGACCGAGCCGCCTCTCTCTATCCAGGGACACAATCATGGGCACATGGAATGTCAAGACCATGTACCAGAGCGGCAAGGCCGCCCAGATAGCAGCGGAAATGCAAAAGTACAACCTTGCCCTGCTAGGTATCAGTGAAACCAGATGGACGCAGTCTGGGCAAAAAAGGCTGTTAAGTGGAAGATGATTCTGTATTCAGGTCATGAAGAGGAGAATGCCCCCCATACAGAAGGTGTAGCATTCATGCTGTCACCAGTGGCACAGAGAGCGCTGATGGGCTGGGAACCTCTTGGGCCAAGAATTATCACAGCAGCCTTTAGAACCAGAAAAAGATTAAGCGCAACGTCATCCAGTGTTATGCGTCCACTAATGACAGTGACGAGGAAGAGAAACAAGAGTTTTACGACCGACTCCAGAGTGCTGTGGACAAATGTGCGGAGCGAGACATCACCATTGTCATGGGCGATTTTAATGCCAAAATAGGGGAGGACAACACCGGATAGAAGAGGTGATGGGGAGACAGGGCCTAGGGGAGATGAGTGAGAACGGGGAGAGGTTTGTAGACTTTTGTGCTCTCAACAGACTTGTCATTGGAGGCAGCATCTTCCTACACAGAAGAATACACAAACCAGCTTGGTTGATTTGATTTGATTGTACATTGCTTAACGTCCCGACAGCAATAAGGCTTTCTCAGGACGTGCCTGCACTGCTTGAGAAAAAAAATAATAATAAACAGAACATTGAATGTATGTCACCAGCCGGTCAAATACGTTAAATAAACCTAACACATGGGGCTAAATAAAGCTAAGACCATTTAGCAACACACATCCAATATCAATAGCTACAGGCAGTGCAGACAGTAGGGAGAGTTTTAAAAAGGCAAATACAGGTGAATGGACAAAGGGTAGACAGAAACACATGCCCCAGAAAAGAGAGAATAACCCACCCTGTGGGGCTGACCAGGGTGACCCTGGGAACTAAAAAATACCCAACCCCACCCAAGTCCCCCAGGGCAGACCCGGGTGGGGTACAAACCAGCTTGGGTCTCACCTGACCATACTACAGGGAACCAAATAGACCATATCTGCATTAGCAAGAAATTTAGAAGATCCCTTCAAGATGTTCAAGTGAGGTGGGGAGCAGATGTCGCCTCAGACCACCATCTGCTTACTTTAGAATAAAGCTCAAGTTAAAGAAAAGCCGCACAGAGACAACAAGGACAGCGCTATAATGTAGGCCTCCTGAGAGAGACTGGAGTGGGAGAAGAGTTCAGACTGATGCTGTCCAACCGTTTTCAAGCGCTACAGGAGCTAGTAAATGAGGAGGAGGCGGTCACCACAGAGCAGCAGTGGAAGGCAGCTAGAGAGGCGCTGAACTCAACCTGCAAAGACACTGTAGGGTTCAAGAAACAACATCACAAGGACTGGCTGTTGGCACAGACCTTGAAGAAGATAGAAGTGAGGAAGCAGAAGAAAGCAGTTGTCAACAACAGTCGCACGAGGGCAGCCAAAGCAAGGGCACAGGAGGAATACTCGGAAGCCAACCGCGAGGTGAAGGCGAGTATCAGGGCAGACAAGAAGGCCTACACAGACAGCCTGGCAGCAGAGGCAGAAAAGGCAGCAGGCAGCGGCAACATGAAACAGCTCTACGACATTACCAGAAGATTGTCTGGCAAGTATGGCCATACAGAAAGACCAGTAAAAGACAAAGACGGCAAGCCTATTGCAGACAGAGCAGACCAACTCGACAGATGGGCCGAGGATTTTGAAGAGTTACTGAACAGATCCACCCCACCCGACCCCCCCCCCCCCCCAAGACATCCAGCCAGCAGAGACTGACCTACCCATCAGCTGTGACAGACCCAGCCGGGAAAAGATCAGAAGAGCAGTGGCATTTTTGAAGAACGGCAAAGCAGCAGGGCCAGATCGCATCCCAGCGGAGGCTATGAAAGCAGACCTAGAGACAACAGTAGAGCTGCTGTATCCACTGTTTGGAAAGATCTGGGAAGGGGAGGTGATGCCGGCTGACTGGAAGGAGGGGTACCTAAAGAAGCTTCCCAAGAAAGGCGACCTCAGCAAGTGTTCCAGCTACAGAGGAATCAGCTTGCTGTCAGTACCAGGAAAGGTCTTCAACGGGATCATCCTGGAGAGAATGAAGAGCTCCGTCGACCCCCAGCTGAGAGACCAGCAAGCAGGATTCAGGAAAAACCGATCATGTGCAGACCAGATCGCCACTCTCCGCATCATCGTGGAACAGTCGCTGGAGTGGTTTTCCCCGCTGTACATCAACTTTGTGGATTACGAGAAAGCATTTGACAGCGTGGACCGAGAGACTTTGTGGAAACTCCTACGACACTACGGTGTACCCACAAAGCTCATCTGCCTGATCAAGAGCGGCTACGATGGCATGACAGATCGCGTGATCCACAAAGGGCAGTTCACCAGGGAGCTCCAGGTCAAAACAGGGGTCAGGCAGGGGTGTTTGCTGTCTCCTTTCCTCTTCCTACTGGCCATAGACTGGGTCATGAAGAGGACCACTGAGCAGAGAAGAAGCGGAATAGAGTGGACACTGTGGACACAGCTTGACGACCTCGATTTTGCAGATGACTTGGCTTACACTCATCAACAAATGCAGGACAAGACCACGAGGCTTGCTGACATCTCGTCCCAAGTGGGCCTCACCATCCACAAACAGAAATGCGGCTGAACGCAACCAGGGAAGAACCAGTCTTGCTTGCTGGCACCCCGTTGGAGGAGGTGGAGTCCTTCACCTATCTTGGGAGCATCATAGACAAAAAAGGCGGCACTGATGCAGATGTCAGATTGATTGATTGTACATTGCTTAACGTCTCATGGGCCCGTGCGCACAGCGGTCCCGTGGCTTTCTTAGACTTCTGGTTCGGGGCAGCTTTCCTGCCGTTAGAGTTAGCGGCCTTAAAAGGCTGACCAGAGCCAGAAGCCTTTGTAGCAGACAGATTGACAGGCCTGGGTGGGGGCTGAGGCTTAGGGACAGCAGAAGGCGGTGCTACCAGACCGGTAATGTCCGCCTTCTGCGTTCCCTGGCTCCTCGTCACCACTGGAGGAGTGTTACTCTCCAGGGGCGAGAGGAGCCGAGGCTCGGCCCCCCAACCAAGAAGTTGGGGTTTGACATGAGAAATCTTTGGTGGGGCGCTTGCCTGCCACCGCAGCACTGAATGTAAGCACAGAGGCGTTACTAGAGTTTGACGCAGCCTCAGCTGCACCAGGGCCTTCAACCAGTTGTTTATGTGTCTGCGAAGGACTTCCCTTTTCCACACGCACCTGGTGAATCTTGCACTCGGATATCCAACGAGGGCATTTCTTGTCCGAAGCCGTTTGCGCCCCTTAGCAATTCACACACAGGGCTCAGCAGCGTGTCCAGGCTTAGTGCAACGGGCGCATGAAGCCTCTGCCTGGCGGCATGTCTTCTGCCCATGGCCATACTTTTGGCACTTAAAGCACCGGAGGGGGAGAAGGACGTACTTCTTTCAAGGAGGTTTCCCCAGATGGTAGTAGGAGGGGTGGGGTGCCAAACGTCAGGTTGATGGTAGGGAGACGGATCTCCCGACCACCTCGCTTGAAAGCGAAGCGCCTGACGTAAGTCACCCACTGCGACTTAAGGTTCCGTACAAGTTCATCTTCCGACAGTTCTGCCAAATGCTTGATCTTTTATCACACCTCTAGAATTCATCGTTTTGTGGGGTGTGACCTCCACTGGAGTGTCTCCGATGGAAGAGAGCCTCAGTAGCCCGTTGGAGTGTGCCCGTGTACGGCACTCTACCAGCAAGTCACCGGACCTGAGGTGCTGGACATCAGGCCTGCCAACACGGCTCCTGAGGATCTACCCCATCAGGAAAGGATGCAGCTTGGAAACAGGCTTCTCTTTTACTTTGCTTTGGACAATGAGGAAGCGACGCCAGACGGCTGATGCCTGAGGCGTCGCTTCCTCACAGTCGGAGTCGCTGTCAATTACAATGTCGGTGGCTATGTGCCGCTTTTGTGCCATTTTTTTGTTGTTGGTGGTTTCCATATTATAGTAGTAGAGATATTCATCCCCTGGGGGTCCCCGCCCGCCACCAAGCCCAACAAGCAGGGATGAAAACTTCTCCTCTTTCTCCGCCGTCTCCGCTGATTTGTTTTTACAATCTCAGCTGAAAAAAACATTTCTCCGCCGAAAAAAAGAAGAGAAAACAAAAATTATATATATATATTTTATTTTTTATTCCCCCCCCCCCCCCCCCCCCCCCCCGCAAGACTGAAGATTTGACACGGACTTTACCGTGACTTGTGAATAAATTGTGGTTTGTGGGAGTTTACGCCCCTGAATCTTATTTGTAAACGTCAGATTCTCATTCTGTTCACTTCGGGTAGGATGTTCGACTACAGCATCATGGCGAATTTGGAAGTTTTCACTAGGGGAAAAAAAAATGCAACCCAAAAAAAAGAACGCGAACTTTTTGAAAAATGGCTAAAATGGGTGGTGTGTGACCGGAGAGTTTGCGACGTAATAGAAGCGTGACACAGACAAGGAACGTTTTGCCTTTTGTGAGCCTTGCCAGAAGCATGTGGATTTTGGGAGTAGAGGCTTCGATGCAATTCAAGCCCACATCAGGACCGCCAGTCATCAAAAGATTGTTGCAGCTTTGAAGCGGAATTCTACCTTAGAAGGCCTCTTTCTATCCTCTCTATCTCTCCGTCTCTCTCTCCGTTTTTTTTTCTACACCTATTATTTTTCTTTTAAACTGCATATAATTTTAATGATTATAATAATAATAAACTAGCTGTGTGTGTGTGTGTGTGTGTGTGTGTGTGTGTGTGTGTGTGTGTGTGTGTGTGTGTGTGTGTGTGTGTGTTCTCTTTACTGTTTTGTGGAGAGGCCGCTAAAGATTTTCGTCAAGAAAGAAAAGAAGTTTTCATCCCAGTGAGGAGTGTTTATTATCTGTATTACCATCCCTTTTGCTGCCCCCCCCCCCCCTCCCCCGGTCATCAGTTTTAAAAATCTTCTCTTTTTTTGCTGGAGTTGTTTTCATCCCTGAACAAGGGAAAGTGCATCTGTCGGCGGGTCTCCAGCCAACGCACAATGGAGACTGCCCGAAAGATATACTCAGGGGCTTAAGCCCGATTGAACCGTCTGAGCCACCGCCTTCTATCACATTGTTGAAAGCAGGAGAATACTGGCGTAAAGCACCTAATCAGCAGCAGAGGCTATAGCATGGTGATGCGTATATCAATCTGCATGTCAACAGTGGGATAGGGCTCAACGTGACAAGAGCCATTTGACTAGGCCGGTACTCCTAGCCTGCCGTTTAAGTAAGAGTCAAGGCCAAAGTGGAGAGTTTCAGCCACCAGGATTCTCTTCTCCCCCAACACGGGTCTCCAAGCACGGCAAACACTAGGGATCCAAAGGACCAAAAAACTAATGAGTATTTTAAGGAACAATCCATCATGGTAAGACCTGGGTTAGCACAGCTCCTTAAAAACCGGACCAGTGAAAAAGACTGAACAACATATCTGCTGACGTCAAGTCCTAATCCTGGACAAAGATGGCACCCCTTCGCTAGTCCACTAAGTCAGTGACAGGAGACTACCCACCCACGCCACGTAGTGGGCTTAAAAGAAAGAATTCCCATGGGGCCACACAAGGGTGGTCTGCTTAGACAGGTGGTCAACGTACACATGTGGTCACTCTGACAGGTTTGACTATAGTCTTTACCTCTTCACTGCCCAGAAAACGTGCACACGATCCAACTGCAAGAGGCACAGATCCCCATAAGCCCCCGCACCTGCGGGGGCTCATGAGGATCTATGCCTCTTGCTGACACCACTTTGTGTCCACGTTCCTTGGACGGCTGGGAGCTGTTGAACGTGGACGAGGTTGATGTCAACCACATGGGCCGAAAGCATGAGTGAGCTTAGTCCTGCGCCAGCCACTAAGCAAGGCGCTCCGCGACAGCGGAGCACCTTGCTTAGTGGCTGGTGCAGGACTAAGCTCAGTCGTGCAACTGTCCCTAGCTTCATTGCCTCAGCAAACACGCATTTTGCATCCGCACGATTAGAAAACCTGTCTGTCTGAAGCACTGTGTGTGTGCAGGGCAGAAAGCTAAACGGACACTTGAGCAATCTGCGCAGACCCTGTCTATCAAAGCGATACACGCCAGGCGAGGCGGAGGGAACTTCTATAGACCAACACAGACAGTGCAGTCACTGTGATAAGATGCGCAGCGTCGATTTTCTGAGTTTCGACACTGACTGAGCGATCAGGAAAGTGCAACAGGATCCTCTTTGCATATTGGTACGCTTTAAAGGCGCAATAAGCGACAGTCGACTCTCGGGTGAGTTGTCAGCGCTGGCAGCGTGATACGTACACGCTGGCAGCCAGGCGTCAAGGTCGAATTGCACGTAATTTTGTAATAGCAAGTACCAGCCTGTCACACTCCTAGCGGCTTTGTCTGAGAACCCCCCACCACCACCACCATCTCCCTGCAATGCAGGTGGGCAGTTGGTTGGGAGTTATTATCTTAGAAAAGGTTCCTGCAACCGGCGAGAAATGTCGCGCTATTTACTGACTGACAAGTTTTAAAGTCCACCACTTACTTACTTACTTACGCCTGTCACCCCTCCCAGGGTATAGGCCGTCGACGAGAGGCCTCCAGCGACTCCTGTCCTGTGCTTCTCCTTCGATTTTACTCAAAAGTCCACCACACCGAAGTGATAAATGGACGGACCACTGAAACAGGCGGTTTTGGGGGACGAGGAAAGCTATCGGAGTACGACCTGAACGCAGATCAATTCAGGCGCACGGCAGCTGTGCCACTTTGATTTTCTGGACAGGGCCTTTCAACGAAAATTGTACGTGAACAAGCCCGTCGTTCTGCCTGGACAAATGTCGTGCTAGATCTGCGCGCTGTTTATGCACACGCCGGTTGTGCCTTTAACTCGGACTGTCGCCGTCAGTTCTGAGGGGCGGCTGGAGTCGATTACGGTAAATGCTCGGGACCACGTCCCAGTAAGAAAAGGTCCTGGGGCCGACGACGACCGCAGTGGGCCCTAAAACCTGTTGCTACTGCGGGTGACAGTTTTAACCCATTCTGCCTCAGGACCGAAATCCCCAAATGTTGAAGTTGCCCTCTGAAGGACTGTGTTACAATTCTACAGACAGATCGAGCATGATAGTTCAAGGGTGGTGCCAGAATAGCTTGGCGCCTATGGGCGCCAAGCTATTCTGGCACCACCCTTGAACTATCATGCTCGATCCACGTCTTGCTGTGGTGTGTCGGGGCTGAACGAGTTAACTCTAGTGCAATTGCCCGCGCGCAGGTGACACCCTCACAAGCTTATGGCGAGGTTCTGCTATGTCTGAGAATAAATAAATAAATAAATAAATGCGTGACAAAAGTGATTTTGAACAGTTTCATTTTCAATTCATCTGAAAGCGCTTTAGTTTATTTTAGCCTCCCCCCCCCCCCCCCCCCCCCCAGAGCGTTGCTAGTCTAGGGGAGATGTTACGATTGTGGTTGTGTTATCCTGTGAGAGCGTACATGTGTTATTCGTAGGTAACGATATGTTGTTTATTTGAGCTATCACGGTTATGATTTTGTACCTTTTTAGTAAGATTTTCTTTTGTTCGTGAGTAGAGCCGATTTCGTTTTGTTTAGTCCGGAACGTTGTAGACAGGTCGCACTGTCTGGTGGCCTCGTAAGTATCACGTCGGTTAGGTGACATCGCAACATTTTTCGCTACTTTTCCTTGTGCGCGTGTAGTGAGCAGCTTTTATTTTGTTTGGTGAATGTTCTCGTACCTTTTTGAGCTATCATAGATAGGGATACCATACTTTTACGTGTCTTTATTATATGCTAGAATTTAGAGCTGAAGTGAGCAGCCGTATTTTTGTAGCCTGTTATATTGTTTCTGGAAAGTTCATGTTAATGAGTTTCGGCTGCGCGTTTCGTTCTGGTTGTTTGAGTTCATGATCTCCGTAGAAGATTCTAGATTTTGATAGTGTATATAAGGAGGGCGCTGGGAAAGCCCGTGAGTACATTGTCTTGCTTTGTCAGTTGTAGAGATACGCAGTTTATTGCGAGAGACGCTGCGTATGAGAAACTTTGAGTCGTAGTGTGGACATAGCAAAAGAGACTTTGTATTCAGTAGTTTGTGCATTTGAAAGAGCATTACTGTGAGGATATCGCATCGCTGAATTAAATATTGTTGGAACTGTTACTCCAGTTTTGTCTACATCCTTAAGCCACGGTTGACGGATTGCAGCTGAATGAGGTCTATTTAAAAGAACTCTACGTGCGTGTGTGTCTGGCGTGTTTATCATACTTCGACTACAACTCCACCAGGTAACAGGAGATAACTTCTTTCTTTCTTATCAGGGGTGGTAAAGGCTTCCTCAGACGGAGAAACGAAACGAAACATTTCGTCGAAATGTCCGCATTTTCAGACATTTCTCCAACATTTCACCGTTTCACGAAATGCGAAACGACACATTTCACGAAATAGAACCTGTCTCTATTTTGCGAAACATTTCGCCGAAACATTTTTACCGTCGCCCAATCAGCGTCGTCCGCTGCCAATCTGATGTCATTCAAGCCCAAACACTGAAGATAGCAACGGTAAAGCGATGCCGTGGAGTCAGGTCTATTATGACTAGAATTGCGCAATGTGACGCACGATTCTGTAAGATTTAAGCGGAGAAATCATTTTCGAAATGGGATCTATCAAGTATCATCATCACTAAAGTACCACCAAAATATGATTTTAGGCCGTCATTCTGAACCCCACTTTCATCGGCTGCTCTGCTAATCCACCTACAATATGGCGGCTATCCCTTCGAGACGGCGACATCCTCGATTCACTTGAACAAGCCCTGTTTACGCATTCAAAAGTGCTAACGTTTATTCGATATGGTCGGCAACACACTTTAATTGTGTAAGTGAAGGCACACATGTCTTATATGTTTAGTTTTTAAACGTCAATAGTCAGAAATATGACCCGCCGATATCCACCGACACAACCAGAGCATGTGTCAGTGAAGAGTTACTTCCCGTGTACCAATCGAAATGACTTTTCACCGCGTTTCTGCGTGTGCGGAGGAGGCATTTCGATGCAATGAAAATGTTTCGTTTCTTGTGCATTTCGTTTCTCCGTGTAGGGAAGCCTTAAGCATATACTGAGGCATGAAATCCAATCAGTGCGCATGTTTTGCACCCATCATGAGCAACGTGATAATCACGGGTTCCCGCGAGTGAGGAGATAAAATGTAAATGTGACGAGCAGGAGGTGTAGATCCTAATGAGCCCCCGCAGATGCCGGGGCTCATTAGGATCTATGCCTCTTGCTGGCTGGTGATGCTTGATGTGCCCCGCAGTGCAAAAGTAAACTATCGGGATCGTTTGGCGAATAATCGCTCACAGTCGTGTACGGCTCATAATGAAAACTTCACAGACTTGGATCATGTTTTTCCCCGTGAGACCCCGTGACTCATTTGATTAAAGTCGTGTTTCATTTGCCTATTGAAAAAAAAAAAAAATAGGTGCACAAATTTTCATTCCCTCATTTTTTTAAACTTTTAATTATGTGCTTGATCATACTGACTGTAACTGACGGGAAGGATTCATTCCTCGTGCACATAACTTTTACAAATGTTGTCCTTGCAAGAAACTATATCGCGTACACAAAATAATCAAGTCCAAAGACTGTGTTTATTACGCACAGGAGTAATTTCAATTTGGACGGGTGCAAATAAAAATACGTGCGCTTAAAGTATCCTTATGCATCAATCTGAAGACACATTTCAGCACCAGTTGTGTTTGTTATGCCTTGCGACACACATAATGAACTTTAACAGCAGTTTGGACACGCAGCAAAATCACACGCGTAATCTCACTTATTTATTATGCGCTGCCGTTGCCGTGTCATTCTATTTTTAGCTGTTTTTCGCACTGATAGCGTTGTATTTCTAGAACGGAAGGAAGTCATTGTTATGTACTTGATATATAGACGACGTGTGCTGAACTGGATTCTCCTGTGTCTAAATGAACCATAACTAGACCTGTATGTAGCGTTTCGTAATCATCTGTTACAGAAGTGTATCTTTAACAGTTACGGCGGCAGTGGGCCTTCAAGTGAAATTAAAAACGGATAAGGCATACTAGCATATACAGCGCACACGGACAAGGGCGCACATACGAGCATACACGTGAAACATACGCACACATACACACACGAACGCATGCGCGAGCGCGCACACACACAAACCAAACACATGGCATATATTTGCTAGAGCCACCAGCCACCTACTAACCAATTCACCAAACAACCAAGCAAACAAACCACCCAGGCCACGACCCACCTACCACTGAACCATCCACCTACACACTCACTCAACCATCCAACCAGGTCACGGCTTGACTTCGCGAACGAAGATTCTATAGGGGTTGCCCACGACGTCTGCAGGCATGCTCGTGACTGCGGAGGCCAATCCGGGACAGGCAGGTTCGACCGCAGTGGCCGCAGAGGGAGGTCTGGTCAGGGTTCTGAGTTTCGACAACTCTGTTTTTTCTCCTGAGCCGCTTGTCTTTAAAAGGCCAGCTCTGCGAGAGTCCTCAAAGGAGACAGCTGCCTTGTAAATGGTGGAGCGCCAGGTGTCACGGTCCGCAGCAAGTGAAGACCACGGGCGGTGGTCGATTTGGCAGGCACTAAGTGACTTCTTGAGACAGTCTTTGTATCCCTTCTTTGGTGACCCTCTGTCTCTGTGTCCAGTGGCGAGCTCGCCGAACAGGGTGATTTTGGGCAGGCGATGATCCTCCATCCTGGAGACGTGCCCAGCCCAGCGGAGCTGTGTCCGCAGCAGCAAAGCCTCGATGCTCACAGTTTCTGCCTGTTCAAGGACCTCGACGTTTGTGACAAGTCACTCCAGTAAATGCCAAGGATTGTACGCAGGCAGCGCTGGTGGAAGCGTTCGAGTAGTCGTAGTTGGCTGCGGTAGAGGGCCCAGGACTCGGAACCATACAACAGGGTGTTGAGGACGACAGCTCTGTACACTGTGCCTGTTTTCAGCTGTTGATTATGCCACACTGTTACGTGGTGGAGTTGTAGTCGTAGTATGATAAACACACCAGACGCACGCACGTAAGGTTCTTTTTAAATAAACCTCATTCAGCTGCAATCCGTCACACGTGGCTTAAGGATGTAGACAATACTGGAGTAACAGTTCCAACAATATTTAATTCAGCGATGCGATATCCACACAGTGCAATTCCAAATGCACAAATACTGATACAAAGTCTCTTCTGCAATGTCCACACTGCGACACAAAGTTTCTCATACACAGCGTCTCTCGCAATAAACTGCGTGTCTCTACAACTGAGAAAGCAAGACAATGTACGAACTGGCTTTCCCAGCGCCCTCCTTATATATACTACGAAATTCTAGAATCATCTACGGAAATAATACAATGCAACCAACCGGAACGAAATACGCAACTGAAACTCATAAATAAGAATCTTCTGGAATCGCTAAAATAGGCTACAAAGACTCGGCTGTTCACTTCAGCTCTAAATCCTAAAGTATAATGAAGACACATAAAAATATGGTAGCCCTATCACCACGTTCTATTATAGCTCTAGAAAGTACGAGAACATTCCCAAAACAAAATAAAGGCTGCTCAATTCACGCGCACTGAAAAACAGAATGTAGCGAACTGTTACGAACTGTTCCGTATTTACCGACGTCATACAAACCGAGGTAACTAGACAGTGCGACCTTTCTAGAACGTTCTGGACTAAACTAACGTATGAATGAAATGAAATCCGCTCTGCGCGACTGAAAGAAAAAGTTACTTAAAAAGATACGTGAATCATAATAGCTCAAAATAAAATATCGGATCGTTTCCTACGAATAACACATGTATGCTCTCACAGGATAACACAACCACAATCGTAACACACACCCGCTTGTATAGACGCCCGAAAGCGCTGTTTGCTTTTGCCAGCCTGCTGTCCAGCTCCTTGTCCAGCTTGGCGTCCGACGTGATGATGCAGCCAAGGTAGGTAAACTGGTGCAATGACTTCAGTTCAGACTCGCCGATGGTGATGTGGGGAGGGCGATGCTCTACCTTGGGTGCCGGCTGATGGAGAACCTCTGTCTTTTTTAGACTGACCTCGAGTCCAAAGAGCTGGGCAGCGTCTGCGAAGCTGCAGGGCTCTCTCTGTGTGTGCAACGAGGGCAGCGTCGCCAGCAAAGAGCAGCTCACGAATCAGTTGATCTAGGGTTTTGGTGTGGGCCTGCAGTCGTCTGAGGTTGAACAGGCTGCCATCGAGACGATACCTGATGTACACTGCATCATCATCGTCGAGGTCCACTGTGGCCTGCTTCAACATCATGCTAAAAAAGATGGTGAAGAGGGTCGGTGCCAGCACACAGCCCTGCTTCACACCGTTGAGAATGGGTGGGGCCCCAGGGGACGAGTTGCGTTGGTGGTGCGGGTAGTGGGGAACTCTTACAGCGCCTCCCCCGGGATCACCCTAGTCTAGGGCCTCTTGGCCTTCGTGAGGCACCCTCGTGTGTAATCCCTCCGGACTAGCATAGCATCCCTCTATCCCAAGACCGCCCGTGCGTGGTCCCTGGCCACATCCTCTCCGAGGTGACCCCCAAAACTGGGCAGCACGAGCCCCCAGGCTAAACACGGCGGATCTAGAGGAGAGAACCTCGAAAATTAACCAACATTGTCCCGCTGCCTTGCAGGCCTGGCCGCTTGGCTGTGGAAAGGCTAAGGGAGGAAAACCCTAACTTCAAAGCCCCCGTGTCTCCGGGGAAGGTTTTTGAGCCAGAGACTAGGACAAGGACAGTCTGATATAAAACCTACGACCTGAGGACCTCGATGCCATCGTCCCAGCTTGCTAGGCCATGGCAGACGAACCAAGGGTTTTAAAGGGTGGGGCCAGTACTGCGCACACTGCACTCCACCAAAAAGCTCCACCGCGCAGGCTTTAGGAAACGTCCACGGACCATGACACAGACCATTCCAAGTCCTGTAGCGACGGGCGAAACGGCAGGTGAAAGATGTCACTGGAAGCCGCAGTTTCAAACCCGCATGCAGGCGGTTCAGGATATTGGTCACCTGATGTTGACCTGCGGATGACAACGTCACTCGGCACACCCTGAACGACCAAGCAGCATTCTCTAGGGACAGCACTGCTTGCTCCACACGGAGAGGGGCCTAGAAAAGGTGGCCTAACCAAAGCTCATCCCCACACAACCCCAGTTGGCTAGCCGCGGTCAACGGGCATCTTCTCCTGCGGTCAGAAAACAAGTAAAAACGACGGATCCACTCTAATGACGACCACGACCGGACTCAACGTAGCATGTTGGAATATCCGAACCATGCTTGACACAGCAGACAGCGGACGCCCTGAACGTCGCTCCGCCCTCATTGCCCATGAAATGCGGAGGTTAAACATCGACATCGCCGCGCTCAGCGAAGTACGCCTCCCGGACGAAGGCAGTCTTCAAGAACTTGGCGCTGGCTACACCCTCTACTGGTCAGGCAAGTCTGCGTCAGAAAGACGGCTCTCAGGCGTGGGCTTCGTGGTCAAGACCTCCATTGCGACTAAGCTGGAAAACCTACCAACCGGTCACTCAGACCGCATCATGTCCATGCGCCTCCCACTGAGACACCAGCAACACGACACCCTTCTCAGTGTGTACTCCCCAACCCTCCTGGCAGAGCCTGCAGAAAAGGACAAGTTCTACACTGACCTGCGCAGCCTCCTACAGAGCACCCCTGCAGACGACAAAGTCATCATCCTTGGCGACTTCAACGCCAGAGTGGGCAAGGACTCTGAAGCATGGAAAGGAGTCCTCGGCAAGCATGGCGTCGGGAACTGCAGTGACAATGGCCGCCTACTGTTGGAGTTCTGTGCAGAGCAGCAGCTTGTCATCACCAACACTACTTTCCAGCAAAAGGACAGTCGAAAGACCACCTGGATGCATCCTCGCTCCAAACACTGGCACCTTATCGACTATGTCCTAGTGCGTCAGAGGGACCGCAGTGATGTCCTCCTCACCAGAGTGATGCTCAGCGCAGAGTGCCACACTGACCACCGCCTTGTCCGCTGCAAACTCAGGCTCCACTTCAAGCCAAAACCCAAGAAAGGGGGGCCCCCTAAGAAAAAGCTTGATGTTGCCAGCCTTCAGCGTGACGACGTAAAAGCTGCCTTTCAGACAGATTTACAGCGCAGGCTCACAGACACAGCTGACCCAGCAGACTCCTCCCCTGAAACACTCTGGGAACAGCTGAAAACTGCTATCGCAAAATCCTCTGCAGACGTCTTGGGTTTCGCTAGAAAGAGGAACAAAGACTGGTTTGACGAAAACGACGTAGAGATCCAGGAACTCCTAGCAAAAAAAAAAAGAGCCGCCCATCAGGCCCACCTAGCCCAGCCTTCCTGCCCTATGAAGAAGTCTGCCTTCCGCCTCGTCTGCAGCAGTCTCCAGCGCAAGCTCAGAGATCTCTAGAACGAGTGGTGGACCAGACTCGCACAGAGGACCCAGCTTTGTGCTGACAACGGTGTCTACAGGGGCTTCTACGAAGCACTGAAAGCAGTGAATGGCCCCAGGCACCTGATACAAAGTCCCCTGCGAAGCGCTGATGGACAGGCACTGCTCACAGATAATAACTCCATCTTGAACCGCTAGTCGGAATACTTTCAGGACCTCTTCAGCGCTGAGCGCACTGTTCAAGAAGCAGTCATCCTCCAAATCCCACACCTCCCAGTAAAGGTTGAATTGGACGAACCGCCCACTGCTGAAGAGACCCTCACAGCCATCCACCAGCTCAAGAGTGGCAAAGCAGCAGGCATTGATGGAATCCCACCAGAGATCTGGAAACATGGAGGCCCAGCACTGCACAACAAGCTCCATGACCTCTTTCTCTGCTGCTGGGAGGAAGGAGCACTACCAAAGGATCTCCGCGATGCAGTCGTCATCACCCTGTACAAGAACAAAGGAGAGAAGTCTGCCTGCTCCAACTACCGTGGAATTACCCTGCTGTCCATTGCCGGGAAAATACTCGCAAGGCTGCTCCTTAATCGGCTGGTACCTGCCATTGCAGAAGACCACCTCCCAGAGGGCCAGTGTGGCTTCAGAGCCAACAGGAGCACCACCGACATGTCTTTGTGCTGAGACAGCTTCAGGAGAAGTGCCGCGAGCAGAACAAAGGGCTGTACGTAACGTTTGTCGACCTAACAAAAGTGTTCGACACTGTGAGCAGGCAAGGCATGTGGCAGATCCTGGAGCGACCTGGCTGTCCCCCAAAGTTTCTCAGCATGATCGTCCAGCTACACGAGGACCAGCAAGGCCAGGTCAGACTCAACAATGACCTCTCAGAACCATCCAACCAGGTCACCCACCCACCAAACCAACCAACCAACCAGCCAGCCATCCACACACTCAACCATCCATCCAGGCCACCCACCAAACCAACCAACCGACCAGTCAGCAATCCACCCACCGACCGACTCATCCAAGCACCCAAACCTGCCACCCGGGCAATGACCCGCCATTCAACCAACCATCCACCAACCCACTCACTCACTCAACCATCCACCCAGGCCACCCACTGACCCTGCAAGCCAACTAACCAACCATCCTCCCGTTCACCAATACAGGACTACCCATCCAGCCAGTCTTAACCCTTTGGGTGTCGGTAGCGTTTTTATTCGCGAGGATTCCTACAGAAATCATCGCGACTACAATCGTTACCGACACCTAAAGGGTTAATCTATCCCCCCACCCACCGACCCATTTTTTTTCTATCAGTCGGTCAATCAATTCCCCATGATATGGTAAACCAAGACATCAAACCTGAAGGACGCAGATGACCTAATACCGTAATGGCTCTCCAGCCTGTCAGAAGTTGTGTATCCAGCATGTCGCCTCTTTCTGTCAGCAATAAAAGAGGCAAGGCTCATGAGACTCTACGCCTCAAGATATTGTCACTTGCTGTAGAGGCTCGCGAGAATCTCTCCCCCATCCCGACTGACTAATACATTTCTCAACGTCTTCTCAACGCAAATTTCCGTCTGTAGGTTTGAAGTTAAAACTACACCGAGACTGAAAACTGGGACGACGCACTTCCGTCCTCTGCCTGCAAGAGGCATAGATCCTCATGAGCCCCTGCGACTGTAGGGACTCGTGAGGATCTATGCCTCTTGCAAATATACAGCAGGGGCTCATGAGGATCTATACCTCTTGCAAACAGACTCACGATTCTCGTCGTAAAAGTAATGGTTCACGGAAATGTCATTGACATGCAAATTCCAGTCTGGGGGACCTAACCAGGGCAACCGCATGAGAGTCTGCACGTTGTCTGAAGGTCTCTATTAAGTTTTCAAGACATCCTCCGCTCGCAGCGCCAACTGTGAAAGACGACAGCTCTCAGTGCAGTGCCGGCGCGAGCTGCGTGTAGCACTCGTGCCAGCCCCGAGATGAGCAGCGTCGTGTGCTTTTTAACCTTCTAGCTGTCGGAAGCGATTTTTGTCGCGATGATTCCCTACAGGCACCATCGCGACAAAAACGCGCTGCCGACAGCCAAAGGGTTACAACGAACTGTTCCATGATTACTAAAATTACTGGTCGATTACTAAAATTTGCCGAAACAACGGGCTATCGGTGTTGTCTTGCCTCAACTAAAACTTTCCTATCCTTTGTACAATCCATGTAACTGAGGTTTCGCCTGCCAATGGTGCAAGTCTGTAGAACTCTCCTACGTAAAAAAAAAGAAAAAAAGAAACAAGACAACAAAAAAAAAAAAAAAAAAAGAAGAGCCCAACGGAGAAAGAAACACGCTTAGAAATGACAGTTACAACACAATTGTGTTGTAACTGCCCCTTCTAAGCGTGTTTCTTTCTCCGCTGGGTTCTTCTCTGCATTTTACAGGTTTGGCAGTCTCCCTTTTTGGGTCTTGATTTCAGAGCGAGAGCAGAAAAGACTCAGAAGTATTTCATTTTACGGCATTCATCATCATAAGCTAAAGTCAGCCGTTATGTCCAGCATTAACCCCTTACATCAGTAAGTCCTGAGGCTGATTTTGTAAAAATTTGACTATTGTCCTATGAAGGCTACCTAACAGTTTAGGAGATACATCAACTGTTTTAGTTCAAGGGTGGTGTCAGAACAGCTTGGCGCCTGAGGCGCCAAGCTGTTCTGGCACCACCCTTGAACGATCAATCAAATGTATTTCAAGCAATGGGAGTTTCAGGATGAAAAGGGTTAACCAGAAAAGTTGTAACGATATATTTCGAACAATTGACCGCATAAATACATGGAGCAGGTGGCTGTAATTGCGTCGTCGATTTAGTGCCACAAATGCGGGGATGGGCGCAGTGTTTGTCCTGCGTGCTGTCCCAGCATTGAGCGATTCCCTTTATTTAGCACGTTGACTCGACCAACATCGTTCGACACGTGTAGCTCCTCCACAGGCATGGGATGATCGTTTCGAAACTGACCACCTCTGTAACAGTGGTAGTAGGGAACAGCACTTCTATTACCCGTGCTACTTTAGCAATGAAGAGGGGGAGGGGGGAGTTGGGGAGGGGGAAGTTGGGGGCGGTAGGGGGGGGGGGGGTGATAACATCACGGATTCACGATTCATATTGCGATTCCCCCTTAAAAACAAAAAAAGCAATCACGTTTCACGTTCGAAAGAGACAAAGAAGACTTTTGACCGGCCGGCCGAAAAATCGCGAACAACGGGGGAGGGGTGGCAGTGTGGGGGGAGGTAAGGGGGGGCTGAGGGGGGTAGGGGTGGGTGGAGAGGTGGGAAGTAGGGGGGTGGGGGTGGAGAGGGTGGGGGTTCCCTAAAACTCACTGGATGTTCATGTGGCAACAACGTTTTTCTGCTCGCCGTTAAATCAAACGAATGAAGTGTGTGTGTGTGTGTATGTATGTGTGTGTCTGTGCGCGTCTGTGCGTGTGTGTGATTTCCGACTAGAAATTACACACACTTTTCGTGTTTCACCACATAACGTGGATCTTTTCACGGATCACGAAGATCCTATTTCGGTTTTCACGTTTCACGACGAACCTTTCTTTCACTGATCACGAGGATGAAATAACTGCACCTACGAATCACGACAACGGCAGAAAAGCCAATCACGAATCACGATTTTAGGGCATAACCCGCTCAATGATTGATTGATTGATTGTACATTGCTTAACGTCCCGACAGCAACAAGGCTTTCTCAGGACGTGCCTGCACTGCTTGTGAAAAAAAAACCAAAACAGAACATTGAATGTATGTCGCCAGCCGGTCAAATACGTTAAATAAACCTAACACATGGGGCCTAAATAAAGCTAAGACCATTTAGCAACACACATCCAATATCAAGAGCTACATGCAGTGCAGACAGTAGGGAGAGTTTTAAAAAGGCAAATACAGGTGAATGGACAAAGGGTAGACAGAAACACATGCCCCAGAATAGAGAGAAAAACCCACCCTGTGGAGCTGACCAGGGTGACCCTGGGAACTAAAAAATACCTAACCCCACCCAAGTCCCCCAGGGCAGACCCGGGTGGGGTTCCGCTCAATGAATGAACATCCCATGTCAGTGCGGAGCCTGGTGTTCGCGCGAACGTCCACGCATGCAGTAAAGGCTGTTCTTAATTAAACGAACCTTAGTTCGCGAACTCTGACGATCTAGAGTTCACGATCTCGGGCGAACCAGGTTGGTTCTTAATTGGACGATCTAAAGATACGGCGAAACTAGTTCGAAGTAATTCACGAACCTCGGCAAACCATAGTTTGCTGTCGGAAAACGTTCGCTCGACACGTCGAGCGATCCAAGGCGAACCTTTTCTCGGATTGGTCAAAACTTTTACCCTCTTCTGTGTTGGAGATAAAAAGATAGTCACCGATACAAACAACTATGGCGGACAGCGATATTTCACTCGTGCGAAGAACCAGACTTTTTATTATTATTTTTTTATTATTATTGATTTGTGGGAGGCGCAACGCTGTTTACTACTGCAAGGAGTACAAAAACATGAATCGTTCAAATTGCGAAGCAGCATAGAAGCAGCCATTTTGAACACCTTCGCAGACAGTAAGTACGCCGAATCAAGCACTTCAGTTAACAAAGAGAACCATGACAAACCTGGTTTGCTGAAGTTCGCCTAGGTTCATTCGAACTCAATTAAGAAACAAACCAAAAGATTGCCGATCTTCTCCGATCTAGGTTTGCCGATCAAGAGTTCGTCCAATTAAGAACAGCTCTTACGCAGATCTTTGAAGAACAAAATCATTGTCGATCTATCTTAGCTGCGGGACTCCGGAGTTAGCGAGGTTTCGTTTCAAATGAACGACTCCCAACAACGAACAACAGCGAAATCACATAAGCCTAGACAACACTGCATGCATCTTCAAGAGGCATATATCCTCATGAGCCCGGAGGGCTCATGAGGATCTATGCCTCTTGGAGATGTTTGCAGTGTTGTCTAGGCTTATAGTCGAAACTGATTATCCGCCGTGAATTCGCTCTCGCCTTCGTTGTGCGGAGTACTTCGTGGCAAACGAAACCTCACCATTGTCAGTCCCTTAGAAACACACACTTCATCGTTTCAAGGCAAATGGTGGGCGGGGGTGTGGGGGTGGGGGTGGGGGTGAGGGCTCACAGGATCTAAGCGTGACGCGGATGGATACCCATCGACAGTTTATTTACATCAATCGGCCTGGCAAGATTCGTTAAACTTCAAAGCGAGGCGATCGCATGCTGAAAAAAAAAAATCTACAACTGTCAGAAAGGTTTGTGTGTCGGTCTGTGATTCCGGTCCTTACAGCCGCAGGCCGTAAGGTCCGGAATCACAGACCGGCACACAAAAAGACAGCGGGATACTAGAAAGAAATAAAATGTTGCATGCGGAGAATCGATATAATTCACGATCACAGCGCCCAACCGTCCCTGGATGAAGATCAAAGATTGCGCTAAATGTGAGAAATGTCCAGTAAAAGGACAGAAGGACAGACGTACGTTATTTGGTTATTTGGGTTTAACGCCGAGCAGGCGACTAAGGCCATCTCACGGCGGGATGGGTAAAAATCTGGTCAGCCAGACTAAAAGCAAGGTCTTAAGACAAGATGTAAATATAGATTCAAAATCTCAGGCTAAAATGTCGCACATGTCTGGAAAAGAAACGTCTACAGACTCTCAAAAAGGGCAAATAAAAAAATTCACATAGTCTATGAATGCTCAGATCTTGTTAAAAATATTGCATTCTCTCAAAAAATTGAAGATTTTGTCCGGGGGAACATCCCGGAACAAAACCTTCAAGGAGTCTGATGTGAAGTGTTTATATCTGGTGTCAATTAGGTCAGCACAATACAGCAAAAAGTGTCGAACAGAAAACTGCTCATCACAGGCAAAACACCATGGACGCTCATCCTGTTTAAGTAAGTAAGAGTGCGTAACATATGTGTGCCCGATGTGGAGCCGAGCAAGGACAGTCTCCTCACGGCGGCTGCCGCAGCGGAAAGGTAGACTGTCAGACAACTTAGGAAGAGCTTCATGAAGCTTGTTCCCTTCCTCTTTGTCCCACTCGGACTGCCACTCGCGGGCTATGTACGCACTAATAACAGGTTTAAAATCACTATAGACAGTCTGTGTGTCAGGGACAGGGTCACTGCGGGCACTGTTGGCAGCAGAATCTGCGATTCTGTTGCCTTCGATGCCCACATGGCCTGGGACCCAAATAAAAATGATGTCATAATATTCCTTCATCAAGTCCGAGTAGAGCTCTCTAATCTGCACCAGCAGTGGATGGTCTGTTCCCGCGCCCTGAAGGGCCTGCAGGGCAGAAAGAGAGTCAGACAGAATCAGGAAGTTCCTTTCCCGAGACTGATAGGCATGCTTGAGTGCTAGCAGAATGGCCTGCAGTTCTGCACTAAATACAGAGGAATGGTCAGGGAGACGGAGCTTAAATGGGCGTCTAGGATGGCGAGAGGACACTGCAGCCGCAGCCACTCTTCCATCCTCAGACTTGGACCCATCCGTATAAAGACGACAATAGCCAGGAAAAATTGAAAGGAGTTCATTGAGGCTCTGTTGGTATATGGCTGGTGGAGTACAATCCTTCTTGTGGGCAGTCAAGTCCAGCAAGATGTCAGGAACTGGTAGTAGCCAGGGTGGAGTGACGTGTTGCAGAGATTCCGAAACTTTGTCCAGGTCCACTCCGGCCGCCTGCAGATAAGGTCGGACACGGAAGGAAAGTGGACGGACAGCTCCCGGATGGGCATCGTAAATCTCTGCAAACGACGGGTTAAAAACACAATCATAGGCAGGATTTTCTGGATGGGCCTTCAGCTTCAGAACGTAGCTGAGCATGAGGCGGATGCGGCGGAGCCTGAGAGAAGGCTCCCCTGCCTCTGCATACAGACTAGGAATTGGAGATGTCCTAAAGGCTCCCAGACATATGCGCAGACCTTGATGGTGAATTGTGTTCAGACGCTGCAGAACAGACTTGGAAGCCGAGCCATATACCACAGAGCCGTAATCCAGTTTGGACCGAACAAGGGCCCGGTACAGTCGAAGTAAGACGATGCGGTCTGCACCCCAGTCAGTACGACCAACGACACGAAGAATGTCGAGGGCCTTCCGACAAGAGATTCTAAGGTAGTTAACATGGTTGCAGAAGGTCAATCTTTTGTCAAAGATGACCCCCAAAAACTTAGCCTCTTCAGCCACCTTAATTGGCACTCCAGCAATGCTCAGGCTAGGTTCTGGAAAAAATTTCGTCTGGTTAGTAAAATGCACACAGACTGTCTTGGAGGGCGAGAATCTGAATCCATTGAGAGACACCCACCCCTGGATGCGATCAACGCACAGCTGCAAGCGCCTCTCAAGGGACGCAAGTCCTCGACCTCGTGCACACAAAGCAAAGTCGTCCACAAACAAAGAGCATTCAGAATCATCCTTGACGGCCTTTACAATGTTATTTATTTTAATGCTAAATAAAACAGGAGATAGAATACTGCCCTGCGGGACACCCATCTCCTGTTCAAAGGAGTCGGAGAGGGTGGAGCCCACACGGACATTGATTGATTGTACATTGCTTAACGTCCCGACAGCAACAAGGCTTTCTCAGGACGTGCCTGCACTGCTTGTGAAAAAAAAAACTAAACAGAACATTGAATGTATGTCACCAGCCGGTCAAATACATTAAATAAACCTAAGACATGAGGCCTAAATAAAGCCAAGACCATTTAGCAACACACATCCAATATCAAGAGCTACAGGCAGTGCAGACAGTAGGGAGAGTTTTAAAAAGGCAAATACAGGTGAATGGACCAAGGGTAGACAGAAACACATGCCCCAGAATAGAGAGAAAAACTCACCCTGTGGGGCTGACCAGGGTGACCCTGAGAACTAAAAAGTACCTAACCCCACCCAAGTCCCCCAGGGCAGACCCGGGTGGGGGCCACACGGACATGGAACGACCTGTTGGACAAAAAATTGTGAATAAAAACGGGCAGATGCCCTTTAAAACCCATGTCCGACAAATCAGACATTATACCATGCTTCCAGGTAGTGTCATATGCCTTTTCAAGATCAAAGAAAATTGCATAGACATGCTGCTTGTTGACAAAAGCATCTCGGATAAAAGACTCAAAGCGGACTAGATGGTCAGTTGTACTACGGAAGCGCCGGAAACCGCACTGGAGGTCTGTGATGAGACCCTGTGACTCAAGATGCCACACCAGTCGGGCGTTGACCAAGCGTTCCATAGTTTTACATAAACATGATGTCAAAGCTATTGGCCGGTAGTTGCCCGGGTCGGAAGGATCCTTACCCGGCTTGGGAATTGGCACAACCACAGCCTGGCGCCAAGATGGCGGAAAATGACCGGTTATCCAGATATGGTTAAAGGCCTTGAGAAGTACAAGGAGTGAATCCTCAGGCAGATGTGTTATGAGCTGATAATGGATGGTATCTAATCCAGCAGCAGAGTCAGTACATTTCTGCATGGCTTGCTGCATTTCTGTATTAAGTACATTGTAATCTGGGGGTAAGGCAGGTTTTTTCCCCCCTTTTTTCCTTTTTACCTTGTACTAGGCAAGGAGTTGATAGAAACCAGAGGGGCGGCCGGCTCCCGGCCTCGCCCCCCTCTGTTCTTCGGAGA
>BTPG01000002.1:129981270-130064160 GCA_036245525.1 Semisulcospira habei | reverse complement strand
GCCGAGGCTCCGCCCGCAACCAAGAAGTTGGGGTCTGACATGAAAAGTCTTTGGTGGGGCGCTTGCCTGCCACCGCTGCACTAAAAGTATACACTGAGGTGTTAGAGGTTGGGGCAGCCGCAGCTGCACCAGGGCCTTCAACCAGTTTTTTGGCATCCAGAAAGGACAGCCCCTTCTCCACACGCACCTGCTGAATCTTGCACTCGGATATCCAACGAGGGCATTTCTTATCCGAAGCCATATGCGCCCCCTGGCAATTCACACACAGGGGGGTGGCTGTGCAGGACTCAGCAGAGTGTCCGGGCCTAGTGCAACGGGCGCATGAAGCCTCTGCCTGACGGCATGTCTTCTGCCCATGGCCATACTTTTGGCACTTAAAGCACCGGAGGGGAAGAGGGACGTACTTTTTCACTCTCAGGGAGTAGTAACCTCCCCAGATGGTAGTAGGAGGGGTGGGGGTGCCAAACGTCAGGATGATGGTAGGGAGACGGATCTCCCCACCACCTCGCTTGGAAGCGAAGCGCCTGACGCAAGTCACCCCCTGAGACTTAAGGTTCCTTACAAGTTCATCTTCTGACAGTTCTGCCAAAGCTTGATCTTTGATTACGCCTCTTGACGAATTCATAGTTTTGTGGGGTGTGACTTCCACAGGAGTGTCTCCGATGGAAGAGAGCCCCAGCAGCCCGCTGGAGTGTGCCCGAGTACGGCACTCCACCAGCAAGTCACCAGACCTGAGGCGCTGGGCGTCAGGCCTGCCAACACGGCTCCTGAGGGTCTCCCCCACCAGAAAAGGATGCAGCTTGGTAACTGGTTTCTCCTTCACCTTGCTATGGACAATGAGGAAGCGAGGCCATACGGCCGACGCCTGAGGCGTCGCTTCCTCACAGTCTGAATCACTGTCATGGTCAAATTCGGTGTCTATATGCCGTTTCTGTGCTAGTTTTGGTTTTTATGTTTTATCCATATTATATTAGTAGAGATATTCATCCCCCGGGGGTCCCCGCCCGCCACCGAGCCCAACAAGGGAAAGTGCAACTGTCGGCGGGTCTCCAGCCGACGCACAATGGAGACTGCCCGAAAGATATACTCAAGGGGGTAAGCCCGATTGAACCGTTTGAGCCACCGCCTTCTATCACACCGTTGAATGCAGGGGAATACTGGCGTAAAGCACCTAATCAGCAGCAAAGGCTATAGCATGGTGCTCCGTATAGCAACCCGCATGTCAACAGTGGGATAGGGCTCAACGTGACAAGAGCCGATTGACTAGGCCGGTACGACTAGCCTCCCGTTTAGGCAGAAGTCAAGGCCAAAGTGGAGTGTTTCAGCCACCAGGATCCTCTTCTCCCCCGACACGGGTCTCCAAGCACGGCAAACACTTGGGATCCAAAGGACCAAAAAGTCACGAGTATTTTTAAGGACCAATCCAACATGGTACGACCTAGGTTAGCACAGCTCCTTAAAAACCGGACCAGTGAAAAGGCTGAACAACATATCTGCTGACATCAAGTCCTAATCCTGGACAAAGATGGCACCCGTCCGCTAGCCCACTCAGTCAGGGACTGAGCGGACTACCCACCTACGCCACGTGGAGGCCGGTGCCGGGTAGGCACAGACGTACGTGTGCACCGCAGATAGGCCCCTATGAGAATGGGTTTGACCTGACTGAATGCGCAGGTCATAATACACTGCACCCAAGGGTCTAGCTGTAAATATCAGATGTGCACTTTTACAGACCACGGGGAAACGCAGAGAAATGCGATTTCACGATGAGTAGCAAATGTAAAGTGCGAGGGGCGCTCCATATCAACCTGGACGCTCTAAATCTGAAGGAGTAGGGTCTTTAAATGCAACTTCTTAGTAAACATCACGATTACGTCACTAACCGTTAAAATGTTAAATGCCTACGACATACGGCGGTTCAGAAAACGACTTCCAAAAAATATGTCCCTGCATGTCTCCAAGAAGTAGCCGTTCCTGTGACTTTGTAGGTATGAACAAACATGGTTCCTGTGACTTTGTAGGTGTGGACAACCATGGTTCCTGTGACTTTGTAGGTATGGACAAACATGGTTCCTGTGACTTTGTAGGTGTGGACAAACATGGTTCCTGTGACTTTGTAGGTATGGACAAACATGGTTCCTGTGACTTTGTAGATATGGACAAACATGGTTCCTGTGACTTTGTAGGTGTGGACAAATATGGTCCCTGTGACTTTGTAGGTATGGACAAACATGGTTCCTGTGACTTTGTAGATATGGACAAACATGGTTCCTGTGACTTTGTAGGTATGGACAAACATGGTTCCTGTGACTTTGTAGGTGTGGACAAACATGGTTCCTGTGACTTTGTAGGTATGGACAAACATGGGTCCTGTGACTTTGTAGGTGTGGACAAACATGGTTCCTGTGACTTTGTAGGTATGGACAACCATGGTTCCTGTGACTTTGTAGGTGTGGACAAATATGGTTCCTGTGACTTTGTAGGTATGGACAAACATGGTTCCTGTGACTTTGTAGATATGGACAAACATGGTTCCTGTGACTTTGTAGGTATGGACAAACATGGTTCCTGTGACTTTGTAGGTGTGGACAAACATGGTTCCTGTGACTTTGTATGTGTGGACAAACATGGTTCCTGTGACTTTGTAGGTATGGACAAACATGGTTCCTGTGACTTTGTAGGTATGGACAAACATGGTTCCTGTGACTTTGTAGGTGTGGACAAACATGGTTCCTGTGACTTTGTAGGTATGGACAAACATGGTTCCTGTGACTTTGTAGGTATGGACAAACATGGTTCCTGTGACTTTGTAGGTGTGGACAAACATGGTTCCTGTGACTTTGTAGGTATGGACAAACATGGTTCCTGTGACTTTGTAGGTGTGGACAAACATGGTTCCTGTGACTTTGTAGGTGTGGACAACCATGGTTCCTGTGACTTTGTAGGTATGGACAACAATGGTTCCTGTGACTTTGTAGGTATGGACAAACATGGTTCCTGTGACTTTGTAGGTATGGACAAACATGGTTCCTGTTACTTTGTAGGTGTGGGCAACCATGGTTCCTGTGACTTTGTAGGTATGGACAAACAAGGTTCCTGTGACTTTGTAGGTATGGACAAACATGGTTCCTGTGACTTTGTAGGTATAGACAAACATGGTTCCTGTGACTTTGTAGGTGTGGACAAACATGGTTCCTGTGACTTTGTAGGTATGGACAAACATGGTTCCTGTGACTTTGTAGATATGGACAAACATGGTTCCTGTGACTTTGTAGGTATGGACAAACATGGTTCCTGTGACTTTGTAGGTGTGGACAAACATGGTTCCTGTGACTTTGTATGTGTGGACAAACATGGTTCCTGTGACTTTGTAGGTATGGACAAATATGGTTCCTGTGACTTTGTAGATATGGACAAACATGGTTCCTGTGACTTTGTAGGTATGGACAAACATGGTTCCTGTGACTTTGTAGGTGTGGACAAACATGGTTCCTGTGACTTTGTAGGTATGGACAAACATGGTTCCTGTGACTTTGTAGGTGTGGACAAATATGGTTCCTGTGACTTTGTAGGTATGGACAAACATGGTTCCTGTGACTTTGTAGATATGGACAAACATGGTTCCTGTGACTTTGTAGGTATGGACAAACATGGTTCCTGTGACTTTGTAGGTGTGGACAAACATGGTTCCTGTGACTTTGTATGTGTGGACAAACATGGTTCCTGTGACTTTGTAGGTATGGACAAATATGGTTCCTGTGACTTTGTAGATATGGACAAACATGGTTCCTGTGACTTTGTAGGTATGGACAAACATGGTTCCTGTGACTTTGTAGGTGTGGACAAACATGGTTCCTGTGACTTTGTAGGTATGGACAAACATGGTTCCTGTGACTTTGTAGGTGTGGACAAATATGGTTCCTGTGACTTTGTAGGTATGGACAAACATGGTTCCTGTGACTTTGTAGATATGGACAAACATGGTTCCTGTGACTTTGTAGGTATGGACAAACATGGTTCCTGTGACTTTGTAGGTGTGGACAAACATGGTTCCTGTGACTTTGTAGGTATGGACAAACATGGTTCCTGTGACTTTGTAGGTGTGGGCAACCATGGTTCCTGTGACTTTGTAGGTGTGGACAAATATGGTTCCTGTGACTTTGTAGGTATGGACAAACATGGTTCCTGTGACTTTGTAGGTATGGACAAACATGGTTCCTGTGACTTTGTAGGTGTGGACAAACATGGTTCCTGTGACTTTGTATGTGTGGACAAACATGGTTCCTGTGACTTTGTAGGTATGGACAAACATGGTTCCTGTGACTTTGTAGGTATGGACAAACATGGTTCCTGTGACTTTGTAGGTGTGGACAAACATGGTTCCTGTGACTTTGTAGGTATGGACAAACATGGTTCCTGTGACTTTGTAGGTGTGGACAACCATGGTTCCTGTGACTTTGTAGGTATGGACAACAATGGTTCCTGTGACTTTGTAGGTATGGACAAACATGGTTCCTGTGACTTTGTAGGTATGGACAAACATGGTTCCTGTGACTTTGTAGGTGTGGGCAACCATGGTTCCTGTGACTTTGTAGGTATGGACAAACATGGTTCCTGTGACTTTGTAGGTATAGACAAACATGGTTCCTGCGACTTTGTAGGTGTGGACAAACATGGTTCCTGTGACTTTGTAGGTATGGACAAACATGGTTCCTGTGACTTTGTAGGTGTGGACAAACATGGTTTCTGTGACTTTGTAGGTGTGGACAAACATGGTTCCTGTGACTTTGTAGGTGTGGACAAACATGGTTCCTGTGACTTTGTAGGTGTGGACAAACATGGTTCCTGTGACGTATGGACAAACATGGTTCCTGTGACTTTGTAGGTATGGACAAACATGGTTCCTGTGACTTTGTAGGTATGGACAAACATGGTTCCTGTGACTTTGTAGGTGTGGACAAACATGGTTCCTGTGACTTTTTAGGTATGGACAAACATGGTTCCTGTGACTTTGTAGGTGTGGACAAACATGGTTCCTGTGACTTTGTAGGTATGGACAAACATGGTTCCTGTGACTTTGTAGGTATGGACAAACATGGTTCCTGTGACTTTGTAGGTATGGACAAACATGGTTCCTGTGACTTTGTAGGTATGGACAAACATGGCTTTCAAAAGCGAATAACGTACTGAGAAACATTTAGTAATTGTGTTTTCTGTAGGAGGCACACGAGCCGTCTCTAAAGCTAAAACGCTGAATAGATTTTTTTGCATTGAAAACGGGTACATAGGACCTTCAAAATGAGACCCCTATTATTACCGTTAACTCCTTGATGGACCGGGTCTACTATCTTTCTTTTGTTTAAGGACCGGGTCTACTATCTTTCTTTTGTTTAAGGACCGGGTCTACTATCTTCCTTTTGCTCTAAAAAAAAAAAATGGCCTGAAAAGACAGGTGCTCTCCCAAGTGGAGTCTTGAAGGGCAAAAAGTGTCACCTGTCATTAAAGACCATCATTTAGGTGGCCACAGCCACAGTCACAGCTACAGCCACCTAAATGATGGTCTTTAATGACAGGTGATCTCTCACAAGGGCGGTCACTCTAAACAGGTTCTGCTGTATATGCATGCCGTTGACGTGAACTGGCCGCACTGAGCCGGGCTAGCCGAGATCAGTCGATTAGACGCTGTCCCGCCAGTGGCTAAGTTGCTACTTGGACGGTGTCTAAGTGGATGGATGGACAGGAAGTGGGCCTCTTGGACTGACCTGACTTTCCATCACGGCCGACACGCACAGAATGAAATGCCACGACCTTCTCGCCTTGAGGAAGACACAATGTATGCAGGGCAGCCAAAGGCATAACGGCGTCTGGTGTGTGGTTCTGGAGTCAGTTGGAAAATGAACTCGCCTAAATTAAATGTTCTTCATTATACGTGTGTGTTGGTTTACAGCTGAATCAGGTTTTATGTCAGATCACGTGATCAATACGCAAACAAGCGTTCAGTCTTAATCATTCCAGTTCTTAAACCAGAATAAACTGCTGATGGTCAAGAGTGTGATTTTGAAAGAAATCCAAAGGAAAAAAAAAAAAAAAAAGCAAAAAAAGCGGAGCATTACAATTTCGCCTTTTTTTTCTTCTTTAATTTTTAAATGGACATACACAAAAGTCACACAGTGCACTACTTATTTTTCTTTGGCGGTAAGAGTAGCTGCTTAAAAAAAAAAAAAAAATAAATTCGCCGCGTGAAAGCCAAACCCTAACCAACCAACCACGTGGAAGGCAATTAACTCCTTCACTGCTGGAACACAACGAAAAGCACCCAAATGCAAGAGACATAGATCCTCATGAGCCCCCGCAGTCGCGGGGGCTCATGAGGATCCATGTCTCTTGCTGGCCTCTCAGCCTCGTCTGCCTCAGTCTGATGAGGTGTTGTCGGTTATACTACCGCAAAACTACCACAGTCAACCCCTTCCCCGCCACTGAACGCATATTCTGCGTCCGAAATCTGTCTCCATTCGAAGATCCAAAAGCCACAACCGCCCAAGTGACATGGATACAAAAAAAGATCTCAGCAAGAGGCACGGATCCTCATGAGCCCCCGCGACTGCGGGGGCTCATGAGGATCTGTGCCTCTTGCAGTTGGATCACGTTCACTATTTCGCCGCAGCAGTGAAAAGTGTTGCTCGTCATTTCAAGACGCTGGCAGAAAAGGGGTGAAGTGTCCAATATCCTAATCCCGTTAACCCTTTGGTGACAGCGTCCCAGAGTTTGACCCGAGACAAGTGTGAGGCGACCCCTGGCTGAAAGGGGCGTAATTTCTCATCAGGGGCGATAAATGGGACACTTACCACGTCAATGCTTCTCTCCGGCCCTTCCCCCATCTGCGCGCAAGGCGCGAATTATGCAAAACTTGTTGTCACTACGGTGAGCCTTTCAGTGAAGTATCCCAGTACCGTAGGAAGATTTCCAGGGGAAGTATGGCACACCTCTTGGAAAATGAAAGGATAAGAAAGGGGAGCATGGGAGATGGCGGGGGGGGGGGGGGGGGGGGGGGGGGGGGGGGGGGGAGGGGAGCGGTATCGGGCCTATATCAATATTAGCATGTTTTTCCACAGGAAAATGATGACGTGTCTTTTTCTCTCATGAAAAAGGCCTGAATTGAACCATCCGACATTAAGACCTGGAAGAGGTATGTCAGAAAACACTTTTACTTCCAGGCAGGGCCCAGGGGAGGTATAGCCCATTTCAATTTAACCTATTTACCGCGGAGAGAAAGTGAACACGATCTAATACGAACGCGCGCACACACGCACCCCCCCCCCCCCCCCACACACACACACACAAACAGTATCAACAAGCTGATCATAAACTACATTTGAACCTGGAAAATAACCGATGATGACTGAACAGCTCAAGTGGCCATCTCCGGCGCCAGCCCAGTAAGCAAAGAACCCTCTGGCCGATGTCGGCCCGAGGGAAGTCACTCGTGATGATCAATATATCCCCTGCACCGAGTAGATTGAGGGCCCGTCAAAAATAAGGTCAAAGGACTCCAGCTCACCACTTACTGCCCACGTTTTCAGGCGTGTATCCGTCCACACTGGTTGTCTCTATTGATTCGCTGCGCTTATCAGCGCAGCGAATCAAGGGAGACAACCAGGGTGGTATCCGTCACAGTAACCACTTCTCAACACACGGACGAAGCCTTCAGAGCTTGAATATACCTCAGAAAAGTCAATTTTTTTGTTTGTTATCGTCTGTACACAATAATGCAAGCCGCCATGACGTGCCCTTATGAGAAACAATGCAACTTGCATTTGTGTGACAAAGCAGTCCACACATATAAGGGAGGACGTCAGAAAATGTAAGTGTTTTTACAAACACACACTGACACTCTACAAGATACATACGTAACTTCGCAATATCTATTTGCGGCATTTTTTAAAGCCCTTTTTGACAAACCTTTGTAAAAACCGCTCACCTCAGATATAAACATAACTTCACGTTTTCTATTGTCACAGAGGTCCCAATAGCACAGTGGTTAGTGAGTATGACTGGAGACGGCAAAATGATGGGTTTGAAAAACGCCGGGGTTCGACAGAAAAAGATCATGGCAAATGCCAGTCATACCTGTTTTATCTAGGCATACAAAAACCTGGACTGTCCAGATATCAGAAATGAAGGTCATACAGGCAAAACGTGGTAGATATGAGAAAGGTACAAAACTGGCATATAAGACAAAGAGTCAAACTGGGGCAATGGTCAAGAAAGGCAAACTTGGTGTAAAGTGAATGTGGCTGGTGGCACCTGGTCACATAACCAGGCATAGGTGAAATCCAGATCGAAAAGGGGACTGACTGCCAAACGTGTACAACGCAGAGAAAAGGCCAACGAAGAAAGAAGCACGCTTACAAAAGACAATTACAAAGTAATTTATTAATATTCCGGGTGAAAACACTTTTTCGAAATAGACAAACATGAATACAATTCGCTACTTATCTTGTGAGTGTGAAGAAGTTTAGCGAGTTGTATATTTGTTTGACTGTCTATTTTGAAAATGCCTTTTTAATATTAATAAAATGTGTTGCAACCGTCTTTTCTCAGCGTGTTTCTTTCTTCGTTGGGTTATTTCCAAGCAGAGGTGACCCTAGGGGTGTATACAGGAGCCGGACGTAAACCCCGGGGCGTATGGATCAGCAGAAGTGAACCCCAGGGATTATGATTCAGGTGGAGGTGAACTCCGAGGAGTATGCATCTGGCGGAAGATTACAGACTAAGTACCAGTTCCATGGGTGAGCTTAGTCCTGCGCCAGTCACTAAGCAAGGTGCTCCGCTTTACAGTCCTGCGCCAGCCACTAAGCAAGGTGCTCCGCTTTACAGTCCTGCGCCAGCCACTAAGCAAGGTGCTCCGCTTTTTTAGTGGCTGACGTAGGACTAAGCTCACTCATGCAACTGACTCCTGGTAGAGATGAACCCCCAGAAAGTGTGGACCAGTTGGAGGTGGGGTTTGGCCCCGGCAAATATAAACCTCGGGACCTATGAACCAGGTGAATTGATTGATTTATTGTACATTGCTTAACGTCCCGACATCAACAAGACTTTCTCAGGACGTGCCTGCACTGCTTGTGGAAAAAAAAAATGAACAGAATATTGAATGTATGTCGCCAGCCAGTCCAATACGTTAAATAAACCTACAACATGGGGCCTAAATAAAGCTAAGACCATTTAGCAACACACATCCAACATCAAGAGCTACAGGCAGCGCAGACAGTAGGGAGAGTTTAAAAAAGGAAAATACAGGTGAATGCACCAAGGGTAGACAGAAACACATGCCCCAGACTAGAGGGGAAACCCACCCTGTGGGGCTGACCAGGGTGACCCTGGGAACTAAAAAGTAGTTAACCCCACCCAAGTCCCCCAGGGCAGACCCGGGTGGGGGAATGAACCAGGTGAAGGTGAACAAGGGGAGGTACATGCAAAAAGTGCGCCTGAAAACGTGGGGGTTTGCTATTTTTGTTCATTCGTATGCAAAATAGCTCACTTGGCAGAGATCTCGCAACAACGTAACGCAAACAAAAACCGAAACAGACGAGGAATACAAAATGCAGACCATAACAGCGACTGCCTGGGGCATACACTGAAGAAAACGGAAGCAGAGTTTTGTTTGTTTGTTTGTTTGTTTTGTTTAAGCTTTCATTTGCACGTAAAATCACTTCTCAACACAAACGTGCGCCATCAAAGAACCCTCTCATTCCTCAGGAGGCACTAACCCTCATGACCGCTGTCACGGGGACCAATGAGAAACTGCGGCTCTTACTTAATAATAATAATAATGAATGGTTCTTGTATAGCGCAAAATCTTTTTGTGGCAAAAACTCATTGCGCTAACACACGCAGTCAAACATGACATAGACGAATACAATAACATTACAAATAAATACAACAGGACCACGGAGCTACGACAGAGGAAAAGCAAGCTGGAAGAAGTGAGTTTTCAACTGAGCCTTAAACTGAGAGAGAGTAGGGAGATTTCGAAGACTGACAGGCAGCGAGTTCCAAACTGAAGGTGCAATGAAGCTGAATGAGCGTTCACCAACAGTTTTCAAGTTACGCTTCGGAGCCTTCAAACGTTTCTCGCTGGAGGACCGCAGAGAACGTGAAGGCTGGTATGTGCAGAGTGAAGCAGAAAGGTAAGCCGGTAGAGTCCCGTCGAAGTGACGGTATGCCAGAGTTGCCATCTTGTACTGGCATCGAAACTTTACCGGCAGCCAGTGGAGTTCTTTAAGCATGGGTGTCACGTGGTCGCGTTTACGCTTCTTTAGAACGAGCCGTGCAGCGCTGTTCTGAACCCTTTGCAACCGACATACCTGTTCCATGGGCAGACTTTCATGCATTACGCCTTAGTTGCACCTGTGTGTGGAAGCTAACGGAAAATATACACCGCAACACATCTCAGCCTGAAGAAAAAAATATATATACTCAATGAGCGGGAAAACGTTAAACGTTTAGGGCTTAACGTCTTTTGTCCACCACGAAGGTGATTTCAAAGACGGGGCACCGAAAAGAGGCCTGTACAAATTTTGACCCCAGGTGCACCCACGACCATTAGGACGAGAGTCGAACGCTTTACCACCGAGCCACCCAGCTCCCCTCAATCAGCGGCAGGTACTGATGCTCCTCAAGAGCGCCTGCTGTTTCAGGGACCCAGGAAGATCTAGTCCTCTTGCTGTCAAAACCATGCCTCATTATTACATCTGCGTTTGACAGAAGAAAGATGGTATTCCACATGGAAATTGATTGATTAATTGTACATTGCTTAACGTGCCGACAGCAACAAGACTATTCCACACGGAAACCTGCCTATTTGCATATGCACAAACAAGACATCTTCTTCTTCGGGAAGGTGTCCTCGGCTCGCGTGGGCGCGAGGCCCTGCAGCTACAGCCGACATTTCGGACAGTTTTCGGGTTCGCACGAATTTGCTGACAGTAAGCAAAAGGTCCTCGGGCCGACGTCGGCCTTGCATGGCCCGCGCACGATTGATTGATTGATTGTACTATGCTTGACGTCCCGACAGCAACAAGGCTTTCTCAGGACGTGCCTGCACTGCTTGTGAAAGAAAACCCAACAACAATTAAACAGAATATTGAATGTATGTCGCCAACCGGTCCAATACGTTAAATAAACCTACGCCATGGGGCCTAAATAAAGCTAAGACCATTTAGCAACACACATTCAATATCAAGAGCTACAGGCAGTGCAGACAGTTGGGAGAGTTAAAAAAGGCAAATACAGGTGAATGGACCAAGGGTAGACAGAAACACATGCCCCAGAATAGAGAGGAAAACCCACCCTGTGGGGCTGACCAGGGTGACCCTGGGAACTAAAAATTGATTGATTGTACATTGCTTAACGTCCCGACAGCAACAAGGCTTTCTCAGGACGTGCCTGCACTGCTTGTGAAAAAAAAAACAACCAACTAAACAGAACATTGAATGTATGTCGCCAGCCGGTCAAACACATTAAATAAACCTAACACATGGGGCCTAAATAAAGCTAAGACCATTTAGCAACACACATCCAATATCAAGAGCTACAGGCAGTGCAGACAGTAGGGAGAGTTTAAAAAAGGCAAATACAGGTGAATGGACCTCGGGTAGACAGAAACACATGCCCCAGAATAGAGAGAAAACCCCACCCTGTGGTGCTGACCAGGGTGACCCTGGGAACTAAAAAATACCTAACCCCACCCAAGTCCCCCAGGGCAGACCCGGGTGGGGTTGGGAACTAAAAAGCAGTTAACCCCACCCAAGTCCCCCAGGACAGACCCGGGTGGGGGGGGGGGGGACGTCGGCCCGAGAATCTTTTGCCTAGTCCTATTGGTCTGCGTTGACCGGCCCCATTCACGACTAACATTTACACATTATCCATTGCTTAAACGTTGTCAATTATTTTTTACAAATATTTTACAGTGCACACCCATTTTCAACACACATTTCTCAAATAAAGTCAGAGCTGAAGGGTATATAGACTTCTTATTTACTCAGGGCTGAAAGGACTGTGAGGAGACTCAATTCTGATATGTGGGATGAGACGCGTCAGGGCTTTCCCGTGCACAGAGACACCTGACCTTGAACTGACAGACCTGAATCGAAGCCCGTAGGAGTTTATGAGGATCTTCGTCTCTCGCCAGCAAAAGATCAGTATTTGGAGGAGACAATTACAGACTTCAGTCTCAGGCCGAAACCTTCAAATTGACACCAAGCAATGGACCAAATCATGGTAGTGAAAGTGCTCTTCAGAAATAACCGGTCAGGACCAAACTCTCAAACCGATCTCTTTCTGCGCGTATTTTGGACTGCTACAATTCACCAACACAGCGGGTTCCAATGTTGCCTTGCCTCAATTAAGACACTCCTATCCACCTTTTCTCGATCCATTTGAGCAGGCACATGTAACAAAGGTTTTCTACTTCCGCTTGCACACAACGCTGAAAATCTCCTACGCGCAAAGCAGTCGAATAGCAGAAAAAGCCTTTCATTAAAGGACATTCACACTTCATAATTTTTGTCCAGCATTACTGTAAAACATACTAGTGATAAATACAAATGACCTTTTGCGAACACTTACCATTTATTGTCTGGAGCAGGTCACTTTAATATGAACTGAATATAAGCCTTAAAATTAACTCATTCGAGACGTGCCGCCTCCGGATACGCGGCATAAGCCGCGTATCCGGAGGCGGCACGTCTCGAGTGAGTTCAAGAAATTTACTGTCCATACAAGAATATTTGACTTTGCCTGCCGAGTAAAGAGTAAGGTAAACAAGCATATCACAAGCTTACATGGTACGCCCCTACATCACTTACAGCCCCATAGCACCATGTACCAATTTAATCTGGCACAACCCTAGCCTCCAACATCACACACGCAATGTCAGCATCATCCGTTGTCTGCATTTCTGAAATGCGTGGAACAGGATGGCGCACCCTTCTGAAGAAGAAAGACTGCAAGTCCATTTGTATGAAAATCGAGATTTTCATTGCAATACAATGCAAATCTCACTTTTCACAAAAAATAGATTGCCTTTTGAGTTATGTGTGCAGCTGGTGACATTGGCCCTAACGACTCTGGACCACAGGAAAGATTCATGATATTTATTGTCCCAAAAGAAATATTCATTTAAAAAAACTGTAGATCATAAAGAGAACGAGGGGAATTATTTTCGACAGCGCACTAGATCACAAAAACAACGAAGTTATAAAATATCCTTTTTAGGATCCAGTGGGCTGTCAAAAGAATATCCCTTTTGGGACAAAGCGTATAGCCGCTGTTAGCTTTCTCACATATTAATACTACAGAGCGTGTGGACCAACCTGGGCGCCCTACCCCTTCCTGTTTAAATCAGTGCAGACTTTGAGCGAGCATATGGGGAGCGAATTATCCACAAAGTCCGTGTCATGTAGGAAGAGAACAGAGGCCAGCTATCACACAAGACCAGCGCTCAAGGACAGAATAAAATTCAACCCCCCCCCCCCCCCCCCCCCCCCCCCGCTGACCTGCTCCTTTTGAGAGCAGGAGATGTAATTCACACCAACGCAATCAAGAGGCATAGATTCTCATGAGAATCTATGCCTCATAAAGATGTAACTGGATGAGGGTGAACAATTCAAACACACTCGTAAGCAGGACAATAGTGTGAACTTGAACAGCGTTGCTAAGTCGCTGGAACAGGGTGCAATGCTTGTACACTTTTACAACGCATTTTTTTTTGTTTGTTGTTGTTTTTTTGCCGCTGAAACCTGTATTAAAAATTATTACAAGGCGCGGGCATCGGATCATTTCTTGAATCACTGAAAAAGATAATGAAATTTGGTCCATTTATGTTTGATTTCTTTGCATTGTACGCTCTTGGCAGTCACCGGTTTGGTTTCTCTATAGCATGTTCTTAATTAAACGAACTTTAGTTCGCGAACTCTGACGAACTACAGTTCACGATCTCGGACGAACCAGGTTGGTTCTTAATTGGACGATCAAAAGATACGGCGCACCTAGTTCGAAGTAGTTCACGAACCTCGGCAAACCATAGTTCGCTGTCGGAAAAGGTTCGCTCGACGTGTTGAGCAAACCAAGGCGAACCTTTTCTCTGATTGGTCAAAACCTTTACCCTCTCCTGCGCTGGAGATAAGAAGACAGTCACCGATACAAACAAATATGGCGGACGGCGATATTTCACTCGTGCGAAAAACAAGACCTATTTTTATCGATTTGAGGGAGGCGCAACGCTGTTTGTGGGGTCGCTACTGCAAGGAGTACAAAAACAAACATCGTTCAAATCGCGAAGCGGCATAGCGGCAGCCATTTTGAACACCTTCGCAGACAGTAAGTACGCCGAATCAAGCACTTCAGTTAAGAAAGAGAACAATGGCAAACCTGGTTTGCTGAAGTTCGCGTAGGTTCGTTCAACCTCAATTAAGAAACAAACCAAAAGATCGCCGATCTTCTCCGATCTAGGTTTGCCGATCAAAAGTTCGTCCAATTAAGAACAGCTCTAAACCAGCGAATGACTAGATGACTAACTGACTGCAAGGTCATCAAACGGTAAAATCTTCAACAGATCATCCATCCATCCACCCACCCACACATCCACCCACCCACCCATCCATCTAGCGACTTGTGTTCCAGCGACTGACACAACATCGCGACGGACATAACTTTATGTCAGACAGGTCCCGAAATTCAGAGCGAGATCTTTTATTGATATCATTATGAATATTCATACTATGGCATTCGAGGTTTCTTCTATGGCATGGATGAAATTCGTGCTAACCAGTGCCCCCCCCCCCCCCCCCCAAATGGTAACTTTGTGCAAAGTCGCCTATAATTCAGTGTCCGCGGGAACATCAAAGTTCGCCGCACGATCGCACTTTAACAAATTTTAAAAACGGGTCAGAACTGATGCTTTCAAATTCCAGATTAACTCATTCAAGACGAGCGCGCATCCGGATACGCGGCTTAAGCTGCGTGTCCGGATGCCGTTCGTCTCGAATAATATAAGCCCCTGTCTGTCAGTTGACACTGACCGCGTTTTTGAAGCTTGTTTAATCAACGCCACAGAGCCCAAAGCATCAATGGAACACAGATCCAAAGAGGTGCCTGCAAGAGGCATAGATCTTCATGAACCCCCGGGACTGCGGGGGCTCACGAAAATCTATGCCTTTTGCAAATGGACAGCGTTGACTTTTTTTCACCAGGCAATGGGTTAAACATGACTCGGACTCTGAAATTAAACAGTTAAAGATCCCGACCCACTTTGGCGAATTTCAAACGCGTGATGCGTTTCATAACTAAGGCTACAATTAATTAAATACGGTTATCAACTGAAGCTCAGGAGGAAGCCCTTTTGCGTCGCTGAAAAATGAAGGCTAAACTGAAAATTAAAGGAACTGCATCAAAAGCCACGTTCTACTCTTACAAAACAACCGTAAAAACCGAAGAGCTCTCGCAAGATCTCGCGTGGCCCATTCCTTAGGAATTTTTTGTGACATAAAATCATAAATGAAAGTTCAACGCGATGCCCTTTGAATGCTGGCAGGCAACTTTCTGGGAGGTGTTAAAAAAAGTCTACCTCAACCGGACAGCGTGAATTCAAAGGCAAAAGAGCCCCGACCGTCCTAAGAACGTGTCGGCAAAAGGCATAGATCCTCAAGAGCCCCCCCCCCCCCGCAGCCGCGGGGGCTCTTGAGGATCTATGCCTTTTGCAGGTGGATCGTGGTTTAATTTTCTTTCCAAGGAAGACGGCATGAAAACGGTGAGACAAGAAGATAAGAAACGACATGTTGTGCCTGTTCATAAAGTCAAATTCGCCCAGTGAGCTAAAAGACACCAGGCCGGCGTCAACCGCAGTCGGCCCGACGTTCTTCTGCTGACTAGGCAAAGAAAAATCAAATAAATAGGCGCAAGGGGGCCAGAGGCTCCCTCGACACCATAAAAGGCTATCGTTCTGTTTCACAGCCATGCGGAGGAGAGCTCCTGATCGAACAGTGGACTGCCCAGCGTGCAAAATGCAGGGGAAAACAACAACAGCAACAAAAAAAAAAAAAAAAAAAAAAAAAAAAGAAAAGAAGAAAGACACACGATTAGAAAAGACAATTCGCATTACAGTAGGAGATGGGTCGAACATGATAATTCAAGGGTAGTGCCACTACCCTTGAATTATCATGGTCGACCCATCTCCTGCAAATGGTTCATAGTCATTAGATGACGCTTCCAAATTTTGGGAAATACGGCCGTCGGGCTGAATGAGTTAATATTTCTGGTTCCAACACTTTTTGGGGGGTGTTCCAAATATACATACAAACAATCGTACAATGCGCTACTGTCCCACTTTCGATCACCACCGAAAGATAAGTAGCACGTTGCTGCCCGTTTGTATGTCCATTTCAAACAAAATATTGAAACATTTTCTTTGCTAAGAGTGTTTCTCTCTCTTCGTTAAGCCGTTGGCATTTTCGTGTAACGGAAGCCCACTTCGCGTGTTTTGCACGTTCATCTATTATATTTTATTTCCGCTTTGTGACTTGCATACAACCGCTGAGGGAGCAGATACGTACATGGTTCCTGTGATAAGAAATACAGATATTTGACATCCAAGTCGAAAACTAGACGTACCAAGGTTTCAGAAGCGTGCCGCCAATACGCAGCTTTAGCACGCTGTGCTTAATTAAGCCGCGTATCCGAGGCGGCACGTCTCGAACGAGTTAAAGGTGCGTATGAAGTGCCCGCCCCCCCAAAAAAAAATAATAAAACAAATAAATAAATAAATACAATTAATTTATTTTAAAAAAATCAGCAGTACGAAGAATCTGTCGTGTGTTTTCTATCAATGCAGATTACAGCGTACTGTCAGTGAGCATTTGTGCGCTGGTTTGTGATTCTGGGCATTACGGCCAACAGCCGCCAAACCAGCACAGGCTTACAAATCGTCTAAGGTTTTCGACCTAAACTCATTCGAGACGTCCCGCATCAACAGCTGCGGAAGTGTCGTACAGCGTTGCCGCCCGCAACGCTTTACGACACTTTCGCAGCTATTGATGCGGGGCTTATTGAATGAGTTCATGCAAGGGACAGCCCGCCGACTGAGCTATCAGGTCAACGCACCAGCAAACACACAGCTGGTGTCCGTGAAACAGAAAGTAAAAGAATGTAAAGTCCGCCAAAAAAACAGAGAAGATATTCATCGCTATTTTGATTTCACCCGTTCACTGCCGATAAACACTGACGACCACCCAAATGAAAGAGGCATAGATCCTCATGAGCCCCCGCGACAGCGGGGGCTCATGAGGATCTATGCCTCTTGCTGAAAGCACTTGGCATCCACGTTCCTTTGACGGCTGGGGATCTTGGTCGTTGAATTTTCACCGATTTCAAAAACAAAGTCTGCCTCCACTGGCGGTGAAAAGATTTAAATTGCAAAAGCTGCAAGTTCTGTGGTTTCCGCACCAACAACAAACAAATGTGACCCTCTGCCCGCGGGAGATGGAAAGCGCCTGGCGCGGCACTGCATATTGGAATATTTTCCGTGTCATGGAGTCCATTAGATGGTGCGTTTTTTTTTTTTTTTTCTCACGCCATAAACCCGCTCCCTGCTTGGCCCCAAAAACAGCAGATCGGACACAATTTCATGCCCTGGTGAGCGTGTTTGCAATATCGTGTATTCAATATCGAGCCCCATGCTGCCATATTCAATACGGCAATTTCCAGCTTGCTCGGTGCAGTCTCATCATAGTCTAGACATCTGCATGCGGCTAAGGCGGGGGCAGGGCAGTGGGGCTAGGGGAAGGGAGGGTGAAGGGGGAGGGAGGGGGCTGGGGTTCGAGAGTGAAAAGGGTTGGATTGTAGGTGTGATTCATGTCGGATAAAAAGTGTGTGTGTGTGTGTGTGTGTGTGTGTGTGTGTGTGTGTGTGTGTGTGTGTGTGTGTGTGTGTGTGGTGGGGGTAAGGTGGGGTGTGGTGAGGGGGATGTCGACCTTGTTATGGATCGAAAATACTGCTCCGTGTTGAGCTCTTTAACCAGTTCAGTGCTTGACGCAGGTTGTGTTCCTGCAATCACCATTCATTCAACACCCCCCCCCCCCCCCCCGAAAAAAAACCACCCAAAACCAAACCAAACAAACAAACGAACAAAAACCAACAACAAACAAACAAAAACAACACCAAACAAGCAAACAAACAAACAACAAATAAAACCAACCAACAAACAAACAAACAAAACCAACCAACAAACAAACAAACAAAAAAAACCCACCAAAACCAAAACAAGTAAATACACACACACACACACACACACACACACAAACAACTAGATGTCACAGGAACATCGATTCGAAGTGGTTTCGGCAAAAAGGCATAGATCCTCATGAACCCCTGCAGCTGCGGGGCCTGATGAGGATCTATACCTCTTGCGGGTGGGTGGTGATCAAAGTTTCTCGGCACTGAACGGGTTAACCTCTTAACTACCGGGGCAAGGTGGAGCTGCAAGAGGCATAAACCATCATGAATCCCCTCAGTCGCGGGGGCCCATGAGGATTTATGTCTCTTGTTAATTCTTGGCTCTTTATGCCCATTTTGGTCCTATTTGCATCTGTGTTTATCGTCTAAATGTCGGTCAGCTTGCATTGATTTCAGACGCGCAATTCGCGATCAATGGCAGCAAAGGGTTGATTGGTTGTACATTGCTTAACGTCCCGACAGCAACAAGGCTTTCTCAGGACGTGCCTGCACTGCTTGTGAAAAAAAACCTAAACAGAACATTGAATGTATGTCGCCAGCCGGTCCAATACGTTAAATAAACCTACAACATGGCGCCTAAATAAAGCTAAGACCATTTAGCAACACACATCCAATATCAAGAGCTACAGGCAGTGCAGACAGTAGGGAGAGTTTTAAAAAGGCAAATACAGGTGAATGGACCAAGGGTAGACAGAAACACATGCCCCAGAGTAGAGGGGAAAACCCACCCTGTGGGGCTGACCAGGGTGACCCTGGGAACTAAAAAGTAGTTAACCCCCGAGTGGGGGCGGCAGCGAAGGGGTTAATATCACATTTTGAAAGGGCTAAAACAAACAAAAAATCAACCCCAACACCCCCAACAACAATAACAAAAAGTTGAACCATTTTTGACAAAAAACTTCAACGCCTTACAGATATAATTTCTTAAAAGAGAAGGACCCAAGGAAGAAAGAAGCGCGTTTAGAAATGACGTGTACAACACAATTGTGTTGTAACTTTCATTTTAAGCGTGTGTGTGTGTGTGTGTTTTTTAATTTTGATTTCCTCCGCTGGGGTCTTCTCTGCATTTTACTCGCTTAGCAGTCACCTTTTTCGTCTGGATTTTTAAAAAAAAATATTATTTTAAAGGCGTCCAGTTTATTTAGACTACGGAGTAGTCAGTACTTTGAAAATGTGTCCGGAAATGCGAGGTCCACGAAAACCTGCCCAGAGATGAACTTCCCGTTAACGCATTCAGCCCGGTTCACACATTTCCCAAATTTTGGAGGCGTCATTTAACGACTATTCTCCTGCTGCAGGAGATGGATCAACCATGATAATAACCATGATAATTCAAGGGCAGTGCCAGATTAGCTTGGCGCCGACCGGCGCCAAGCTAATCTGGCACTACCCTTTAATTATTATAGTCGACCCCATCTCCTGCTGTAGTGTGTCAGGGCTGAATAGGTTAATTCCACGACCCTACAGTTATTACCGTGTGTAACGCACGCAGACTTACTCACAGTCGCACGTACAGACTCTCGCACAACAGACGCATACACCGCTTCTGACTGACTCTGACTCAGACGGGCGCATTCACGCGGTAAAACACAACTCACGGGCTTTCTTTCTTACGACGTTTATAACAGATAAACAATAAAAGAACGCTCAAAAACTATCAAACTATATACACCACACCTTCCCCACTACCAGCATCTCAACACCACATGCATACACACAATATCAAGGCCAGGCTAGGTAGTAGTCTCTCACACTCCAACCTGTTTGGTGTTCTCGCCTGGTTACGTTCAGTCCTTTCACGTCTATGCGTGCAAGTCCCTTCTCGTATGCTCCCGAGTCGTCCCGTCTCTCGTACCGTGGACGTCCTCGTAGCTCGTACCGTACAGCGCAGTCCTCGCTGTGACCCGGGTGTCTCGGCACCGGTCGCTCACTTTCTGAGTGAAGATATGGAGAGATGACCTCGCATTAGGTCCCTGGTGACTGACGTCTCGGCGTCCGTCGCTCCACTCTCCGACAAGCACTCTGAATTCTAGGTTTCAGAGTCTTGGAATACGGGCTAAGGTATCTCGCACATGTCTGTCCACACTGACAGTATAGCCCCGTACTGACGTTTCTACATCTCTGTTCGCCTGAGCTCACTATAAACTCCCCGTGCTAAACGTTCCTTTAAGATTTCACGTGGGCCTCGTGCCCCACAGAATAGTTGTCACAAGACAAACCGCTAACAAAAACTGTACCGTATTAAACCCACTGTGTGAACCCTATGCGTGAGCATAGAGTTTCATCACAATTCCGGTCCTTCCTCGGGAAAAAAGAAACGACCGAGTTTCTTTTTAATTGATTGATTGATTGATTGATTGATTGATTGATTGTACATTGCTTAACATCCCGACAGCATCAAGACTTTCTCAGGACGTGCCTGAAAAAAAAAACTAAACAGAATATTGAATGTATGTCGCCAGCCGGTACAATATGTTAAATAAACCTACAACATGGGGCCTAAATAAAGCAAAGACCATTTAGCAACAAACATCCAATATCAATAGCTACAGGCAGCGCAGACAGTAGGGAGAGTTTAAAAAATGAAAATACAGGTGAATGGACCAAGGGTAGACAGAAACGCATGCCCCAGAATAGAAAGGAAAACCCAGGCACCGACCACAAAACTACGCAGCACCAACTTTAATCTACAACACCAGGCAACACTGGTCACAAAGAACTCGTTCTAAAGCGCACACAAGTGAAAGGAGGACTGGAACGCTCGCAACAAGCGAGGCCAACTATTCTGTGAAGCACTCGAAGAATTGAAGGCCCTTCTATAACGACAAAACCCGGCACCTACCACCAAAACGGTATACAATTCAGGCGGCCCAACAAGCCAACGGCAACAACAGCAATCAACGAAACGACAGCCACACCAAAACAGCAGCAACAGCTACAACAATAAGCTGATTTTAAAGCATCAACTGTGAGATATGCACCACGGCAACACAGAGGACAATACTAGAAACACTAGTCTGTCGTATGGAAGGCAACACAGCCGCACAAACAACCGGCATCGTCTACAAACACGAATACACGGAGAATCAACAACAACAACAACGACACTCAGTCTGGGATTGATCCGTCAAAACGGACGGATTAATAAACAAAGAATATGACTCCCACGTCGATACACGCAAACTCCGCCCAACGGTTCCTTGTATCTTATCGCGGCTAAGCCCCGCTGAGCAGGAAATGATCTTGGAACGGACAGGCACAAGCGCCGAGGGAACAGAAGACGCAGCGATACAATTAGATCCTGACACAAGACTGGACCCTGCAAGGATTTGAAGCAATCATACTTGACATCAATAACACCGCATCAGGAATACTGCAAGGATTTGAAAGCGTTCATACTAGACATCTATAACACCGCGTCAGGAATACTGCAAGGGTTTGAAAGCGACCATACTGGACATCAATAATGCCGCGTCAGGACTACAGTTACATGCATGGACTACACAGATAACATGTCCTTATGTAAGGATTTAAATGCGACACACTGGGAGGAAGACACCAAGAAATGGACTGAGAATTGTAGGCCGGTTCCCTGATGAGTAAATCGGAGCCTGTAGTTACTAACTACGAATACCGATCGAAACGCCCCCGAGTGCTTCACATTCTTCTGCTCGGACATTTTGAGGCGTCGGGACCAGAGTGACCGGATGCATACCTGGGTGGGACCGGTCTTGCTCTTTTACCACCCCTGAGGGGCTGACCAGGGTGACCCTGGGAACTAAAAAGTAGTTAACCCCACCCAAGTCCCCCAGGGCAGACCCGGGTGGGGTAGTTTCTTTTTAAGAATACTGGACGCAAGACGCTATTACTACTAACAAAAGAACTAAACCACAGCCTTAAAATTTAACACACACTCTCAGATCGCACTGCGAACGCGACAAGAGATCAGCAAACGTGTTCTGTGTGCCGGGAACCCCCTCAATTTCGAACTGAAACTCCTGCAGCGTCAACGACCACCGCATCAACCTCGCTTTCTGGAAACGGCCGGACATAAGGTATGCCAGTGGTTGATGATCCGTCTGCAGGCAAAACACACAATCCCACAAATATCTCTGGAGTTTCGAAATAACCCACACAATAGCCAGGCATTCCCTTTCAATTGTACTGTAGCGCGTTTCCCTATCCAAGAGTTTTCGACTCACGTAGCAAACGGGGTGGCGAGTGTCTTCTCCGTCCTGCAACAAGACACCCCCTATTCCCGTAGAGCTAGCATCAGTCTGAACACGGAAAGGTAGGCGCAGGTCCGGCAAAATGAGTACCGGCCCGCAAGAAAGGATCACCTGGATCCGGTGTAAAGCGGTCGCGCACTCCGGTGTCCAAACCAGTTTATGCCTACCGCCGCCCGCGACGAGGTCGCTAATCGTCGCGAAATCCGGCACATACCGACGGTAGTACCCGATCAGTCCCAACAGGGACCGCACCTGCCGCTTCGTAGTCGGTACCGGGATCGCAAAGATTTTCTTAACCTTATCGTCCACCGGCTGGAGTACCCCCACGACCCACTTGATGGCCGAGAAACTCCACAACTCGGAAACCAGCGTAGATCTTAGTCGGCCTCGCTGTTAATCCCGCTTCCTGCAGTCGAGACATTACGGACGCAACGTCGCGTACGTGCTGATCCCATGACCTGCTCGTAACCAGGATGTCATCAAAGAAATTGATGGCGGACTCGTTCAGCAACTGTTTCCTTTCATCATCAAGAGGCACATAGTCTCATGACATACTGCAAAGGCAGGGGCTCATGAGAATCAATGCCTCTTGCTTTGCTGTAGAGGGTCTTCAAACTCTATACCTCTCGCTGGACAAAACAAGAACCGAAAAGGACCGTGTAAAATGCAGTGAAGAAGCCAACGTGGAATGAAACACGCTAAAAAAAGACAGCTACAGCACAATTTATCATTGTATTGTAAGTGTGTTTTAACTATAAATAAACTCATGGGTGACAGTGCCAAAAAATCGAAAAGACTGAAAACAGTCCATGACAGGGCCAGCAAGAGACATAAATTCTCATGAGCCTGCGAATGCAGGGGCTCCGGAGAATTTATGTCTCTTGCAGATGGAACAAGCAGGCTGAATGGGATATTCTGTCTGAACCAAAAGCTGAAATTCACAGTGATTCAAAAGACGTTTTTAAATCCGCGTTAAAAACACACCTTTTCCAAATCCATTAACCCACTGATTAATTATTGACTGCTGAGAATTTTGTTGTAGTTTTGCTGTGGTGCCTGGAATATATATATATATATATATATATATATATATATATATATATATATATATATATATATATATATATATATATATATATATATATATATATATATATATATATATATATATATATATATATATATATATATGTGTGTGTGTGTGTGCGCGTGTGCGTGTGTGTGTGTGGTTGCGCGCGCGCGTGCGTGTGCGTGCGTGTAATATTGTGCACAGTTTTTGTAATTGTGTTTTTGAAATTTGTAAGGCGCCTAGAAATTATTATTATTATTATTATTAAATTCAGTTTCCTGGGATTTGAATAAGTTAAATCAGCCTCCAGGACTGAAGATTGTCACCCATGTAAACTGTTGCTGTAATGGACTTTTCTAAGCGTGTTTCTTCCTTCGTTGGGATGTTCTCTCGCTGGAGAGCTTTGTTGCCTAAAGGGGATATTATGCCTTTCGCTGCAAGGGCGGATATTACTCGAGGGGGAGGGGGGGTTCCAACTTTTTGTTTGAGACCTTCAACCTGATACAGAACGCCTCCCCGACGCTATACCTTGCTTGAGACCTTCAGCCTGATACAGAACGCCTCCCCGACGCTATACCTTGCTTGAGACCTTCAGCCTGATACAGAACGCCTCCCCGACGCTATACCTTGCTTGAGACCTTCAGCCTGATACAGAACGCCTCCCCGACGCTATACCTTGCTTGAGACCTTCAGCCTGATACAGAACGCCTCCCCGACGCTATACCTTGCTTGAGACCTTCAGCCTGATACAGAACGCCTCCCCGACGCTATACCTTGCTTGAGACCTTCAGCCTGATACAGAACGCCTCCCCGACGCTATACCTTGCTTGAGACCTTCAGCCTGATACAGAACGCCTCCCCGACGCTATACCTTGCTTGAGACCTTCAGCCTGATACAGAACGCCTCCCCGACGCTATACCTTGCTTGAGACCTTCAGCCTGATACAGAACGCCTCCCCGACGCTATACCTTGCTTGAGACCTTCAGCCTGATACAGAACGCCTCCCCGACGCTATACCTTGCTTGAGACCTTCAGCTTGGTACAGAACGCCTCCCCGACGCTATACCTTGCTTGAGACCTTCAGCCTGGTACAGAACGCCTCCCCGACGCTATACCTTGCTTGAGACCTTCAGCCTGATACAGAACGCCTCCCCGACGCTATACCTTGCTTGAGACCTTCAACCTGATACAGAACGCCTTCCCGACGCTATACCTTGCTTGAGACCTTCAGCCTGATACAGAACGCCTCCCCGACGCTATACCTTGCTTGAGACCTTCAACCTGATACAGAACGCCTCCGCGACGCTATACCTTGCTTGAGACCTTCAGCCTGATACAGAACGCCTCCCCGACGCTATACCTTGCTTGAGACCTTCAACCTGATACAGAACGCCTCCCCGACGCTATACCTTGCTTGAGACCTTCAACCTGATACAGAACGCCTCCCCGACGCTATACCTTGCTTGAGACCTTCAGCCTGATACAGAACGCCTCCCCGACGCTATACCTTGCTTGAGACCTTCAGCCTGATACAGAACGCCTCCCCGACGCTATACCTTGCTTGAGACCTTCAGCCTGATACAGAACGCCTCCCCGACTCTGTACCTTGCTTGAGACCTTCAGCCTGATACAGAACGCCTCCCCGACGCTATACCTTGCTTGAGACCTTCAGCCTGATACAGAACGCCTCCCCGACGCTATACCTTGCTTGAGACCTTCAGCCTGATACAGAACGCCTCCCCGACGCTATACCTTGCTTGAGACCTTCAACCTGATACAGAACGCCTCCCCGACGCTATACCTTGCTTGAGACCTTCAGCCTGATACAGAACGCCTCCCCGACGCTATACCTTGCTTGAGACCTTCAGCCTGATACAGAACGCCTCCTCGACGCTATACCTTGCTTGAGACCTTCAGCCTGATACAGAACGCCTCCCCGACGCTATACCTTGCTTGAGACCTTCAGCCTGATACAGAACGCCTCCCCGACGCTATACCTTGCTTGAGACCTTCAGCCTGATACAGAACGCCTCCCCGACGCTATACCTTGCTTGAGACCTTCAGCCTGATACAGAACGCCTCCCCGACGCTATACCTTGCTTGATTGATTGTACATTGCTTAACGTCCCGACAGCAACAAGGCTTTCTCAGGACGTGCCTGCACTGCTTCTGAAAAAAAAAAACTAAACAGAATATTGAATGTATGTCGCCAGCTGGTCCAATACGTTAAATAAACCTATGCAATGGGGCCTAAATAAAGCTAAGACCATTTAGCAACACACATCCAATATCAACAGCTACAGGCAGTGCAGACAGTTGGGAGAGTTTTAAAAAGGCAAATACAGGTGAATGAACCAAGGGTAGACAGAAACAAATGCCCCAGAGTAGAAGGGAAACCCACCCTGTGGGGCTGACCAGGGTGACCCTGGGAACTAAAAAGTAGTCAACCCCACCAAAGTCCCCCAGGGCAGACCCAGGTGGGGTTATACCTTGCTTGAGACCTTCAGCCTGATACAGAACGCCTCCCCGACGCTATACCTTGCTTGAGACCTTCAGCCTGATACAGAACGCCTCCCCGACGCTATACCTTGCTTGAGACCTTCAACCTGATACAGAACGCCTCCCCGACGCTATACCTTGCTTGAGACCTTCAGCCTGATACAGAACGCCTCCCCGACGCTATACCTTGCTTGAGACCTTCAGCCTGATACAGAACGCCTCCCCGACGCTATACCTTGCTTGAGACCTTCAGCCTGATACAGAACGCCTCCCCGACGCTATACCTTGCTTGAGACCTTCAGCCTGATACAGAACGCCTCCCCGACGCTATACCTTGCTTGAGACCTTCAGCCTGATACAGAACGCCTCCCCGACGCTATACCTTGCTTGAGACCTTCAGCCTGATACAGAACGCCTCCCCGACTCTGTACCTTGCTTGAGACCTTCAGCCTGATACAGAACGCCTCCCCGACGCTATACCTTGCTTGAGACCTTCAACCTGATACAGAACGCCTCCCCGACGCTATACCTTGCTTGCAGAGGCCGAAAAATATAAAAGCGGGGAGGAGGGGTGGGGGTGGGGTGAGGTGGGCGAGTGGGTGGGGGGTCCAAACACCCCGAAAAGGGACTTTCATATAGCATTTTACAGATCTATTTTTCATTATTCCATCCGCCCCTGTGCTGTAACATTACAAGGGAGATAGCATCAACACCTCTTTCTGCAGCTATCAGGGGCACATGAGAATCCATGCATCGTGCAGGGGCACATGAGAATGTGTGCCACTTGCTGAAAAAAAAATCAGCCAACCCTCTTGTCCCTAGTCTGAGACAAGTTACCTGAGTGACATTTCTGTCGTGTCCGAATAGGAAACCGTGTAAATCAAATTGTCGGAGAAAACACTCTTGTAACTGTAAGCCGGGCAAGCGGGAAATCGCCCACAATTTCTCAGAATAGAACGAAGAAAACACTCGACACCAGACTGGTTTATCCATCACGCAAAAGGCCATCGAGCCGAAGTCGGCCGCAGTGGGCCCGCGCACGAATGTGCGCGGGCCCAATGAGGCCGACTTCGTCCCGATGAACTTTTGCGTACTGGGGAGGCAGATCACCGACTTGACTTCTTTTGTTTTTTGCCAGTGGAGCTGTCGTGTGACTGGGTGTAAAAATAGCGTCGCGATGATATAGGTGATGAAATAGGGGCCACTTACAGTCGTTAGATCACAAACATCTCTACGCCCCAAGCTTTTGTACTGTATGATCCCGGTTCTAAAATCTACCATTTATTAGGATCTTCGCTGCGGCCGTTTCTGGGTTGTTGTTTTTTTTTCCCTTCTATTTACAGAAGGGACTTTTTAGGACGGGTCGCGGTGGGGCGAATTTAATAGCATGTCCATGATGTCAAAGGCGGGCAGGCTAAACCTCTAACAATTGAAGTAACAAGATAAAAATTGCGTCATGTCTAGTTACGCTAACCTCGCTGCCGAACGTACATTTGGCGCGAAGCGCCGTATGTATGTGCGTATGTATGTGTGTATGTATGTGTGTGCGTGTATGTATGTAAACAAGAGAATCTCCGATCATTCTGTACACACAAGCTTGAAACTTGGCGAAATACTTTCTTAAGTGGGTGGCTAAAAGAGCCTCCGAGCATATTGTAATTGAATGTCTCACTGAAGACATAAACAACCGTTTATAGGAAGTCGGTTGACCCAGATTAGTGTCCGTAATTTGTGTCGTATTTACTTCAACTTTTGAATATAGCTAGTTCGGAGAAAGACATTGGATGTGTTCGTTAGCCAGCTTTGTATCCTTTCAACTTGTTTAGTAAAAATTAATTCTTTTCAGAAAATAATTAAAACAGTAAAAAAACAAACCAAAAACACTTTACTGCTAGAGAAGTCAGACAGTGCCGGTGACGTAAAAGAAGCAACTCCGTCACCATGCAGACACTGATACTCTAAATATGACGTAATTCTCGCCCTCTCCCTCTCGTTCGCTCTTTCTCACACATATGCGCGCATCTTCAAGAGGCATAGATCCTCATGTGCCCGAAGGGCGCATGAACATCTATGCCTCTTGAGGATGTTTGGAGCGCGCGCATGCAAACGCGCACACGCATACACACACATTGACGCGCTTTCAGAAGAGCATGCAGGTGTACTTAGTATAACATGTAGCTAGATAAAGTCAACCTGATTTCACACAAATTATAGCAAGACTGAAATTGTACCGTGAAATTCTAGTTTTGTCACCATTTTCCCAAGTCTTGAAGCGAAAGCGAATCTCATATCACGTTAAAACTTAAATATAAAATTACGTAAAAACAAAAAACAAACAAACAAAAAAAAACCAACAACAACAACAAACGTCATGACAAATGACGTTTGACAAACCAATGACGCGTGTGCACTGCGCGCGCCCCTTCTAGAGTTCTGACTATGACGCATTGGCATATCTGCGAGGCTTTTTCTTCAGGAGATATTTCAACACCAGAATCAAGTCAAAGACAAAAGGTAGAGACCCTTCACAGCGAAGACAGCTCTCTTATAGAAGGGATTTTGTGGGTTATGGTTCGTCCCATCTTGTCTTCTTTTTTTTTTTTTTCTTTTTTTTTTTTTTTTGGGGGGGGGGGGGGGTTGTTTGATGTGTGTGTTAACTCTTTGCGTGTTGGTAGCGGTTCTAGTTGCGATGATTCCTACAAAAACCGCCACCGAGACGCAAAGGGTTACAGCTTGGCTCGAATATCACTCTCACACTTAGGAATACTTTCAGCTGTCGAACGATTCACCCAAACAGCCCACAGCTGCAGCCACCTGCAGGGCGGATAAGAGACATACGGTTTCTGCCGAAGCTTGGGGCGTGAAAACAATTTTTGAATATTGTGTAATAATATTTTATCCTAAATATGTTCACACATTTCTGTCTCAATCTTTTTTATTTCCTTTTTTTTTTTTTTTAATCTTAGAGGTCAAAAACCGATAGCCAAAGACTGGGTTCCTCGGTTGACAATTTTTCTGAGCGAACATTCCCCATGGACAACAGGCGTAGATCCGCATGAGCCCTCGCAGATGCGAGGACTCATGCGAATCTATGTGTCTTGCTAGCATTTACGTTTTTGTTTTCCACTCAGTGCAAGAAGGGTAGATGCTCACGAGCCCTCGCAAGCTGCGACAGCCGGTCATGAGCATCTATGGCCTTTGTTGGTTCATACTTCCGTCTCTGTCTGTCTCTTAAAGAACACATTGCGTTCAATCGTTTTCGGAGCCATTTTTCGGCCAAAGATCGACAACTCCCACAAGCGAATGCCCCTTGAGAATATCAAGTGAAGTTGGGCGGGCCGTTTAGGAAGTGTGTTTCAAGGGGCCTCATTAGATTTTCCAGACTGCTCCTGACACCAATCGTGTTAGAAAAATTGAATTTAACCCTCAACACCTTCCCTGCCGAGGAAAGTGAACGTCAAACCCGCTGCAAGCGGCAAAGAACCTCATAAGCCCCCGCAGGTGCGGGGGCTTATGAGGTTCTCTGCCACTTGCATTCCGCTTTTTGTATCCGCTTTCTATGCACGGCGTGGGGGCCCTCCGCTTTGAATTCACAGTAACTACGCAAACCTAATTCGTGGTCCCTGGCAGTAAAACAGTTAATCTTGTAGACTCCGGCTAAATGACGTACTCAACACTCACTCGTCCCATCTGCTAGAGGCATAGATTCTCATGGGCCCCTGCAGATGCAGGCCGGTCTCACGTGAGTCTAGGCCTCTTGCTGAGCCTGGTGAGATCGGTTTCAGCGTTGCGCCGCGTCTAATCTGGGCTGCTAGATGTTCGACCGAACTGTTTGTAAACAACAGACAGGAACAAAAATCACTTTCATGTACTCTAGTTAGCATTTTAACCCTTTTAGCGCCATGGATGCAGTTCCCGAAGTTTGGAAGTGTTCCTTAACGACTATGTAGCACTTGCAGGAGGTGGGTTGACCACGATAATTCAAGGGTGGTGCCAGATTAGCTTGGCGCTTGAAGGCGCCAAGCTAATCTGGCACCACCCTTGAATTATCATGGTCAATCAATCTCCTGCTGTAGGGGTGTTGGCGCTGAAAGGGTTAATCCTACAAAACCAAGACAAAAGGACGTAATGACGCCATAATCTCAGTCCTATGCAGACCCATAATCGGGTCTGCAAAAAGTAAAACTCGCACGAGCGATTGCATCATACCTCCTACGCAGGAACTGGCCATAATGTTATGGGTTTTCCCCGTGATGCTTACCTCGTTCAGTGTCAGATTGTGTTTTTGCAATCTTTATTAATTCAACACCAAACAAGATGTGGACTTATCCGAAAGTCTGCCGTATTGTTTAGAGCTCACCGGCGCTGTTCTTTGAGGAACATTCAGAGTTGTTCATATTTTTCAGCCTATCCTTCTTATCCATTTTCTACGTCAGTACCCCCACCCCGGGTCTGCCCTGGGGGACTTGGGTGGGGTCAACTACTTTTTAGTTCCCAGGGTTTCCCCCTCTATTCTGGGACATGTATTTCTGTCTTGGTCCATTCACCTGTGTGTGTGTGTGTGTGTGTGTGTGTGTGTGTGTGTGTGTGTGTGTGTGTGTGTGTGTGTGTGTGTGTGTGTGTGTGTGTGTGTGTTTAAACTCTCCCTACTGTCTGCGCTTTCTGTAGCTCTTGATACTGGATGTGTGTTGCTAAATGGTCTTAGGTTTATTTAGCGTATTAGACCGGCTGGCGACATACATTCAATATTCTGTTTTTTTTTTTTTTTTTTTTTTTTTTTTTTTTTTTACAAGAAGTGCAGGCACGTCCTCCTGAGAAAGTCTTGTTGCTGTTGGGACGTTAACCAATGTACAACCAACAACCGACCAATCCTTCCTCTGTAAGCCAACCCTTTGATCAACACACACGCCGGTGCACACAAATAAAGACGGACACACGGCGCTTCCGGCCATTAGCACGCTCTGTGGGCTCGTGTGGCGACAGGTACTCTGAAGAAAAATAGCACGAGCAGCAAAATGAGGTCACAATAAGCTTCATGTCGTGGCATCGCTAGTCTCACAACGCCGTGTATACAGTGAAGAAATTTGATGTTTCACGTCACTCATCCGAAAGGCACACAGCCTCATCCAGGAGTGACTGTTTCGTTTCACATAAAAAGTTTCCTCCCCCCCCCCCCCTCCCCCGCGTTTTGTCTGATTTTTATGGGCTATTGACGGAAGGGTTCTCAAACGACCCACCTCCAACCTAATGCTGACGTCGGATTTTCGGCCAGTGGTAGCGAGGCCCTCATCTCCCTTCTCCGCAAATTCGTTTCATCGTTTGGCCGTGGAAAGATATTCCCGGCTCCACCCCCACCAGGACAACGTCTTCGGGCCCGCAACGGCCGCAGTGGGCCCGCGCACAGTCGTGCGCGGACCCAATGTGGCCGTCGTGGGATCGAAGACCTTTGCTTACTGGGGTGAGAGGTAACTGAGGGGTAACAACTATAAGGGATTATCGAGCGGTCTGGCTGTTTGAAGTTAACCACTGGCGGCGACTTAATCAAGACTGACCAGTGAATAAATCAAGACAGACTGATCGCTGAAAGAATCAGTGAACGAAGACTCCAGGCAAAGTGACGGGCGCGTTCTGCAACATGTCTGTTGAAAGGTCCTGGTAAATCTAAGTGGCACAGTTATAGTGCGCCTGAATTGATCAGTGTTCAGGTCGTACTCCATAGGCAACAGCCGTCCCTGTCCCCCGTAACCCGCCCCTTTGGGCAGTCCATTGTCACCGACTCTAGGTCAAAGCGATCTGCTCCATGGCGGGCTTTGACTGCTAAAACGTCGCCGATATACCGGGTTATCAGTGTTGTCTTTCGTCAGCTAAGATTTGTCTACCCTTCTTTTCACAATCCACGTGATTAGGCACGCGTACCAGAGCTATCCCACTGCCTTTTGAGCGGCACGGAAGACACTCTCTTGCGTGCACCGAAGAAGCAGAGCGGAAACGTCTTTCATCTCCCGACATTCAATCCGCTCAGTGCCGAGAACATCCGACTACCACCCAACAGCAAGAGGCAGTTGCGGGAGCTCATGAGGATCTATGCCTCTTACTCACACCACTTTGAATCCATGTTCCTGGGACAGGTGGAGTTTTTTTAGTTGCTTTTTTGGTGTTGAATTAACGAAGAATGTAGAAAAACAATCTGCTTCACCATACTCACAAACCAGATAGGTGAGGCTAGCGCTGGCAGAATTGTCAGTACTCAAACCAAGGGGAATCACAGCGCTGGACAGACAACAGTTAGATCCCCTGCCCCCGCCTATCAGGCACCCAATCGCCAGCCCACAGAGAAATACGCAGGTATAGAATAAGACAATCATTTCCATTCCTAATAAGAATGGATCAGGTCTCTTATATAACCCATGTCTTTCTCCGGAACTTAGGAAGTAGGCAGGAGAAACATACATACACAAACATGAAGGTGCGCTACTATATGTGGTCGGGTAAATACCCTGATTTCCCACAGTAGATGCACAGAACATTACACAACAATGTAACGATACAAATTTTGCCTCGAGTTATACATGATACTCACAAACCAGATAGGTGAGGCTAGCGCTGGCAGAATTGTCAGTACTCAAACCAAGGGGAATCACAGCGCTGGACAGACAACAGTTAGATCCCCTGCCCCCGCCTATCAGGCACCCAATCGCCAGCCCACAGAGAAATACGCAGGTATAGAATAAGACAATCATTTCCATTCCTAATAAGAATGGATCAGGTCTCTTATATAACCCATGTCTTTCTCCGGAACTTAGGAAGTAGGCAGGAGAAACATACATACACAAACATGAAGGTGCGCTACTATATGTGGTCGGGTAAATACCCTGATTTCCCACAGTAGATGCACAGAACATTACACAACAATGTAACGATACAAATTTTGCCTCGAGTTATACATGATACTCACAAACCAGATAGGTGAGGCTAGCGCTGGCAGAATTGTCAGTACTCAAACCAAGGGGAATCACAGCGCTGGACAGACAACAGTTAGATCCCCTGCCCCCGCCTATCAGGCACCCAATCGCCAGCCCACAGAGAAATACGCAGGTATAGAATAAGACAATCATTTCCATTCCTAATAAGAATGGATCAGGTCTCTTATATAACCCATGTCTTTCTCCGGAACTTAGGAAGTAGGCAGGAGAAACATACATACACAAACATGAAGGTGCGCTACTATATGTGGTCGGGTAAATACCCTGATTTCCCACAGTAGATGCACAGAACATTACACAACAATGTAACGATACAAATTTTGCCTCGAGTTATACATGATACTCACAAACCAGATAGGTGAGGCTAGCGCTGGCAGAATTGTCAGTACTCAAACCAAGGGGAATCACAGCGCTGGACAGACAACAGTTAGATCCCCTGCCCCCGCCTATCAGGCACCCAATCGCCAGCCCACAGAGAAATACGCAGGTATAGAATAAGACAATCATTTCCATTCCTAATAAGAATGGATCAGGTCTCTTATATAACCCATGTCTTTCTCCGGAACTTAGGAAGTAGGCAGGAGAAACATACATACACAAACATGAAGGTGCGCTACTATATGTGGTCGGGTAAATACCCTGATTTCCCACAGTAGATGCACAGAACATTACACAACAATGTAACGATACAAATTTTGCCTCGAGTTATACATGATACTCACAAACCAGATAGGTGAGGCTAGCGCTGGCAGAATTGTCAGTACTCAAACCAAGGGGAATCACAGCGCTGGACAGACAACAGTTAGATCCCCTGCCCCCGCCTATCAGGCACCCAATCGCCAGCCCACAGAGAAATACGCAGGTATAGAATAAGACAATCATTTCCATTCCTAATAAGAATGGATCAGGTCTCTTATATAACCCATGTCTTTCTCCGGAACTTAGGAAGTAGGCAGGAGAAACATACATACACAAACATGAAGGTGCGCTACTATATGTGGTCGGGTAAATACCCTGATTTCCCACAGTAGATGCACAGAACATTACACAACAATGTAACGATACAAATTTTGCCTCGAGTTATACATGATACTCACAAACCAGATAGGTGAGGCTAGCGCTGGCAGAATTGTCAGTACTCAAACCAAGGGGAATCACAGCGCTGGACAGACAACAGTTAGATCCCCTGCCCCCGCCTATCAGGCACCCAATCGCCAGCCCACAGAGAAATACGCAGGTATAGAATAAGACAATCATTTCCATTCCTAATAAGAATGGATCAGGTCTCTTATATAACCCATGTCTTTCTCCGGAACTTAGGAAGTAGGCAGGAGAAACATACATACACAAACATGAAGGTGCGCTACTATATGTGGTCGGGTAAATACCCTGATTTCCCACAGTAGATGCACAGAACATTACACAACAATTTAACGATACAAATTTTGCCTCGAGTTATACATGATACTCACAAACCAGATAGGTGAGGCTAGCGCTGGCAGAATTGTCAGTACTCAAACCAAGGGGAATCACAGCGCTGGACAGACAACAGTTAGATCCCCTGCCCCCGCCTATCAGGCACCCAATCGCCAGCCCACAGAGAAATACGCAGGTATAGAATAAGACAATCATTTCCATTCCTAATAAGAATGGATCAGGTCTCTTATATAACCCATGTCTTTCTCCGGAACTTAGGAAGTAGGCAGGAGAAACATACATACACAAACATGAAGGTGCGCTACTATATGTGGTCGGGTAAATACCCTGATTTCCCACAGTAGATGCACAGAACATTACACAACAATGTAACGATACAAATTTTGCCTCGAGTTATACATGATACTCACAAACCAGATAGGTGAGGCTAGCGCTGGCAGAATTGTCAGTACTCAAACCAAGGGGAATCACAGCGCTGGACAGACAACAGTTAGATCCCCTGCCCCCGCCTATCAGGCACCCAATCGCCAGCCCACAGAGAAATACGCAGGTATAGAATAAGACAATCATTTCCATTCCTAATAAGAATGGATCAGGTCTCTTATATAACCCATGTCTTTCTCCGGAACTTAGGAAGTAGGCAGGAGAAACATACATACACAAACATGAAGGTGCGCTACTATATGTGGTCGGGTAAATACCCTGATTTCCCACAGTAGATGCACAGAACATTACACAACAATGTAACGATACAAATTTTGCCTCGAGTTATACATGATACTCACAAACCAGATAGGTGAGGCTAGCGCTGGCAGAATTGTCAGTACTCAAACCAAGGGGAATCACAGCGCTGGACAGACAACAGTTAGATCCCCTGCCCCCGCCTATCAGGCACCCAATCGCCAGCCCACAGAGAAATACGCAGGTATAGAATAAGACAATCATTTCCATTCCTAATAAGAATGGATCAGGTCTCTTATATAACCCATGTCTTTCTCCGGAACTTAGGAAGTAGGCAGGAGAAACATACATACACAAACATGAAGGTGCGCTACTATATGTGGTCGGGTAAATACCCTGATTTCCCACAGTAGATGCACAGAACATTACACAACAATGTAACGATACAAATTTTGCCTCGAGTTATACATGATACTCACAAACCAGATAGGTGAGGCTAGCGCTGGCAGAATTGTCAGTACTCAAACCAAGGGGAATCACAGCGCTGGACAGACAACAGTTAGATCCCCTGCCCCCGCCTATCAGGCACCCAATCGCCAGCCCACAGAGAAATACGCAGGTATAGAATAAGACAATCATTTCCATTCCTAATAAGAATGGATCAGGTCTCTTATATAACCCATGTCTTTCTCCGGAACTTAGGAAGTAGGCAGGAGAAACATACATACACAAACATGAAGGTGCGCTACTATATGTGGTCGGGTAAATACCCTGATTTCCCACAGTAGATGCACAGAACATTACACAACAATGTAACGATACAAATTTTGCCTCGAGTTATACATGATACTCACAAACCAGATAGGTGAGGCTAGCGCTGGCAGAATTGTCAGTACTCAAACCAAGGGGAATCACAGCGCTGGACAGACAACAGTTAGATCCCCTGCCCCCGCCTATCAGGCACCCAATCGCCAGCCCACAGAGAAATACGCAGGTATAGAATAAGACAATCATTTCCATTCCTAATAAGAATGGATCAGGTCTCTTATATAACCCATGTCTTTCTCCGGAACTTAGGAAGTAGGCAGGAGAAACATACATACACAAACATGAAGGTGCGCTACTATATGTGGTCGGGTAAATACCCTGATTTCCCACAGTAGATGCACAGAACATTACACAACAATGTAACGATACAAATTTTGCCTCGAGTTATACATGATACTCACAAACCAGATAGGTGAGGCTAGCGCTGGCAGAATTGTCAGTACTCAAACCAAGGGGAATCACAGCGCTGGACAGACAACAGTTAGATCCCCTGCCCCCGCCTATCAGGCACCCAATCGCCAGCCCACAGAGAAATACGCAGGTATAGAATAAGACAATCATTTCCATTCCTAATAAGAATGGATCAGGTCTCTTATATAACCCATGTCTTTCTCCGGAACTTAGGAAGTAGGCAGGAGAAACATACATACACAAACATGAAGGTGCGCTACTATATGTGGTCGGGTAAATACCCTGATTTCCCACAGTAGATGCACAGAACATTACACAACAATGTAACGATACAAATTTTGCCTCGAGTTATACATGATACTCACAAACCAGATAGGTGAGGCTAGCGCTGGCAGAATTGTCAGTACTCAAACCAAGGGGAATCACAGCGCTGGACAGACAACAGTTAGATCCCCTGCCCCCGCCTATCAGGCACCCAATCGCCAGCCCACAGAGAAATACGCAGGTATAGAATAAGATTATATAAGAGACCTGATCCATTCTTATTAGGAATGGAAATGATTGTCTTATTCTATACCTGCGTATTTCTCTGTGGGCTGGCGATTGGGTGCCTGATAGGCGGGGGCAGGGGATCTAACTGTTGTCTGTCCAGCGCTGTGATTCCCCTTGGTTTGAGTACTGACAAATCTGCTTCACCGTTACTGAATGGGTTAAGTCAACCCTTTTGTCCAGCATTATCGTGATACACACTAACAACATTAAAAGGGGATATTTCGAACCATTAACCCTTTACCGCCTAAATCGCGATTGCCGGGAACCAACCAACCAATGGACAAAGGCTGGCCCATAAAAGAAAGCCTGACTGACACAACAACGGATCTAAACCATCATTGCCGTTGGGGATCACAGTTATAGATAAAAAGTTTAATAAAAATATATATGTATACATAAAAAAATTGATGATACTAATACTGTATATATGGAACAGCATCGTGCCTACTTTTAGATCAATTACGTACATAGACCGACTGGTCAGTTTTAACTTGTATATATGGTCCTTTTAACCATTTTTAAATATATAATATTGAAGCTATTATGAATCCTTTAATTCAAAGGACCGTTGTTGTGGGTGATATACCGGCCTTGGTGCCTGAAGACCTTTTAGCTAATGATTTTATACCTAGCGACTTGTGACCTCGAACATCCGCTCGACTATGATAGTTTTAGACCCAGCGACCCTTGTGTCACTGATTTAATTTGATTTATCGCTTCTCTTAGCACCCCCCTCCCCCCACTCCCACCCCCCTTTTTTTTTTCTTCCACATCAAGTAAGAAATGTTAGTCCCCCATACCCTAGTTGGTCGTGAGGACAGTAAACTGGAGATAATGAATGAACAACAACGGATACAGAATGACCACAGCACGGGCGAACAAAGACTGACCGCCGCCACCAAATGACCACAAAAAGAAAGCACCAAGCTGGACTTTGTTTTCTCGCGCACTCTCCAGCTCTTAGTCGTGGACTCAGCACACAACGCCATGCCATACGACATATCCCCTTCCATGTCCTCTATTGATGACGGAACAGATGTTAATGGGTGGGACAGAAAAAAAGTTGAATCCTGAAAAAAAAAAAATCCTGAAGCGGGGGTCTGGGGCACTTTTTAAGTGAAAAAAAAAAACGAATTTATTTTTTTTAAATCCGGAATTCCGGTTGTAGCTGGAAAAGTCCCACCCATGGATGTATAACACAGACGGCACTTAACAACAAGAGGCATAAATTCTCATCTCATGAGAATCCAAGCCTCTTGCATTCGGACGGAGTGAACCTAGCGACGGCTACTGTCGTAGATCACTTATTTCCATTTCTGTAATGATTCCAGTGAAAGCCGATCAGTATAGGTCCTCTCTGTCTAGACACCCGCCCGCCTGCACACCACAACGCGCCCCCCCCCCCCCCCACCTCTATCTTATTTCCAACCCCGAAAACTCTCAACTCTTAGGCTGTCGGTAGCGATTTTTGTCCTGCCAAAATCATCGCGACAAAAACCGTTGCCGACAGAATAAGGGTTAAGATAATTATGACCCGCCCCCCCCCCCTCCCCCCTGCATTATTTACAGGCTCACAAAGCTCTGCGCGTCTGACTGAGAAAAATTTGTCTAGATCCTCATTGCACATGACTGCAGACCAATTATTGCTAAATTTACCTATGACGCTCAATTTCAAATGCAGTCAAACTTGCTTTAGCGGCTACCTGTACATAGCGTTCACCTGCTTATAACGACCACTTCAATTTACTCCCGTTTGTTTTGATTACCAGCGAAGTCAGCAGCGAGGTGGTTTTCCTACTACTGAAAATAATTGCCAAATCATGAACACAACGCAGTTACCTCTTGCCATCTGAAAACCCATAAACCTACGCGCACCGTTGCAAAGCCCAGACAAATTAAGACTCGCTCCCTCCGCCTCACACTGTCCGCAAACAACGACAACTACCCAAAACGCAAAAGGCATAGATCCTCATGAGCCCCCGCAGATGCGGGGGCTCATGAGGATCGATGCTCTTGTAAAGCACCACACAATATCCGCGTGTCGCAGGCTGGTTTCGATGACTCTGTTTTGGGGCTTTCAGTAACAGACGGTGTGAGTTGGAGCACCGTACCAAACGGCTGTGTTTACTGCATTACTTCTGCACTGCGGACGTCTGCGGTGTTTTCGGTTCTGAAGCCAATCGCTCACACATTTACTCGCGTACGTCTTTCATGGCGAAAGTCGGTAATCAGAAACTACCTGTAGTGTATCGTTCTATCTGGACAGCAATCACGTACTGCCCTGTAAGGCACAGGATTCCTCAGGCCAAAATCCAATGCTTGTCATGGAAAGACATAATTATCATATCTCATCAGCAGATCAAGGTGGTTCATGAGAGGTGCCCAGATAGCTTGGTGCCTAAAAAATAAAGAGCACATTTTGGGCTGCACGTCTTTTTTCCACGATTTCGAGGACGCGGCACCGAAGAGGAGTCTGAACATATTCAGACCCATCTGGGTTCGAATCCGCCGCGACCTTTTAGATCTGAGTCCAACGCTCTATCACCCAGATCGGCGAGTTTGGCGCCAAGATTCGAGGCGCCTAGCTATACTGGCATCACCATTGAACTATCGTGGTCGATCTACCTACTGATGTGCTTGTCACTGTCAGGACTACAAGACCTAACATTCAGCGTCACGGTCGATCCACGATGCGGAGGGCTTCTGATGATGTGAAGCACGTATAGGCTTTTCCCGAGCAGAGAGATCACGGAGATGCCATCCCGCACGAACAAAACGGACCTGTGCACTGGCTGATCCATCCCCCACGCTTGGCGTCGAATGCGGAAACGGGATAGCACTGGTTGTCCTATTAGTATAAGCAATGACTAACTGAGGCATATGTCTATTCCGAGACGACCCCACGGCGTGAGTGAGATGTGAAAACCGCAAGCGGAGTCCAAGCTAATGAGTGCACGTGAACCGTGTCGCCTCTGATTGCTTTGAAACTGTGCGGGGAAAATACATAAACACGTTTACTGGCCAGGACACACTTACATACAGTGAGGAAGGGGGGAGGGGGGAGGAGAGGGGGGGATAGGAGGAGGGAGTTGTGGGGTTTGGGGGTAGGGGTGGAGGGGTTGTTGGGGTAAAATTGTCACACAAATAGATGCTAGGTCTCTGTATCAAAAGTAAACTAGCAAAGACACTTTCAACCATTAAGTGGACTAGGGCATCCCGCTCCATCTGCAAGAGGCATATATAGGCATATATTCTCATGAGCCCCAGGCGTTCATGACAATATATGCCTCTTGCTCGCAAGGAAAGGACTACATTTACATCTCCAGCTTCGGGTACGTACGCAGGGTTGACCGAACAACTGTCACGAGGGCGCAAGGTGGAATGATCGCGGCGATCGAGCGAAACGGTCACAGTACACTGTTTGGAGGCCCTCGCTGTCGAAGGGAACTACCTACTGTCCCCCCCCCCCCCTGATTTTGATTAAGAACCAACTTACTGCTATGGAAATTTGTTTGCTTTTTATGACATTGGAAATATAAAGTTTTGATCTGTAATTGTGTCTTTTCTTTCTTTCTTTTTTTTTTTTTTTTGGGGGGGGGGGATGGGGAAGTGAATGGAAATTTTGAAGTGGGTGTGGTGTTGGTGTGTGTGTGTAGTGAGGGGGGGGGGGGGGCTAAGAGAGAAAGGAGGAGAGGGGGGGGGGGGCTGAGTGTGCGCGCGCGCACATGCGTGTGTGTGTGTGTGTGTGTGTGTGTGTGTGTGTGTGTGTGTGTGTGTGAGAGAGAGAGAGAGAGAGAGAGAGGATAATGCTGCTGATGATGAATCGTTTATCAAGACAGAGTTTTAGGGATTGAAATGCCTCTCTTCCAAACTGTCCTTTGTGAACTATACACTGTAAAACTTCGAGAGAAAGAGAGAGAGAGAGAGGGAGAGAGAGAGAGAGAGAGAGAGAGAGAGAGAGAGAGAGAGAGAGAGAGAGAGAGAGAGAGAGAGAGAGAGAGAGAGAGAGAGAGAGAGAGAGATGACCTGCCAATAGAGAACGACAATTAATAGGTGATTTCTGCCATTCATTGCAGACTCAAGTTCCTTTATCAGTGGATAACAATGCTGAAGTCTCAACTTGTCTATTTTCTTATTAATCTAAATGTCATGTCCACCATTCCTGATTTTCAATCTAAAATACCAGTGCGCTTTAATGAATCAAGAATATGCCAGCGAGACCGACAGTGGCATTAAAACAAATCTGTCGAAACTTTTTAACAAGCCCTTAACAAGGTGTGTCTTCTTAACACCTTCGCGTGTCGGCAGCGGGCTTTAGTCGCGATGATTCCTACATGAATCATCGCGACTAAAACCGCTACCGATACGCAAAGGGTTACAGTTCTTTTGACTAGGTACATCATTGATCCAGACAACGCACAGACGCTAATTGAACACTTGTTGGCTTGACACTCCGTGACACTTCTCTTTATCTTGAAGGAAAACTTTCATTTTTACCCACTTGGGTAGCTCATTGTCAACGTCAACAAGTTCTAGTCTCTTGTTAGCGCCTATCGATGCGTGCAAATTATAATTTTAACCCCCTTCCTGCATGCAGCCACCGATACGCAAGCTTGGCTGTCGGTAGCGTGTTTTTTGTGGGGTTTTTTTGCCAGCCAAAAGGTTAATAGGCAAGTAGCGAATACCGTGAATGCCATGACAGATGAATACCGTGAATGCTACGACAGATCAATACCGTGAATGTCACGACAGATGTCTTTCTTTAGACGCGGGCCGTTTTTTGAGATGTCACCCGCTTCGAAATCCAGTTAACCCGTTCAGTGTTAATGGCCGCATGTCGTGTTTCTATCCCCTCCTGCAAGCACAAGGGGTTAACCCTTTGGCTGTCGGTAGCGGTTTTTGTCGCGATGATTCCTGCAGGAATCATCGCGACAAAAACCGCTACTGACAGCCAAAGGGTTAACAGATTTTTAAGTAGCAAATACAATGAATGCCAGGACTGCCGTCTTTCTTTAGATGCGGGCGGTTCTTTGAGATGTTACCCGCTCCGAAATCCAGTTAACCCGTTCAGTGTTAATGGCTGCCGGTCGTGTTTCTGAAATCTGGGGCAATTCAACGCAAGAAACACGGATACAAAGTGGTGTCAGCAAGAGGCACAGATCCTCATGAGTCCCCCACAACTGCTGGGGGCTCATGAGGATCCACACCTCTTGCAAATGGATCGCGTTAGCTGTCTTTCGGCACCAAAGGGGTTAACACTACGAAAGCCCGTAAATGCCACGAAAAGTCGACCGTCTTACTGCTGTCGATTGTGGCTTCTTTGACCATTGTCACGAACGACCCAGGTCAATTAAAATTTCACCGTCAGAGAGTAGCAAACACCAAGGAACTGCAAGCGGCATAGAGCCTTGTGAGCCCCATGCAGGGGCTCATGAGGTGTTTTGCCCCTTGCTGGGCCCGTTTAGTTCTGTGTTCCTGGTAAGGATGAGGGCTGTTACGAGGTAATCGTAGTCGTAGTATGATACAATCACACCAGGCGCACGCACGTAGGGTTCTTGTAAACAATCTTCTCTCAGCTGCAACTCGTCACCCCGCGTGGCACAGGGTTGTAGGCCACACTGGAGTAACAGTTCCATATTTTTATTCTCACGAGGCACTCTCAGCACAATGCATCCACAAATGCACCAACACTGATACACTGTCTCCTCTACATTGCATCAACACTTCTTTTGACACACTGCGTCTCGCATACAGTGTATACACATACATCCCAACGCGCTCTTTTAAACTATTACAGATTTCCAGAACAATCCAGCAAATTCACACAACACAACCAATCAGAAAAGAAAACGTAACCAAAACTCATTAATATTCATGAGAAAGAACACACTAGATCTGCCTACAACTTTCTACAAAATCCGTGATTTCCCTAATTGTTGCTAACTGTTGCGAAACATGTTTACTTTGACGTCATAGAAAGATCGCGACCCTGCTCGAACCTTCCAGTCTAATGTAGGTCAAATTTACAACATTGTAGCGAAAATACATGTCACAACAAAAAAATCGATCGCAATTGTCCGTGCAAAAGAAAATGAATCCTACAAAACAGGTACGCAATTTTTTATCAACCCCCCCCCCCCCCCCCCAACAACAAACAAAAAAAAAGAAAGAAAAAAAAAACGCAAATGAATATAGGATTTTCCTATGATCAACAGACACATGCTCTCAAAAGAATAACACAAAACTCAAACGTAACAGGGGCCATTGACCTTTGAATCCTCCACGCGTACGGAAAAGATTTCCAACCCGTAGTACGCACGAGCGCGTGCCAACAAGGTTGAAAACCGCTCCTGAGACAAAGACCGCGCGTGTCTGGCGGTAGCATGTTATTCTGTTTTCCTTATTTTGTCGTCTTTCGAACCTTTTAACCAATTGGGCCCCGAGTCTCTGCAGCAGGAGATGAATTGACCATGATAATTCAAGGGTAGTGCCAGATTAGCTTGGCGCCTGAAGGCGCCAAGCTAATCTGGCACTACCCTTGAATTATCATGGTCAATTCATCCCCTGCAGCTGGTACATAGTCGTTAGGCAACACCTCCAAACTTTCATAAATGGGACCTTGGTGCTAAAAGGGTTAGGATGAGGGCAGGGAGGGGTGGGGGTATCCGTTTTTCTATCTGTTGTTTTTTCGACAAAGACAAAGGGCCATGTTATTACAAAATCCAGACGAAAAAGGTGACTGCCGAGCGTGTAAAATGCGTGAGAACCCAAGGAAGAAAATAACACGCTTAGAAAAGACAGTTACAACACATTTTCTTACATTTAACAACCACAACAACAAAAATTACCTGTAAGCCCTTCATTGGCAGAACAGCAGGTGTACTTTTCTAAAAGACACTTAAAGGAAGAAAGAAGCACGCTTAGAAAAGCCAGTTACAACGCGTTTTCTTACAGTTTCAGATATTACTAGTAAGCCCTTAATGGGCAGAACAGCAGGTGTACTTTTCTAAAAGACAGTTTGTTATTGATTTAATTTTTCCTCTTTCACTTGTTTTCTGTACGTCTTTTATTTTGTTTGGGGGGTGGGGCAAGTGTGTGTGTGGGTGGGGTGGGGTGGGGTGGGGGCGGGAAGAATTAAAGGGGGAGGGGGGAAGAGGAGAGATGTAGGTATAGCCACAGACACGGACACCTACACATTTTTAATTTTGTCGCACCCCGTACGGCCACACAAAAGTATTTCTGAGACATCAAAACTAACACTGGACACCTACACATTTTAATTTGTTTCGCACCCCGTAGAGACACACAAAAGTATTTCTGGGACATTACAACTAACACTACTCTATGTGGACGTCTCTTACCCAAAGTGCCAAGCGTGATCAGAAATGCTCGTCAAAGTTGGAATGAAAAAGTAAACTTTGTTTGAAAGTCTGACAACACCAACAAAAACTTGAAAGCTGCTCCGTCTTTCAAAAATATACATAAACTGATTTCAGCAAGAGGCATAGATCATCATAAGCCTCCGCAGTGCGGGGGCTCATGAGGATCTATGCAAGTGTCTGCTCCGCATTTAGTAGGATACAATGTAGTCAGTAGTTGAAAAAAGTGTGGAGTTCCAGAGAGCTGTCACAACACACCAAAGTCCGGATTTTCAACTCCAATGTAAAAGCAGTTCTCCTATATGGAGCAGAGACATGGAGATTGACAAAAACCACAGTCAACAGAGTACAGACCTTCATGAACAGTTGCCTTAGAAGAATTTTGAAAATCCACTGGCCAGAGAAGATCAGCAACGTCAGACTCTGGGAGAGAACAGAGCAGATAACAGCAGAGAATGAAATTGGGCGAAGAAGATGGGGATGGATCGGTCACAGTCTGAGAAAGCCAGCTTCCAGTATCACTAGGCAGGCATTGTCATGGAACCCCGAGGGAAAGAGGAAAAGAGGTAGGCCGAGAAACTCCTGGCGTCGAGACCTCCAAGCAGACATCAAGAGACTGGGAACCACCTGGAGTAGAATCGAAGGAGAAGCACAGGACAGGAGTTGCTGGAGGTCTCTCGTCGACGGCCTATACCCGGGTAGGGGTGACAGGCGTAAGTAAGTAAGTAAGTAATGTAGTCAGTAATTAAAGGGGAAGCCTGAAAGACCACCATTAAACTTGTACTGAATACCAGACAACTCAGCGTCGGCGTTTTCACCCCTTCAGCTCCAAGAAAACATGAACACCACCCAACTGCAAGATTCATAGATCCTCATGAGCCCCCGCAGTTGCGGGGGCTCATGAGGATCTATGCCTCTTGCTGACAACCCTTTGAATCCATGTTTCTGAGACACTGGGGTTGTTGGATTTTATTTTAGATTGAAGAAACATGGCCGCGGTCACTGTTCAGACATACACTTCTGTAACAGATGGTTACGAAACGCTACCCAGGGCTAATTGTGGTTCATTTAGACACAGGACAAACCAGTTCAGCACACGTCGTCTTTATATCAAGCAACCTGACAATGACTCCACTCCGTTCTAGAAATACAACGCTTTCAGTACGAGAAACAGCAAAAAATAGATTGACACGCTAACGGCTGCGCAGAACAAATAAGTGCGATTACGCGTGTTCTTTTGCTGCGTGTCCCGACTGCTGTTTATTAGGTGTGTCGACAAGGCATACTAAACACAAATGGTCCGGAAATGTGTCTTCAAATTTACGCCCAAGGGTACTTTAACGAAGATTGCAGAAACACAGTCTGCATCAGCTGGCACAGAAGGGTTTAAAACTGTGGTCGATCCTGGTGCATTCTGATCAGGTGCCGGTCAGCAAGTGGAGTTCTTCCTGAATCCAAATTGAAGTCACAGTCTGCAACCCGCCTTCACTCGCGCCCTGATTTGGCCTGTCAGCCCACACCCCATACGCGCTCTGTCGTACTTTCCCTGGTGGACTGATTTAACGATAGTCTAATTAAATCAGGTTAACCCATCCAGCCCCGACGCCATACAGCAGGAGATGGGTCGACCATGATAATTCAAGGGCAGTGCCAGATTAGCTTGGCGCCTGTCGGCGCCAAGCTAATCTGGCACTGCCCTTTAATTATCATGGTCGATCCATCTCCTGCAACTGATGCATATTCATTAGATGACGCCTCCAAAATTTGGCAAATACGGCCGTCGGGCTGAATGAGTTAAAGATAGTAGGGCGAGTCCAAAACCACTCTGTCGGTGAAGTACCTTCCCTGGCGGACTGATTTGAACGGTAGTCTAATTAAATCGGGTTAAACATAGTAGGGCGAGTCCAAAACCACTCTGTCGGTGAAGTACCTTCCCTGGCGGACTGATTTGAACGGTAGTCTAATTAAATCGGGTTAAACATAGTACGGCGAGTCCAAAACAGGGACTGCTGCACTCGATCGCCTCGGTCACTGCGGCCAGGGTCTACGGGTACAGCACATGGCTAAAGTGACCGTGATCAGCATTTGAAATTCTCTAACGTCTAAAATCTTTGCTAAAGTCTAAATGTCCTGCTGCGGCCAGAGTCTAATTTCCGTACTGAGGCGAGCGTCTAAATTCCGTTACTGAGGACAACTTCCCCAATGCGGCCAGCGTCTAAATTCCGTACTGCGGCCAGCGTCCAAATTCCGTACTGAAGCCAGCGTCCAAATTCCGCACAGAGGCCAGGGTCTAAATTCCGTACTGAGGCCAGCTTCCCTAATGCGGCCAGCGTCTAAATTCACTTCTGCGGCCAGCGTCTAATCATAAATTCCCTGGTCCGGTCATCATCTAAATCTCCTACTGCGGCCAGCGTCTAATTTTTCAACTGCGGTCACCGTCTATATTCCGCACTACGGCCAGCATCTAAATTTCCCAGCGGCTATAAAAACCGTACTGCGGCCAGAGTCTAAATTTCCGATTGTCTATAAATACCGTACTGCGGCCAGGGTCTAAATTTTCACCTGAGGTCACCGTCTATATTCCGCACTACGACCGGCGTCTAAATTTCCCAGCGGCTATAAAAACCGTACTGCGGCCAGCGTCTACATTTCCCATTGTCTATACTTACCGCACTGCGGCCAGTGTCTACATTTCCCATTGTCTATAATTACCGTACTGCGGCCAGCGTCTAAATTTTCAACTGAGGTCACCGTCTATATTCCGCAGTACGACCGGCGTCTAAATTTCCCAGCGGCTATAAAAACCGTACTGCTGCCAGCGTCTACATTTCCCATTGTCTATAATTACCGTACTGCGGCCAGCGTCTAAATTTTCTGCTCTACGGCCGGCGTCTAAATTTTCCAGCGGCTATAAATAACGTACTGCAGCCAGCGTCTTAACCTCTTGACTGCCGAGAAAAAATGAACACGATCCAGCTGCAAGAGACATAGATCCTCATTAGGCCCCCGCGAATGCGGTGGCTCCCGAGGATCTATGCGTCTTGCTGAGACCAATTTGTAGCCAGGTTTCTTGGACGGTTTTAGCTTTTGGCCATTGAGTAAACACAGATTTAACAAACAATAATGTACGTGCAGTTGCACGGAAGGGGTTAATTCCCGTTCATCGGTGTTGGTGGCAATCTTGTACATGTTCACTGGCCTAACAGTCTCTCTCAGAACCGCTCCACATGAAAAAAGGAAGATTTTAGGGTATATCTTTAACGCCTAAGACCGAGATTCCAATTTTTTTTAAGACGTTCACTTTCAAATGTGCATCGGTCAAGTTGGTTAGTTGTACATTTCTTAACTTCCCGACAGCAACAAGACTTTTTCAGGACGTGCCTGCACTGCTTGTGGGAAAAAAAAACCCCACCTAAACAGAATATTGAACGTATGTCGCCAGCCGGTCTAATACTCTAAATAAACCTAAGACCATTTAGCAACACACATCCAATAGCAAGAGCTACAGGCAGCGCAAACAGGAGGGAGAGTTTAAAAAAGGAAAATACGGGTGGACAGAAACATTTGCCCCAGAATAGAGGTGAAAACCCACCCTGTGGGGCTGACCAAGGTGACCCTGGGAACTAAAAAGTAGTTAACCCCACCCAAGTCCCCCAGGGCAGACCCGGGTGGGAGGCATCGGTCAAGGGAAGATCATACGACAATGATAGTTTAAGCGTAGCACCAGATTTGCTCGGGCGCCAACCAAAACTGGTGCTACGCTTATTGTTAAACTATCATGGTATATTAGCTGTCCGTTAAAAGGTGTCTAAGCTGAAGGCTTTAACTGTGTCACTGTCATCAGGACGCAAGGTGCAAGTGATCGCGGCGATCAAGCGAGTCGAGGTCCTTGTACGCCGCTGTTCCCAGTGTCCAAGACGTCACAAAAGGCACTTAAAAGAAAGCGTTGGCCATAATTTGCGAGCGGTTGTCAAAAGCCAAGACCTCCCCAAAGACCAACAAACCAAATCAAGTCCGATCCAAAAAGTGCCCAGTTCCGCTGAAGGTCTCGCGAGACTGGAAACGTAACTTCGTTTGTCGCATAGCCGTATGCGGTACATACGAACAAATACTTCGGAAAACGTATAAATCGAACTCCGGATAATGAAACATGTCAAAGGACCGGATATTGTATTGGTGTACGGTCAAACCTGCCCCGGCGGCCACCTTTATATACTGATCACCTGTCAATTTGTTTTATCAGAGTTTTGTGAGTGGGATTATTAGGTGATGCCAACACTACACGAGTTTGCTTTTAGAAGCAACACAAAGCAGCGCAAGGCAGCTGAAGCATTTGCTGTGTGAAGTAAGCCCGGGAAAACTAAAGTTCATGGTTATACCTCATCAAACACATTTACAGCCAGAGGACCATCAACCTCTTGACTGGTAGTGACGATACCGTTCGACAGAAAACACGCGCAACTGCCGAACTGTCGAACGGTATCAACGAAGGGGTTATTTGTTTTAACCCATATCAACTACAGCTCCATAGAACCCCTTCCAATCAACGAACAAAGGTATAACTAGGGCCAAACTAGGTATAACTAGGGTCAAACTAGGTATAACTAGGGCCAAACTAGGTATAACTAGGGCCAAACTAGGTATAACTAGGTATAAATAGGGCCAAACTAGGTATAACTAGGTATAACTAGGGCCAAAAGATGCAGTAACGTCGTCAGCCTCCTCAGATGCGGGCCGTCTTGGAAATCACCTTCGTGGTGGACAAAAGACAGTGTTTGTTTTTGTTTGTTTGTTTGTGTTTTCCCCCGAAACATGCGGTTTTTGTTTGTTGCCTCTTTCAGTTGTCGATACGCAATGTTTGCAGTTTCTCAGCAGTTAGGGGGTTAACACCCAACAGTGCTAGCCAAGGCTCAAGTGTCGAGGTCGTCCTGCACACCACGAAATGCCCAGGGCATAATAACATTAACGTACATCTCCACGAAAGACCAACACCTTCTGACCTATCCCTGCTGAGGTTCACAGATGTAAAGTTCATTAGGAGCCGCAGCAGCCTGCTAGCCATGGTGTGGATGTCCGAGTTGTCACACACGCCATGAAATGTCCAGGGAGTCACAAAGTAATGTCATTTCTTCAAGAAAGATGCATGTCTCGGAATGACCTCTTTCGGTGAGAAACACAGATGAAAACTGGACAAGAACGATGTGCAGAATGATCCACATGAGCCCCACGGAACGCTATCGAGGGATCGACTATCCGAGTCGTCGCACACCAGACGAATGTCTGGGGAGTTTCACAACAAAATAACGTCCCAAAGACCAACGCCTTCTGACCTCATCCGGTGAGAAACACAACTGGGAATTGCATAGAGGAACAAGCGGCACTGATCCTCATGAGCCCCCGCATATGTGGGGGCTCATGAGGATCTATGCCGCTTGCAAATGGCTGAGTTCTCAGGAGCGTGCATCTCTCTGAGCGATCATCGCCATTTGCATGGCGACGCGCAGGAGAAGAGAAGTCGCGTGACTCGCGTGACACTGCGAGACCTCACGTCACCATCTCCGTCTACCGATGGACAAGGACCGATAACTCTTTTCTGGACCACGGAGACCAGTTTCGGAACCTTGTTTATATGTTCGATAAGGGGACTGGGTGTTTCGTGTCGCTGAACCGATCAGAGAGAGAGAGAGAGAGGGAGACAGAGAGTGTGTGTGTGCGTGTGTGTGTGTGTGTGTGTGTGTGTGTGTGTGTGTGCGCGCGTGTGTGTGCGCGTATTGATTTGTGATATTAACGGTCTAGTTTTGTCCAGTGTGTGTAGGGGATAGTTTATGTGTTATAGAGGTATTAATTGTTTCTTATTGTTGACTAATATTTGTAACGACACCAACTTAGTTACATTTCTATCCTTTATCGTTTTAAGGCAAACGGCAAATATCTTATCTTATTCAACTGTAGTAAACTGAACGCTAAATGAAGCTAATAACGTAATAGCAAAATCAACGTTTGACCAACATTACATCAACATCGGTACTTGATTATCAAAAATTAGTCTTTGGTGCATTTTATCAAACGTTACTGTCGGCAAAATTTTTCATCAGAATCTATCGTCAGCACATTTTTCATCAAAATTTGCCGTCGCATAATTGTATTATCACAACTTATCGTTGCATCGTTGTTTTCAATAAAATTTAGCGAAGTTGACCTCCGTTATCTTCATGTTCAACTGGTCATGGTTGGTCAACTGCGCAAAACAGCAAACCGCGTGACAGAGAAGACCGACGACTCTGTCCCGAGACAAGGGCAGTAACGCCTTCCCGAGAAGAGGGACATTTGTCTTCTCGTTGCCTCGCTGATCCCACGAGATTTAGCGGTAGGTCATTTTTATGAGTAATTTTCCGGACATCGCGAGACAACGATGAAATTACGAGTGCGCAGATTCGGTCATTTGTGTGCTGGACTGTGATTTTGGACCTTACGGCTGAAAGCCGTACGGTAAAAAATCACAGACCAGCACATGGCTGTGTTGAGCTTTTCTTTTTTGTGTCCTTTTAATTTTTCATTTTTGTTACTGCTACCGGTTTTCTGGGTTTGTGTGTGTATGTGTGTGTGTGTGTGTGTGTGTTTCGTTGTATTTGCCTCTTTCTTCAGCACTAAATTGGTTTTTTTTCTTTCTTTTTCCTTTTGTCGTTTTCTTATCACATAATTATATTAGGAAATGTCTTCCTTTTGTCTGCCTCCTCCAACACCCCCCCTCCCCTCCCGACCTCTCTCTCTCTCCCCCCCCCCTCCTCCCCCCTCCCCCTTTTCATTTTTGTCATAGCTACCGTTTATCTTTTGTTTTATTTTTTCCTTCCTCATCTGCTTCATTTTCTGTTTTCTTCTTTTCGTTTTGTTTTATCGCTGAAACTATTGCATTAGGAAATGTCTTCCGTTTTTTTCTCTCCTCCAACCCTCCCCCCTCCCTCCCACCCCTCCCTGTTCTCTCTTTCATATGATTTCTTTTTCTTCTTGTTCACATACAGATACTGTACACAAAAAGACAAGGAAAGCCTTGAAAGCCAGCATAAGGAAGAAGAAGAAAGCCAGAATAAACTGTGTTAATTGTAACTGGCCTTTTTAAGCGTGTTTCTTTTTCTGTTGGAATTTTCTGTGAAGTAAAGCATTGGCTAAAGGTGGCAGGTAAAACCGATAATCGTCCTGCATGGTGTCGGTCGATTACGTCATACTGGAGCTGGCGCACAGCCAAAATACACCGCCTTATGACATTTATCTCTCGGAAAGCACTTGCATGCAGTGCATTTCATTCTGTTAATAACCGTCCAACCGCCGCACAAAGAGAATCAAAGACAGATTCGCCATTATAAATGAATATAAAGCACGGAAAACACAAAGAGGATTGATTGATTGATTGTACATTGCTTAGCGTCCCGACAGCAACAAGGCTTTCTCAGGACGTGCCTGCACTGCTTGTGAAAAAAAAAAAATAAACAGAACATTGAATGTATGTCGCCAGCCGGTCAAATACATTAAATAAACCTAACACACGGGGCCTAAATAAAGCTAAGACCATTTAGCAACACACATCCAATATCAAGAGCTACAGGCAGTGCAGACAGTAGGGAGAGTTTTAAAAAGGCAAATACAGGTGAATGGACAAAGGGTAGACGGAAACACATGCCCCAGAATAGAGAGAAAAACCCACCCTGTGGGGCTGACCAGGGTGACCCTGGGAACTAAAAAATACCTAACCCCACCCAAGTCCCCCAGGGCAGACCCGGGTGGGGGCACAAAGAGGAATGAAGCAATAAATCGTTAACCCGTTCAGTGCCAGTCTGACGCAGACGGTGCTTCCGCAATCTTCGTTAATTCGACACCAAAAAAAAACGCTAGAAGTCCCGGGATAGTGTATTCAAAGTGGTGTCAGCAAGAGGCATAGATCCTCATGAGCCCCCGCAACTGCGGGGGCTCATGAGGATCTATACCTCTTGCAGTTGGTGTGGCGTTCAAATGTTCTGAAAGAGTGAAATTAAAAATGACTGGCAGAGTAATTGTTATACAACGTAACCCCTTCGCTGGCAGTGATCGCGGATTTCGCGTCTGGAATGACAGCACAATCACCGACATTCGCGTGAAGAACACAATGCAGCTGGGACCACCCCCTATCCCCTGCCCCCCCCCCCCCCCCCCCCAAAAAAAAAAAAAAAAAAAAAAAAAAAGAAAAAAAAAAGGCATAAACAGTGGGCTTAACAAGAGACATAAATCCCTATAAGCCCCCGGGACTGCGGGGGTCATGAGGATTTATGTCTCTTGCAGATGGGTAGGGTTCGCCTTGCCCCTGCAGTTAAGGGGTTTATTCCAAGCCTGCAAATGCAATAGCATGTCCGTTGAAAGGTCCTGGTAAATTAAAGTGGCACAGTTGGAGTGCGCCTGAGTCGATCAGTGTTCAGGGCGTACTCCATAGGCAATAGATTTCCCTGTCCCCCATAACCCGCCCGTCAGGGCCGTCCATGATCACCTCGGTGCTGTGGACGTTAAACCCGAACTAACCAACCTGCAAATGTGTCCCTTTGTTGTTCAAAATAGCGTGATCAATTTTCTTTCAGTTTCAAACTGAACCAGATCTTACGGTTTTAAATACCTGTTAGTTATAACGAATTGATTTCCTCTTTCAAATTTAAAAAAAAAACATCATTTGGCTTGAGACAAACAATAATTCCTTTATTTTCAGCGCAAGCGGCGATGGATGGATCGACCGTGAACTGTTACAATAGTACAAATCCAGCAATAACCATATAATACGACTGATGCAAATGTGACCTATTTAGTTGTGGTAAAATAGCTGTCGGCAGCACTTTTTGTCGAGGAGATTCCTATAGGAATCGCCTCGACAAAAAGAGGTACCGACAGTAAAAGGGTTAAAGGAACAGGCCTATAAGCGCCAAACTATTATGGTAACAGCCAAAGGGTTAAAATGACATTGAACTTGGAAAACAGCAAACTGTGAAATGAGCTTCTGGAGTACACAGTCAATGGACATAATTATTGTCAAGCCCGCTGCGACTCGGAATAAAAGTATGATAATTAACCCGATCAGTGCTAGCGGTTGCAGACTGTGTTACTGATCTTTTTTGTTTTACAAACTTCAACGCCACAAGCCGCTCAAAGAAAATGGATACAAACTGATGTCAGCAAGAGACATACATCCTCATGGGCCCCCCGCATCTGCGGTGGCTCATGAGGATCTATACGTTTTGCAGTTGGGTGGTGTTCAATTTTTCTCGTTACTGAACGCGTTAAAAATAATTACTTACGCTTTATACTGTAATTATATAAAGCTGCATCTTCGCATCACAAAAAGACAAGTTCAAAATTGTGTACTTGTTAAAAAAGACTATCTGAAAAATGGATTTTAAACGCGAAATATTTTTTTTTTTTAATTGTGAATGTCTTTACTAAGCTTGTTTCTTTCTTCGTTGGGTTCTTCTCTGCAGTTTACACGCTTGGCGGTCACCTTTTTGTTGTTGTTGTCTGGATCATACAACACATCTTCCATGCATTTCGAAACACCACTCCCGTATAAATCCTGCAAACCTGCCCCTCGTGCCGTTAGCTCGTTCAGCCCGGCGCACGTATTTCCCCAAATTTTGGAGGCGTCATCTAACGACTATGCACCTGTTGCAGGAGATGGATCGACCATGATAATTCAAGGGCAGTGTCAGATTAGCTTGGCGCCGACAGGCGCCAAGCTAATCTGGCACTACCCTTGAATTACCATGGTCGACCCATCTCCTGCTGTAGTGCGTCAGGGCTGAATGAGGTACCCTTAAAGACGTCAGGCAGAGACCCTATTAGTGTCAATGCTATAAGTTCAATGCCCAAGTTCAACGTTCATGTTCAATAAACATGCGTCATTTTCACAATAAATGCCATGCGACCGCGGACGTAGCTCTGACGAGGAAAGGGCACGAAAGGAAGGACAACAGTAAATTAGTCCAATTATAACTTCAGTCAACTTCGGGCGTAACGGATTCGCAGAGGACACAGATGCTGTTCTTCTATCCGAGTTTGTTATAAGCGAAGTAACTGACACAGGCAAAAAAAAAAAAAAAAAAAAGATGCAGCCGAGAACACTGAAAAAGGGTTGTTTTATCCGACTTGTGTTGTTGTAAGCGACGTCGACTGCAGTACCGTGTCGAAAGGAACACTTGCGTGATTCCTAACGGAGTGCGTGTCTGAACAGTACTGTCCGTCGTACGGCATTAACTCTTTGGCTGTCGGTACGAAGATGTGAAAAACTGGATGACAGCAAACAAGCTTAAACTGAATGACGACAAAACGGAAGCCATGCTGGTAGGCACTCGCCAGAAACTTTCCCAGCTCCCTCCCTCCCTCCACCTTCAACTCGACAGCACCCCCATTTCCCTCTCTGACTCGGCCAATAACCTCGGCGTTATCCTCGATTCCTCTCTTTCCATGACCAGCTTCGTCTCCGCCACGGCCCAGGCATGCTACTTCCACCTCTGCAGCATCAGTCAGTTTAGAAAATACCTCACTACCGAAGCTGCCACCAAACTTGCTGTCTCTCTCATCCTATCTCGCATCGACTACTGCAACTCTCTCCTTTCCGGCCTCGGCGTTAAACCCAAATAACTAACTAATCTCCTTTCCGGCCTCCCTCACTCCACCACTTTCACTCTCCAGCGCGTCCAGAACAATGCTGCCAGCCTCGTCCTCAGAAAGAAAAAATCAAACCACATCACTCCCCTGCTCAAACTCCTTCACTCCCCCAACGCATCCAATACAAGATTCTGTCTCTCTGCTACAAATCCCTGAACTGCGCTCCCGCCTATCTCTCAAACTTACTTCACCCCTACACTCCTCCCCGCTCCCTCCGCTCCGCCTCTGACCCTCTCCGCCTCCACATCTCCCGCACCAAACTCAGCACTTTCGTTCCCCGCTCCTTCTCAGTATACGGTCCATCCACCTGGAACACTCTCTCACTCTCTCTCCATCAGAAACACTCTCTGTCCTCCTTCCAGTCCGCCCTCAAAACTCACCCCTTTCAACAGTTCTAGCACTATACCACCACACTCCCCACTCTAAGCAGACTTGTCGTAATGTATTTCACTATTTGTGGTACGTGAGTCGTTGTCTAAAGCGTGCGCATGTGTGCGCGAGTTGTGAGTGCGCGCTTAGAGTTATAATTATTATAAGATAAGCGCATTATAAATACCGTAAGTATTATTTTATTATTTTTAGAATAGCTTGGCGCCTCTAGGCACCAAGCTATTCTGGCACTACCCTTGAAGTTGAACTAAAGCCATTGGTCTATATCCTTATCTGTAAGTACAATAAAATGGTGAAGAGTACGACCAAGTGTCCAAAAGGTGTGATAAGCTACCTGCATTTTCAAAAGCAAAATAAATTTAATATTTCATATAAATCTGATGTACCTTTGCATACATAAACATTAACACTAAGTAAAATTTTTATGTTTGTAGTTTAGTTTGTTATTGAACTTTGAAGTTTAAAGTTTGAACATAACATTTACAACATCACACATTTAAAAATTCACAACAAACACAAGCTGTAAACAATTTCTTGCATTTGTATGTTTGAACGTATGTTCCTCTTCCAGAATAAATGGTATGTCTATAAATAAAGTGTTAGTGGAAAATGCAACCTTTTAGTTTTATGCCATAAAAAAACTGTTTCAACATAACTTTACACCATAATTTCCATAAGTCACTAATTTTTTATTCTACTTGAAGAACTAGTTGTAAAATGTTATGCTAAATACACAGAAACAATTTAATTTAAGTGCAAAAGCCAACTGAAAAAAAATAATGTCTACATAGTTCTGAATACTGACAAAGTTGTTCATTACACCTTCACTGCAATGTTATTCTCATTTTTTTTTATCTCCCACAATGAAATACAGCTTCTGTAAGCTAAACATGACTGCACTAGATGACTTTTGTCTGCTGTCAACTATTCCAATAGAAAATAAACCCATTTTTACAAACTGAGCCAAGTTTTGGCACACATTCATTTACATTCACAAGATTTAACATAACTTTACACTTTCACATAAAAATATTTTTGGTCTCACAATTGCAAATCACAAACTCTTGGGAAAAAATAAGTATGCATACCAACCCCACTAACGAGCACAGCCATTATATTAATGATGTTTATGTGATTTTCAAAAAGGGCTGTTGCAATTTTTCAAGTGTTTGTACATAACTTTACACCTTCTGACTTGCACACAGGAAAAATCTTAAGATTATTCAAGAAAAGTATCTAAAGAAGACACTATCACCAAGCCTGCTTTCACAAATAACAGTATAACAGTGTGCATACTGTTCTGATAAAATTTCATTTGTTAGACCATAATTACATAAACAGTAGCAAGAAGACAGAAAACAGGATGCATGAACACAACTTTACATGGTCACATTCACACATTTGCCTTGTAACTTGACAAGTAGAATTATTTAGAAATTTGTTGATTGCCTGTAGTGTACAAAAGAAGAATGACATTTGCACTAACATGATTTTTCATGACAAACATGAAATAGAAAGGTAAAAAATAACGAAATGGTGTGTTTGAACTTAAGACGACACCAAACCAGTTTTGAAGTGCGAAAGTAAAGGTGCTGAGTTATGAAATGCAGATTTGAAAGCTGTTTGTAATGATAAATATTAAGATGCTGCATGCATAAAGGTTACTGCACAAATTTCAATGCGCAACAGGAAATGCAATCATCGTTGCATGAACATAACATGACAATACGTAGAGTTATGTTCATGAGGAACAGCTGTGACATTATCTTTGTTTTGCAGTCACTAAAATTTAAAGGTCTTCAAATACATATTTTATAGATTTATCTGGTTATCTTACCTATTTTATTGCAGGACGGCCAAAGAAATGAAATTGGTTTTTGTAACTTTACACAGTGCATGTGCTGTACTGATGGTGTAAAGTTATGTACAAACGAAAAACAAAGAAATGTTTATCCTAGAATGTGTCACATGCTTTATTATTATAAAAAAGTATACATCATCTTTTGAGCTGCTGGTAGTTTTTTTTTTAAAATATAAAGTGATTGTGATTTAGATGATAAATGTTTGAACGTAACTTTACGTCCCACAAAGTTGTGTCAGGTTATGTTCATGAGGAAAAATTGTTAAGAGTACCAAATGTGTTGTGTACCAGCATGTGCATAAGTATTTTTATGTGTTGGTATCATGCTATATCATTTGCAAAAAAAATGTACCCTTTAACAAAAATAATGTGCATACTGGTTTGACCTAAACTTTACACACCAGCACACAGAAGAAAATACAATAAAATTATTTCAACTGAACAAAATTAGTTATCTTCAGCAAAAACAACAGATTAGTAGAGATAAATGAGTGCCTAGACTGTTTGAACATAACTCAATATTTACACCATTCTGAGTATAAATCTTCAAAACTGGATCATTTGATTTTCCATATAAGAACCACACACCTTTCATTATAAAAACAAAGTACATACTCTACTGTGGGCAGTGGGCAGATGTTCACATCTGCACGGGACATAGACGACCCCGCCCTCCACGAGTCGCCTGCTGCCTTGCAGGCCTGGCCGCTTGGCTGCGGAAAGGCTAAGGGAGGAAACCCCTGACATCAAAGCCCCCGTGTCTCCGGGGAAGGCTTTTGAGCCAGAGACTAGGACAAGGACAGTGATATAAAACCTACGACCCGAAGACCTCGATGCCATCGTCCCAGCTTGCTAGGCCATGGCAGATGAACCAAGGGTTTAAAGGGTGGGGCCAGTGCTGCGCACACTGCACTCCACCAAAAAGCTCCACCGCGCAGGCTTTAGGAAACGTCCACGGACCATGACACTGACCATTCCAAGTCCTGTAGCGACGGGCGAGGGGCGAAACGGCAGGTGAAAGATGTCACTGGAAGCCGCAGTCTCAAACCTGCATGCAGGCGGTTCAGGATATTGGTCGCCTGATGTTGACCTGGGGATGACAACATCACTCGGCACACCCTGAACGACCAAGCAGCCTTCTCTAGGGACAGCACTGCTTGCTCCACACGGAGAGGGGCCTAGAAAAGGTGGCCTAACCAAAGCTCGTCCCCTCGCAACCCCAGTTGGCTAGCCGCGGTCAACGGGCATCTTCTCCTGCGGTCAAAAAACAAGAAAGAATAACGGATCCACTCTCATGACGACCACGACCGGACTCAACGTAGCATGCTGGAACGTCCGAACCATGCTCGACAAAGCAGACAGCGGACGCCCTGAACGTCGCTCCGCCCTCATTGCCCATGAATTGCGGAGGTTAAACATCGACATCGCCGCGCTCAGCGAAGTACGCCTTCCGGACGAAGGCAGCCTCCAAGAACTTGGTGCTGGGTACACCCTCTACTGGTCAGGCAGGCCTGCATCAGAAAGACGGCTCTCAGGCGTGGGTTTCATGGTCAAGACATCCATTGCGACTAAGCTGGAAAACCTACCAACGGGCCACTCAGACCGCATCATGTCCATGCGCCTCCCACTGAGACACCAGCAACACGTCACCCTTCTCAGTGTGTACTCCCCAACCCTCCTGGCAGAGCCTGCTGAAAAGGACAAGTTTTACACTGACCTGCGCAGCCTCCTACAGAGTACCCCTGCAGACGACAAAGTCATCATCCTTGGCGACTTCAACGCCAGAGTGGGCCAGGACTCTGAAGCCTGGAAAGGAGTCCTCGGCAAGCATGGCGTGGGGAACTGCAATGACAATGGCCGCCTACTGTTGGAGTTCTGTGCGGAGCAGCAACTGGTCATCACCAACACTACTTTTCAGCAAAAGGACAGTCGAAAGACCACCTGGATGCATCCTCGCTCCAAACACTGGCACCTTATCGACTATGTCCTAGTGCGTCAGAGGGACCGCAGTGACGTCCTACTCACCAGAGTGATGCCCAGCGCAGAGTGCCACACTGACCACCGCCTTGTCCGCTGCAAACTCAGGCTCCACTTCAAGCCAAAACCCAAGAAATGGGGGCCCCCCAAGAAAAAGCTTGATGTTGCCAGCCTTCAGCGTGACGATGTGAAAGCTACCTTTCAGACAGATTTACAGCGCAGGCTCAAAGACACAGCGGACCCAGTAGACTCCTCCCCTGAAACACTTTGTGAACAACTGAAAACTGCTATTGCAAAATCCTCTGCAGAAGTCTTGGGTTTCGCCAGAAAGAAGAACAAAGACTGGTTTGACGAAAACGATGTAGAGATCCAGGAACACCTAGCAAAAAAAAGAGCCGCCCATCAGGCCCACCTAGCCCAGCCTTCCTGCCCTGTGAACAAGTCTGCCTTCCGCCTCGTCTGCAGCAGTCTCCAGCGCAAGCTCAGAGATCTCCAGAATGAGTGGTGGACCAGACTTGCACAGAGGACCCAGCTTTGCGCTGACAATGGTGACTACAGGGGCTTCTACGAAGCACTGAAAGCAGTGTATGGCCCCAGGCACCTGGTACAAAGTCCCCTGCGAAGCGCGAATGGCCAGGCACTCCTCACAGATAATACCTCCATCTTGAACCGCTGGTCGGAATACTTTCAGAGCCTCTTCAGCGCTGAGCGCACTGTTCAAGAAGCAGTCGTCCTACAAATCCCACACCTCCCAGTAAAGGTTGAATTGGACGAACCGCCCACCGCTGAAGAGACCCTCACAGCCATCCACCAGCTCAAGAGTGGCAAAGCAGCAGGCATTGATGGAATACCGCCAGAGATCTGGAAACATGGAGGCACAGCACTGCACAACAAGCTCCATGACCTCTTTCTCTGCTGCTGGGAGGAAGGAACACTACCAAAAGATCTCCGTGATGCAGTCGTTATCACCCTGTACAAGAACAAAGGCGAGAAGTCTGACTGTTCCAACTATCGGGGAATTACCCTGCTGTCCATTGCTGGGAAAATCCTTGCAAGGCTGCTCCTGAATCGGCTGGTACCTGCCATCGCTGAAGATCAACTCCCAGAGGGCCAGTGTGGCTTCAGAGCAAACAGGAGCACCACCGATATGGTCTGTGCTGAGACAGCTACAGGAGAAGTGCCGCGAGCAGAACAAAGGGCTGTACGTAACATTTGTCGACCTAACAAAAGCGTTCGACACTGTGAGCAGGCAAGGCATGTGGCAGATCCTGGAGCGACTTGGCTGTCCCCCAAAGTTCCTCAACATGATTGTCCAGCTACACGAGGACCAGCAAGGCCAGGTCAGACTCAACAATGACCTCTCAGAACCATTCCCTATTCTCAACGGCGTAAAGCAGGGCTGCGTGCTGGCACCGACCCTCTTCACCATCTTTTTTAGCATGATGTTGAAGCAGGCCACAGTGGACCTCGATGATGACGATGCAGTGTACATCAGGTATCGTCTCGATGGCAGCCTGTTCAACCTCAGACGACTGCAGGCCCACACGAAAACCCTAGACCAACTGATTCGTGAGCTGCTTTTTGCTGATGATGCTGCCCTCGTTGCACACACAGAGAGAGCCCTGCAGCGCATCACGTCTTGCTTCGCAGATGCTGCCCAGCTCTTTGGACTCGAGGTCAGTCTGAAAAAGACAGAGGTCCTCCATCAGCCGGCACCCAAGACAGTGTATCGCCCTCCTCACATCACCATTGGCGAGTCTGAACTAAAGTCAGTGCAACAGTTTACTTACCTTGGCTGCATTATCACGTCGGACGCCAAGCTGGACAAGGAGCTTGACAGCAGGCTGGCAAAAGCGAACAGCGCTTTCGGGCGACTTTTCAAGCGGGTGTGGCACAATCAACAGCTGAAAACAGGCACCAAGATCAGCGTGTACAGAGCTGTGGTCCTCACCACCCTGCTGTATGGTTCCGAGTCCTGGGCCCTCTACCGCAGCCAACTACGACTCCTCGAACGCTTCCACCAGCGCTGCCTGCGTACCATCCTGGGCATTCACTGGAGTGACTATGTCACCAACGTCGAGGTCCTTGAACAGGCTGAAACTGTGAGCATCGAGGCTTTGCTGCTGCGGACACAGCTCCGCTGGGCGGGGCATGTCTCCAGGATGGAGGATCATCGCCTACCAAAGATCACCCTGTTCGGCGAGCTTGCTACTGGACACCGTGACAGAGGGGCACCAAAGAAGAGATACAAAGACTGTCTCAAGAAGTCACTTAGTGCCTGCCAAATCGACCACCACCAGTGGTCTTCGCTTGCTGCGGACCGTGACACCTGGCGCTCCACCATTTACAAGGCAGCCGTCTCCTTTGAGGACTCTCCAGAGCTAGCCTTAAGGACAAGCGGCTCAGGAGAAAAAACAGAGATGCCGCAGCTCAGAACCCTGGCCATACCTTCCCCTGCAGCCACTGCGGTCGAACCTGCCTGTCCCGGATTGGCCTCCGCAGCCACGAACAAGCCTGCAGACGTCGTGGGCAAGCCCTATAAAATCTTCGTTCGCGAAGTCAAGCCAAGACATGTCGGTAGCGCTTTTTGTCGAGGCGATTCCGACAGGAATCACCTCGACAAAAAGCGCTACCGACAGCCAAAGAGTCACTGGAACAGGCCTCCAGCGCCACGCCATTCTGGCACTACCTTCCTGGTCTGTGCTATCTTCACAAGAGAGCTCCCAAAATTGGGATTAAAAAAATAAAAAAATAAAAATCAGGGAGAAGATCGCCGTGTTAACTCATTGAAGACGTGCCGCATCCAGATATGCGGTTAAAGCCGCGCATCTGAATGCAGCAATCCTCGAATGTGTTAATAAAGAGGTTACGTTTGTTTCAAACGACTCTCTACAACGAACGAGAGCGAAGTCAGAGTGGTTAACCAGTTTGCACCATCAGCATAGTTCAACACTCCAAACATCTCCAAGTGGCATAGATCCTCATAAGCCCTCCGGACACATGAGGATCTATGCCTCTTGGACATGTTTTAAGTGTTGTACGCCACGGCGTTGATGTCCTTCGTCGACGGGAGTCGTTTTTCGCAAACAAAACCTCCTTAACATGGGCGTAGAAAACAAAGTGTCTGCCTCTCTCACCATGTTACGCAAGTCGCGAAGCGAAACTGCCAATGCAACGCCATCGGCACAGAAAACAGCGTACTCAGCTAGCTAAACCCAGGGAATGGGTTGCGCACCGTGATTATCTTACAGCATGTAAACAACCTTGACCCAGGCAGTGCAAGAAGAACTGTGCACTCCGATTTCGCCTCAAGGACGACGTTTCAGGTCACAATGCCCCCATTAATCCAGATTTTCTGTCCGGTTGAGCTTGTCAGTTTGATGTAAAATGCTGTGGACAGCTCACTCCTTGCCGGAGGCTGCAAGGACTCATGTTCCATGTCGCTTTTCACTTCCAATGACTAATTTCAGATTTTTTTTCCCCTTAGCTACTTAAATAGAAAATTTCAGGAAATCACAATTGCACGTGTTTCGATGAAAACAGTGGATTAAAAGCCCGGACAAACATGCGATATCGCATGTTTGTCTGGGCTTTTATCCAGGGTTTTCGTCAAAACACGTGCACATTTTGCCATACTTATTTACGAACAACGCATACTGGTCGTGAGCAGTCAGTAGTTTTTTTGTTTTTTTTTAAATAAGTTTTTAATTTAAAAAAAATTAATGTATAAACAGTGATTTGTTGGTTGGCCCTTTGTACAACGATGAATGTTTCAAGAAGAGACACAGATTCTCATGAGCCTTACAGTCGCAGGGGCTAATGCTAACCGTTGTCTTTTACTGGCGGAGAGTGAGTTTTCATTATTTTAACCGTCCAGATCCGTACAGCTGCGTAGGTCCACGGAGACAAACAGAACACGATGTCTCTTGCTGATGCCTCTTTGTGTCCACGTTTCTAGTTCCAGACCAACAAGATGAGGATTTCATCCCAAAGTCTACCGTATTGGTAGCAGCTCACAGACGTTTTTCTTTTAGGAACATTCAGAGCTGTTCATCATATTTTTAAGCTTGTCCTTCTGATGCATTTCCTTCCTCTCTAAGCCAACCTCTGATCAACACACTCGCTAGCGCACACAAATAAAGACGGACACACGGCGCTTTCCGCCATTAGTACGCTCTGTGGGCTCGTGTAGCGACAGGAATTCTGAGAGAGAGCGAGAGAGAGAGAGAGAGAGAGAGAGAGAGAGAGAGAGAGAGAGAGAGAGAGAGAGAGAGAGAGAGAGAGAGAGAGAGAGAGAGAGAGAGAGAGAGAGAGAGAGAGAGAGAGAGCGAGAGAGAGAGAGAGAGAGAGAGAGAGAGAGAGAGAGAGAGAGAGAGAAGAGAGAGAGAGAGAGAGAGAGAGAGAGAGAGAGAGAGCCGGACTCAAATGCGGATCAACCGGTTTTTGTGAAACGGCCATTTTTGTCAAACTAACATAATTAAAAATATCAAAAAAAGTGCTTCGAGAGAATTCACGTAAGGAAATTATCCTAACGTTTCAAGCTTGTCCGTCCACAAATGCGGGCTCTAGTCGCTGTGTCACACACCACACACACACACACACACACACACACACACACACACACACACACACACACACACACACACACACACACACACACACACACACACACACACACACACACGGCGTTTGGCGTCAAATGTACGTCCTCTAGCAAGGTTTACGTAGCTAGACGTGACGTCATTTTTATCTTGTTACTTCTCTGCCAGGATTCGGGGTCCGCCCGCCCAGCACATCGTGTGCATTCTACGGAACGCATTCCGACCAGTCCCATCTCAAAGTCTACCATATTTTCAATTCGGTAGACAAAAAGGTGACTGCCAAGAGTGTAAAATGCACAGAAGAACCCAACAAAGAAACAAACAATCTAAGAAAAGACAGTTACAACACAATCTATTAATACTTCTGAATTATCACAATGGGCACATAAACAAGCAAGCAATTTGCAACTTATCTTTTCGTAGCCGGAAGATGAGATCACTGGCAGTGAAAGGGTTAACTCTTTCGAGACGTGCCGCATCCGGAATCGCGGCGTAAAGCCGCGAATCCGGATGCGGTACGTCTCGAAAGGTTTAATCGTTGAGAATTCAGTCCACAACTGTGCGAGTTCCTTATTGACGTTTATCTACAGTCTGAACAGAAGTTTAGGTCGCCGTCGCGTCAGTAGTAGACAGTGGGACCAGGCCCCAGGGGGAAGGGGGCACCAATCAAAGGCAGCGCTAGTCTGGGGCGTGCCTAGACCTGCGCGCATATCCCATACTTATGTATTAGAAAGCGCTAAAAGCGATCTTGGGGGAAATTGGCCAATGCATGGTGACCCGGAACTCAAACGAAGTCTTTTTTTTTTTCTTTTTTATTATTATTATTTTATACTCCTTACTCGTTAATGAAGTTATTTACCCTTAACTGCAGGGGCAAGAAGAAAGCTACTCAGCTGCAAGAGACATAAACCCTCATGAGCCCCCGCAGTCGCGGGGGCTCATGAGGATTTATATCTCTTGTTAGTCCCGTGTTTTTATGCCTATTTTGGGTCCCATTTACATTTTTGTTTTTCACGCTAATGTCGGTCAGTGTGCAGTGGCTTCAGACGCGACATCCGTGATCACCGGCAGCAAAAGGTTAAAACTAAACGTGTGTACTGCTGTCTTTTTTTTTTTGTTTGTTTTTTTTTTTTTTGTAATAAACTTTCCTTTTTTTTTAGAAATCAGCATAACATTTACTATGTGCGGCACTCTCTTTTCTACGGGTAGTGATGTATTTTGTTCATTGTTAACTCTTTTCATTCTGATACACCCATTGCTTGAAATAAATGCGACTATGATAGTTCAAGGGTGGTGCCAGAATAGCTTGTCGCCTGAGGCGCCAAGCTATTTTGGCACCAGATTGACCTAAAACCGTTGATCTATCTCATCTGTAGTGTATCTTCACAGAACAATAAGCACACTTAAAAAAAGAAATCAGCATCACGATGTAATGATTAAATAACAGCACGGGGCAACCCTCTGGCATTCTGGCCAATCGTTGAGTGCGATATATAATGCAATTTGGTCATGCGACTTTTGGCTGCGCAGACCCGACAGTACGCAGGGTCTGCGATGGAGATTAGGGCGTGGGGAGGAACCGGGACGGACGTGCAGCAGACGTGGTGACGTCTCGTGCATGAAAACACAATCAACCACATACCCAAACGCAAGCACACACGCACACTGACATGCATGCACACACGCACGAACATACACCTAAATAAGCGCACGCACACAGACATTAATGAGCGTACACACATACACACACACGCAATCACGCACATATTAGTGTCCACACTCACGCACGCACTCGCACATTAATGTGCGTACACACATACACACACGCGCACACGCACTCACACTTTAATGAGCGTACACACACGCACATACACACACCCACGCACACACACACACACAAACACGCACGCACACATACACACGCCAGCGCACACACACGTGGCACAGGAACACGGAGGGTCAGGTAACTCCCTACATGGCAAGATTATGGTTATTGGTTAGTTCAGGGTTTAACGTCCACGGCACCGAAGTGATAATGGACGGCCCTGACGGGCGGGTTATGGGGGACAGGTAAAATCTATTGCCTATGGAGAACGACCTGAATACTGATCAATTCAGGCGCACTGCAACTGTGCCACTCTGACTTACCAGGACTTTTCAACGGACATTCTATGGAAAAAGCCCGTCTTTCTTCCCTGGATTGCGAGTCCATCTACCGGGGCCGGGACGGGGACTCGAACCCACGACCCGGCGATTCCCGTCGCTCTCTTGCTCCGACGCTTAACCGCCTGAGCTATTTCAGACTATTATGTTTTGGTTATGCCTTTTTATACTTGTGTGGTCCTTCACCCATAACCTTTTGAGTTTCGGTACCGGTTTTCGTCGCGTCGATTCCTGTAGCAATCATTGTAACAAAATGGGCTGCCGACACGCAGAGGGTTAAGTTGTATTGTCTACGTGGGACATACCTCCTCCAGCTCTTTACTCTGACATCCTTCAGCAGGAGATGGGTCGACCATGATAATTCAAGGGTAGTGCCAGATTAGCTTGGCGCCGGCCTGTCGGCGCCAAGCTAATCTAGCACTGCCCTTGAATTATCATGGTCGATCCATCTCCTGTAACTGGTGCGTAGTCTTTAAATGACGCCCCCCAAATTCGGCAAATACGGCTGTCGGGCTGAATGAGCTACATTGATGGGTGAAAAAAATGTATTTATAAAATTCTCTTATTTTAACCCTGCTAGGTTGATGCACTGCTATTTTCTCTCTCTCTCTCTCTCTCTCTCTCTCTCTCTCTCTCTCTCTCTCTCTCTCTCTCTCTCTCTCTCTCTCTCTCTCTCTCTGTTTTCCTAGATCTTAAAAAAGCTTTTGATCTTGTGGACCATGAGATTCTCTTACATAAGCTTACAATATACCACATGGACGAAACTACAATAACTTTTCTCAGATCCTATTTGGAAGACCGAAAGCAAAAAGTATACGTCCATGGTCAGTACTCTAGGCAAGGCCATGTTAAATTTGGAGTTCCTCAAGGATCAATTCTAGAACCTCTCCTATTTTTACTTTTTATAAATGATCTTCCTTTACATATTTCCGACCCTAACGTTAATTGTAATCTCTTTGCGGACGACACAAGCCTTCACGTTCCTGGTAAGAACAGTCATGATATTAGTCGTCGTTTACAATCCAGTCTTGACGAAGTTTCTGATTGGTGCTGTAAAAACCACATGGTACTACATCCTGATAAGACGAAGAGCATGTTAATCACCTCACGACAAAAACATCAACTTCACCCCCCTTCACTAACGCTCAGTCTTAATTGCCAACCTATTGAACAAGATCATGAACGCAACTTCCTTGGAATATGTATAGATGAGCAACTAAGTTGGGAGAAACATGTGACTAATATATGTAAGAAAATATCAAAAAATATTTTTCTTTTATCACAATTGAGAAGTGTGAGTGACATAAAATACACGAAAAATGTTTTTTCATGCACACATTAAATCTCATGTTGATTACATCTCCACTGTTTGGGATGGTAGCGGTGATGTGCATATCAAAAAACTAAATTCACTATACAAAAGAGCCATTAAACATGTAGATATAAGACCCATTCCTACCGCTGTAAAACTGCAAAATCTCAAACTTCTTGGCCTTCGTCAACAACTCGTTTACAACAAGTGCATACTTATGTTTAAAATTCTCCACAAGAAAGCTCCACAGTATCTAACAGCTAAATTTACTCCACGACAGTGTGAAAGGTCCTCGATTGATTGATTGTACATTGCTTAGCGTCCCGACAGCAACAAGGCTTTCTCAGGACGTGCCTGCACTGCTTGTGAAAAAAAATAAACAGAACATTGAATGTATGTCGCCAGCCGGTCAAATACATTAAATAAACCTAACACATGGGGCCTAAATAAAGCTAAGACCATTTAGCAACACACATCCAATATCAAGAGCTACAGGCAGTGCAGACAGTAGGGAGAGTTTTAAAAAGGCAAATACAGGTGAATGGATTGATTGATTGTACATTGCTTAGCGTCCCGACAGCAACAAGGCTTTCTCAGGACGTGCCTGCACTGCTTGTGAAAAAAAAAAATAAACAGAACATTGAATGTATGTCGCCAGCCGGTCAAATACATTAAATAAACCTAACACACGGGGCCTAAATAAAGCTAAGACCATTTAGCAACACACATCCAATATCAAGAGCTACAGGCAGTGCAGACAGTAGGGAGAGTTTTAAAAAGGCAAATACAGGTGAATGGACAAAGGGTAGACAGAAACACATGCCCCAGAATAGAGAGAAAAACCACCCTGTGGGGCTGACCAGGGTGACCCTGGGAACTAAAAAATACCTAACCCCACCCAAGTCCCCCAGGGCAGACCCGGGTGGGGGAGCAGGTGAATGGACAAAGGGTAGACAGAAACACATGCCCCAGAATAGAGAGAAAAAAAACCCACCCTGTGGGGCTGACCAGGGTGACCCTGGGAACTAAAAAAAATACCTAACCCCATCCAAGTCCCCCAGGGCAGACCCGGGTGGGGTTGAAAGGTCCTCGAGGAACAGTACTCTTCGATTACCACTACCTCGCATTGACTTATTCAAATCAAGCCTAGCCTTTTCGGGACCACTTTTATGGAATTCACTTCCTCAACATTTAAAAACACTAACCCACCTTTCCTCCTTTAAAACAAAACTACACATATACCTGATGGAAACTGCTTAGATATATTATTTTTATCCTGTCATTCTGATGAAAGGTTATGTAAATGTATATATGTTAGTGCGTGCATTTACACGGCTGTAAAGGTGTGTGTATGTATGTTTGATTCTTGGTACTTTGTGCTTGTTTTTGCTGTGCTATGATTTTTCTCCTATGTAATTTGTGCTGAGGAGTGTTACTTCCTTTTTGTATTTGTTTATTGCTACCTTAGTAGTATCATTTTCTGTACTGCGTGTGTCTGTACTTATTTAGTTATGTTTTTTGTTTGCGTTAAATATTTTTTGTTTGTCTTCATTATATTTCATGTTGTAGCACGTTAGAAACGGCAAGTTTGAAAAATGACGTATTTGTATCTGTCAAAACTTCTACCGTTATGTAATAAAGTTTCATCATCTCTCTCTCTCTCCATGAATGTTAGGTCTGTCCGTCTCACCGTCTGTCAGTCTGGCAGACTTGAAAGGACATGACAGATCCATAGTGAACCACTCACAAACCAGATAGGTGAGGCTAGCGCTGGCAACACTGTACACAAACCAAGGGGAATCACTCAGCGCTGGACAGACAAACAGTTGGATCCCCTGCCCCCGCCTATCAGGCACCCAATCGCCAGCCCACAGAGAAATACGCAGGTATAGAACAAGACGATCATCTACATCTACATCCTCAAAGGATGTACATAGTGAACCAGACCAATATGGGCGCAATATCAAAAGGAACTCTGATGGGTGGGGTGAAGCGCGTATGGCCCTTCGCGAGTGCAGAGTTTCCATCTTGACCAAACTGAAGTGAACTGTCTGCCTACCTGTCTGTCTCACCCGTTGCATTATTCACGTTATACCGTCGTGTTCATTGGTAAATTGAGTAACAGCAAGTATGACAAGATGGGATGAACCATAACACACAAAGTCCCTTCTATATGAGAGCTGTCTTCGCTGTCAAAGGTCTCTACCTTTTGTCTTTGACTTGATTCTGAAATATCTCCATTTGAAAAAGCATAGCAGAGGTGACAATGCGTGATAGTGAACGCTATAAGGGGCGCGCAGTGCATACGCGTCATTGGTTGTTCAAACGTCATTTGTCATGAGTATGACGTATATTGTTTTTACGTAATTTTATATTTAACGTGATATCAGTTTCGCTTTCGCTTCATGACTTGTGAAAATGGAGCCAAAACTAGAATTTCACGGTACAATTTCAGCCTTGCTATAATTTGTGTGAAATCAGGTTGACTTTACCTAGCTACATGCTATACTAAGTACACCTGCATGCTATTCTGACAGCGCGTCGATGTGTGTGTATGCGTGTGCGTGCGTGCATGCGCGCGCTGCAAACATCCTCAAGAGGCATAGATGTTCATGCGGCCTCCGGGCACTTGAGGATCTAGGCCTCTGGGAGATGCGCGCATATGTGTCATTGGTTGGTCAAACGCCATTAGTCATGACGTATTTTCTGTTTTTACGTAATTTTATATTTAACGTGATATGAATTTCACATTTGCTTCAAGACCTGCGAAAATTGTGACAAAACTAGAATTTCCCGGTAAAATTTCAGTCTTGCTATAATTTGTGTGAAATCAGGTTGACTTTACCTAGCTACATGCTATACCAAGTGCACCTTCATGCTCTTCTAAAAGCGCGTCGATGCGTGAGTGCATGCGCGCTCTGCAAACATCTTCAAGAGTCATAGATGTTCATGCGCCCTCCGGGCACATGAGGCGAAAGAGCGAGCGAGCGAGAGAAAGAGCCGCGAGCGAGCGAAAGAGCGAGCGAGCGAGGAGAGAGAGAGAGAGAGAGAGAGAGAGAGAGAGAGAGAGAGAGAGAGAGAGAGAGAGAGAGAGAATTAGGTCATATTTAGAGTATCAGTGTATGCGTGGTGACGGAGTTGCTTCTTTTACGTCACCGGCACTGTCTGAATTTCTCTAGAAGTGACGTTTTTTTTTTTTTTTTTTTTTTTTTTTTTTTTTTTACTGTTTTAATTCTTTTATGAAAAGAATTAATTTTACTCAAGAAGTTAAAGGGATACAAAGCTGGCTAACGAACTCATCCAATGTCTTTCTCCAAACTAGCTATATGCAGAAGTTCAAGTAAATAGGACAAAAATTACGGACTCTAATCTGAGTCAACCGACTTCCTATAAACGGTTGTCTATGTCTTCAATGAGACATTCAATTACAATATACAATATGGCTGGAGGTTCTCTTAGCCACCCACTTAAAAAAGTATTTCGCCAAGTTTCAAGCTTCTGTGTACAGAAATATCGGAGATTCTCTTGTTTACATACATGCGCACACATATATACATACATACGCACATACATACGCAGATACGGCGCTTCGCGCCAGATGTACGTTCAGCAGCGAGGTTAGCGTAACTAGACACGACGTAATTTTTATCTTGTCACTTCAATTGTTTGAGGTTTAGCCTGCCCGCCGTTGACATCATGGACATGCTATTAAATTCGCCCCACCGCGACCCGTCCTAAAAAGTCACTTCTATAAATAGAAGGGACTTAAAAAGTGGCAGAAATGCCAATTACTTCATCCGATCGGTGCACTGTTCGTTCTCTCCCCCTGTCTCTCTCTTATATCTCAGTTATAAAATCAGCAGACAATTCGCCATGACCTGTCACCGATCTCTCTCTCTCTCTCTCAACTAATTAGCACTCTATAGATTATTCCCTTTCCATGTTACATTCAAATGCTGAGATCGAAGAACACGACTCTTTCGTTTAGACCCCGCTATCTGCAAGAGAAACAGATCCACATGACCCCCCCCCCCCCCACCCACTTCCTATGCAAAGGGCTCGTGTGAATGTAAGTCTCTTGCTGACCAAAACCGGTTCCAGCGGTGCCTCGATTTAACTCCTTCACTGTCGAACCAACTGCAAGAGACATAGATCCTCATGAGCCCCCGCAGTCGCGGGGGGTCATAAGGATCTACGTCTCTTGCTGAGACCAATTTGTATACATGTTCTTTGGACGGCTGTGACCTTTGATCAGTGAACGAATACGGATTTCAGAAAAGAAGCATTTCTTACAGTGGCTGGGAAAGAAGGATTACAAGAACCACTTTCAGTACAAATTAACGAATAAAAAATCTCTCGATAATAACCAAGATCGCATTTTACGTTAGCCTTAACCGTACTGCCTCAAACTGAGGCAGTTAATCTGAGTTCAAACGAACGATTGAAATTGAAGACCAAGCGGCAATTAAGCAGGTCTTTTCATCTCGATCCTGTCGATCCGTCTCTTTCCCCTCCCCCCCCCCCCCCCAAAAAAAAAAAAAAAAAAAAAAAAAGCATCTATCTTGTCCGGCAGGGCAAGATTGGACATGTCATGGCAAAGGCACCCGAAATAGCCTTGTCTAATTAGAAGGAAATGATGAACGGAACAGTGTGTTGAATGAAAAAGAAAAACCAAGCGGTGTAAAACCCCTTCGCTGCCCAGAAAAAGTGAACACGATCAAATGCAAAAGGTATAGATCCTCATGAGCCCCCGCGACTGCGGGGGCCCATGAGGATCTATGCCTCTTGCTGAGACCAATTTGTATCCACGTTCTTTGGACCGCTGCGGCTACTGGTCGCTGAATGAAGATTTCAGAAACAAAATATGCGTCCGGTGGCAGGAAACGGGTTAAAGAAAAGAGTGCTACCAGTTCTGTTCTGACACTACTGCACGGGTAGTGCCTGATGAGCTTTGAGAAATCGCTTAAACAAACCAGTTGAACCAATTCAGCCTTGACACCTCAACTGAAGAGAAAGTTGAAAACGTACCTAGTAGGCAAAACAAATGACTGGTAAAGGAGAGATGAGGGAGAGAACTGTATATGAGTGACGCGTGATTGTACACACACACACACACACACACACACACACACACACACACACACACACACACACACACACACACACACACAAGATTGGCAACAGGGAGGGAGGCGGGGAAGGGTGCGAAGTAAGCGACTGGATATAGTATTTGCCGAAGCCCCACCCACCCCCCCTTCCCCTCCCCCTCACAACGCACAGTTGCCTCCATTATCAGTGTCCCCCCCCCCCCCCCACCCCCACCTACTTGGTACGATTTCCTATAATTATCATAAGCGCTGGCTGTCACCACTTTCTGTTTTGCTTATCAGGAGAAAGTTGACCATGATAGTTCAAGGGTCATGCCAGATCTGATAACAGTCACCCAGACTATGCATAAAAAATCATTTTTTGGGATACATGAATTTTGATATAAAATTTTATTTAGAAATCATTCTAATTTCAATTGATAATAATATTTATGCTTAGACTGCAGTAGTTTTTTAGTTATTAGCATCCAAAGAGGGGAGGGTCACTGTCAAAATGTTTAAAATGCCGAAAGTTTGCTGAAATACGCTAAATATGCACACTGTTTTCCAGATAATTTCCACATTTGTGGATGGATTTTCTTCAAATTTTGCACAAATGCTGCTGGGGGCTGCTGCTTTGGCATGAAGCAGGATTATTGGACTAAACTGATTCTGAACAAATTTATGTGGGAGTGTGTGCTGTATTTTTACGAAAATTTTTACCTAAATTTGCAAATGCCATAACTGACAAACTATTGACACAGGAATAAACATAGAGGTTCATACTATAGTCCTACATACATATAGTCTGCTGTAAAAGAGTTGTGGCTCAATCTCTTTTTGTTGTGCACTGGTGAGTTTGACACTGCCGAGCATTTTCCGCTATATGATAAAAGCATATTTTTCAAATATTTAATTTTTTGGACATCTTATTCAATAAGCAGGTTTAAATAATTGTTATCACACTAAAGTACCACATTTCTGCTATCACTCTGCCAAATTTCATAGCTGTACGTGGATTAGACAGCCGACACTGTTTGGAATGATTTTGGTACCCAAGTCTGGGTGACTCTGCCGCCTTAAACTGTCTCCTGTAAGGACACGCAAGTCTTTACAGGACAACTCTTAAATTGCAAATTTCTACCTAAGGGCACAATGCGTTAAACGAAATGGACAAGAGAACGCTCGGAGCGAAATGATTATTAACGATGAACCAAACAGTTTAATCCCTCCGCCCGGCCTTTCTTCCGCCGCCCTTCCTTCTCCCCCGCCCTTCCTCCCATCCCCGCCCCTTTTGCCCCACGCCCATTGCCGGCGGCTAGAAATTAGATCTCCGAAACAAAGGCAGATTCACCGATGAATAATCGACAGAACGCTTACAAAATGTTTTCTTTTTGTATGTTTTACTGTTTGCATTGAGACGGGCACTTTAGTTCATCCTCTTTTACAGGATAATAATAAATAACATTGAATCTTGATAACATTGATAATGGCAAGAGACATATATCCTCATGAGCCCCCGCGAATGCGGGGGCTCATGAGGATCTATGCCGCTTGCATTTGGGTTGGTGCCCAATGCGTTCCGGCACTGACGCGGTTAAACGAGAAAGAAAAAAAACCAAAAACCACTGAAACGCAGAAAGAAATGTATGCCGTTGCTATACTTAAACGTATTCTTATTTAGATGTCAAAATCTGTCTGTCCATTTAAAAAAAAAAGCGATATTTCTATTCTATAACAATGAAGTTCTCGCTTTTCTCAAAAGTGGACATACTGGCTTTTGCCACACAGCGGCTGTGTTACTAAGCCAAATGCAATGCCTGACACATAAACACCCTGGAAATATCGCTTTTCTCAAAAGTGGACATACTGGCTTTTGCCACACAGCGGCTGTGTTACTAAGCCAAATGCAATGCCTGACACATAAACACCCTGGAAATATCGCTTTTCTCAAAAGTGGACATACTGGCTTTTGCCACACAGCGGCTGTGTTACTAAGCCAAATGCAATGCCTGACACCCTGGAAATATCGAGTTTCAGTCTATTCCTGCCATTTAGAATTATTACGGAATTGTAAGAAACCTGAATGTGTGACCTATTCCATGGGAACTATAATTAAGGCTCTCGCAGAAATTGTAGAACACGTGTCCTTTGACGTTAAAGCGACATGCTCCAGTGAAAGAACGGGATCTCAATCAGCGTTAAAGCGATAATCACGTCATCCAGTGAAAGAACGGGATCTCAATCAGTGTTAAAGCGATAATCACGTCATCCAGTGAAAGAACGGGATCTCAATCAGCGTTAAAGCGATAATCACGTCATCCAGTGAAAGAACGGGATCTCAATCAGTGTTAAAGCGATAATCACGTCATCCAGTGAAAGAATAGTGTCTTGCCTCATTTAAGAATTCTATTCTTATCGCAATCTATGTCGGTAGTCACAGAAACCAGACGTTCTCTATGCCCTTCACGCGCCTCGGGAAACTCTCGTCCGTACGAAGGAAAAGAAGAGCAGAAAAAGCTAGTCTTATGATATTAACCAGTTTTACACCCAACTGTGATCACTAAATCAGTGACATTTACTCTAAGATATTCTGCTTTCATTTTAAACGATATACCTTTAATTAATTTCGATTTCCTAGACTAATAGGCGTGTGTGTTTGTGTGTGTGTGCGGGAGATGAGCGTGGGTGTGTATGGTACGTATTGGTTTGTGATATTAGGTTTTTAGTTTTAAAGTTTTTACAGTGTGTGTATAGCATTGGACTTGTGTGATAGAGTATTATTTATTTTTTATTTGTTGACTGTGATGTTTGTAACTGTAACGACACCAACACACATTCCTATGCTTTATGTTCTTAAGGCAAATGGCAATAAAGGGTATCTATCTATTTATCTACCTACCTACCTAAATAATAATAATAATTACGGTATTTATAATGCGCTTATCTTATAATAATTATAACTCTAAGCGCGCACTCACAACTCACGCAGGCATGCGCACGCTTTAGACAACGACTCACGTACCAAAATAGTGAAATACATTACGACAGTCAGCTTGGGGTGGGGAGTATGGTGATATAGTGCTAAAACTGTTGAAAGAGGGGAGTTTTGAGGGCGGACTGGAAGGAGGAGAGAGAGTGTTTCTGACGGAGAGAGAGTGGGAGAGTGTTCCAGGTGGAAGGACCGTATACCTACCTACCTACCTACCTACCTACCTACCTCTACCTACCTACCTCTACCTACCTACCTACCTACCCACCCATCTATCTATCTATCTTATCTATCTTATCTATCTTATCTATCTTATCTATCTTATCTATCTTATCTTATCTTATCTAATCTAATCTAATCTAATCTAATCTAATCTAATCTAATCTAATCTTATCTATCTTATCTATCTATCTATCTATCTAATCTATCTAATCTATCTAATCTATCTAATCTATCTATCTATCTATCTATCTATCTATCTATCTATCTATCTATCGTCAAAAGCGGAGTGCCTCAGGGCTCTGTCCTTGGGCCATTGCTGTTCTGCATATTTATCAATGACCTTCCACTGCATATTAGTTGCCAGGATATTTCTTGTGACATGTTTGCTGACGACTGCACACTACATACTCCTCACAAAGATGTAGCTGCAATTAGCACGCGTCTGCAGGAAAGCCTGCATGAGGTCACCGACTGGTGTCATTCCAACTCCATGTCCCTGAATCCGTCAAAAACAGAATGTATGGTTATAACCACACGTCAAAAGCACCAGCTATGCCCGCTCTCTCTTAGTCTGTGTATAAACGACAGCCCAATTGAGCAAGTATCACACCACCGCCTCTTAGGGGGGTCACTATAGGTGATCAGCTTAAATGGCAACTGCATATTAATAATGTGTGCAAAAGGGTTTCCAGCGGCCTGTATATGTTGTCAAAATTGAAAACAATTACTGACACAGATGCGCGTCTTCTTTTCTACAATGCTCATGTCAAATCGCACATAGACTATGCATCAACAGTGTGGGATGGTTCTAGTGATGTACATTTGAAGAGGCTGAACTCCCTACATAGGAGAGCTGCTAAGCTTATATTTCCCGATCCCGAACTCTCAACTGACGAAAAGCTTAAAACTTTAAAAATGCTCCCTCTATCCCATCACTTTCAGTTCAATAAAGGTGTATTGATGTACAAGCTATACAAGCAGTCATGTCCACTGTACTTGAGTTCTTTTTTCTCAGAACGGATATCTGTAGCATCTAGACATGGACACCATTTCAAAGTACCCCTGCCGCGTATTGATTTATTCAAAACCAGTTTGTCATTTTCGGGAAGTTCATTCTGGAATTCTATTCCTGCAGAAATCAGAAACGCAAAGACGCTCACCTCATTTAGGGTCAGCCTCTTCAAACACCTAGAATCTCTGACGTAATCTAATCATTACAGTACAGGGATAACTTGCGCGTGTGTTCAGGTGTGTGAATGTTTGTGTGTGTGAGAATGTCTGTGTGTGTGTGTGTGTGTGTGTGTGTGTGTGTGTGTGTGCGCGCGCGAGAGTGAGAAAGACACAGAGAGAGAAAGAGAGCGCCTGTTTTTTTTTTTTTTTTTTTTTTTTTTTTTTATATATATAATATACAGTGGACCATAATATCTGAGTGTCAAGAGTACATTGAATACTGCATGCACTATGTATAATGTTTTTTGCCTTCATATGTGTGTACGCGATATTTTTGGGCGCGCGCTCACGTGTGTGTGTGTATGTGTGTGTGTGTGTGCGTGCATGCTGTGTGTGTGTGTGTGTGTGTGTGTGTGTGTGTGTGTGTGTGTGTGAGACAGAGAGAGAGAGAGAGACTAGAGAGAGAGAGAGAGAGAGAGAGAGAGAGAGAGAGAGAGAGAGAGAGAGAGAGAGAGAGAGAGAGAGAGAGCGCACTTATACATATTTGCCTTTGCTGTATGAATTCTAATGTACTTAATGATTTTCTGTGTATTGCTTCACTTTGCATTTTTACTCATTTTATATTTTTGTGCGTACGCGTTATGCGCGTACGTATGTCTGGAGTGCGTGCCCGAGAGCGTGTGTGTATATGTGTGCGTGTGTGTCTAAGTGCCTGCGTGTGCAAGTTTGTGTTTGTGTGTGTGTGAGCGTGCGTGTGCGTGCGTATGTGCGTGCGTGCGTGCGTGAGCAAGTGCATACATGCGTCAGTGTGTGGTATGTGTATGTTTACATGTCTATGTCATTTATGTAGTAGATGTAGCAACGGCAAGTTTGAAAACTGGTCCTGTTACCAATAACTTCTACCGTTGGAAAATAAAGGTTCATTGTTCATTGTTCTATCTATCTATCTATCTATCTATCTATCTATCTATCTATCTATCTATCATCTATCTATCTATCTATCTATCTATCTATCTATCTATCTATCTATCACTCGAATTTTACAACAATCAAACTTGGTAAGTTGGCGCTTATATGCAGCAGTATTGCGGGACACACTAAAAGCATTTCTAAAAGAGGTCTTACAAGAGGAATAACACACCGAGGCCGCAGGACACACCGAGACCGCATGACTAAATTTTCCAGATTTGGGAGTCGTCGTCTGAAGACTGAGTACCGAGCTATTCTGGCACTACCCTTAAACTATAACGGTCGGTCAGTCTCCTAGGCTAAACGGGTTGAGGAATATAAAACAGACAACAAAGGTGAATTGTGCATCTGCTTCATAAATATTCTTGGCGTGCTTTTTTGATAATGCTGCGCAAGAGGGTTAACTTAACCTCTGCTTAATATTGCTCCATTTTAACCCTTTGGCTATCGGTAGCGGTTTTTGTGCGATGAGGAATCATCGCGACAAAAACCGCTATAGACAGCTAACGGGGCAATTTCGTTAAAAGGACTTTTCTGCTCCCTTTTTCCTTAGCTACGTAGAAGGGTACAATCTCTCTGTCTCCCCCCCCCCTCCACCCCCCCCCCTCCCCCCAACCGCTGCTGTTACGTGTGCCTGCTCACATGGCTTGTAAAAAGAACAAGACACATTTTGAGAACCTGTTTTAGGCTGTGTTTCCATATAGCTGCACGGCAGCGGTGCGGTAGACGACAGGGTAAATTAAAAAAAAATATTTAAAAAAAATATTAAAAAGTAGCTGAACAGCAGGCGGAAAACCGCTTTATGTGTTTCCATAATTATAGCGGCGAGACAGGTGGCATCGCGGCCCTATATGTTGTTTAGAATTGTTGCGATTTGTTGTCATGTACTGAAAACCACGCTACCATCACAGCGAAGTCGCGGCTGAACTGCCTTTAAATTTCTCCATGGGGCGATACAATTTTGACGCGCCGCTGTCGCCTGTCGCACCGACACTGCGCCGCTGTCGCGTAGCGCATATGGAAACACTCCTGTATTTCTATGTTTTTGATTCCTGTCGCTGTCGCCACCCTCTAACCCATTTAGCCTCAAAGCCCATAACAGGAGATGGATCGACCATGACAATTCAAGGGTAGTTCCAGATTAGCTTGGCGCCTTTAATTTTACTCTCAAAGCATCTCCTGTTCCTGTCCACTTAAAGAAAAGGTTCTTTAGAGAAGATATTGTATGAGTGTGCTGGTTTGTGATTTCAGACCTTACGGCTATAGGGCCGCACGGTGCAAGATCACAGACTAGCAGAAAAATCAGGAAATAAGCCGACTACCTGACAATCTCTGTCGCCATCAAATTACACTGATCGTCGTATGATAGAGACATTTGAAAAATACAGTTACAAAATCAGCACACGATTTCCCATGACCAGTAAATGCCATCTCTCTCTCTCTCTCTCTCTCTCTCTCTCTCTCTCTCTCTCTCTCTCTCTCTCTCTCTCTCTCTCTCTCTCTATCTCCGCCGTGAGATGACCTTAGTTGTCTGCTCCGCGTTAAACCCATATAACTAACTAATTAACTCTCTCTATCTCTCTCTCACTCACTCACCTCCAATATGTGTGACTTCAGAGTTCGGCTGATAAACATAATACTGCTGATAACACGTAAACGTCAAACATTTTCCCTTTCTCCATACATTAGCTAACTGAACGTTGCTTTTGCATCGGTGGCAGTTACAAATTCTCCAACGCCAACAATTCACCTATTGTGTTCGTTAATTTTTTTCCTTGATTTTTTCTTTGTATGATGCGTTTGTTTTCCTGTTGTGTTTTGTTTTGTTTACAGGATAGATTGTAAGACAGGCATTGCGTTGCCTAATAGCTTTATCCTGCAATAAAAGATTCATCGTCATCATCATCTCTCTCTTTCTCTGGGTACTGTGTGGGGTTATCTACTTTTATTTTTACCACAGGGTACACCCTGGTCAGCCCAACAGGGAGTTTTGTTTCTTTTTTATGAGGGTTTGTGTGTGTGTGTGTGTGTGTGTGTGTGTGTGTGTGTGTGTGTGTGTGTGTGTGTGTGTGTGTGTGTGCAAGGACATGATTGAAAGAAAAACAGGTGTTTGTACCTAATCATACACCCCTGAGAAATAAAGTTTCATTTCTCTCTCTCTCCCTCTCTCTCTCTCTGTTGTTTTTATCCTTGCAAAATAAATCATTCATTCTGTCTCCATTCACCCCCCCCCCCCCCCCGCCAACCCCTTCCCCAATCTGTCTCTTTCTTCAAACCCACTCCTCCTTAAATGTACTTTTATGTCATTTTATTGAAGGACGGATTGTGAGAAAGGTTTTCAAGACTAAATCGCAATCCCAAGAAGTCAGCTCTCTCTCTCTCTCTCTCTCTGCCTGTATGTAACAGATGGTTAATCCATTCATTCTCTGGGCACACTACAACAGTATACGGACCGACCATGATAGTTCAAGGGTAGTGCAGGAATAGCTTGGCGCCTTTAGGCGCCAAGCTTTTCCTGCACTACCCTTGCACTATCATGGTCGATCTGTCTGCTAAACCAGGAGGCAATCTTCGGATTACAACTCGCGACTCTTAAGGCGGAAGTGTTGGTGAAAGAACCCTATGGACAATCACTGTATGGACTGCGGACAAATTGCAACAACAGGTTTTTCAACGCCGGCGTGTTTAAAGTACTATTACACACAAATCTGAAGACACATTTCAGCATCATTCGTATTTGTTATGCTTTGTCGACACAAAACTGATGACCTTTAACAGCAGTTTGGACACGCAGAAAAAGCGCAGCCCTTAGCGTGTCAATCTATTTTTTAGCTGTTTCTCGCACTGATAGCGTTGTACTTACAGAACGGAGTGGAGTCATTGTCAGGTTACTTGATATAAAGACGACCTGTCCTGAACTTAATTGTCCTGTCTAAAAAAAATGAACCATAACTAGACCTGCGTGTAGCGTTTCGTAACCATTTGTTACAGAAGTGTATCTTTGAACAGTTACGGTGGTAGCGGGCTTTCAACACTGGCAGTTCGGTGCGCTTTTCTTCCCTCTCTCTGTTCATGTAAAGTAGTAGAAAATAATAGCGCGATAGTATTTAATCAGTAGATTAGCAACGGCAAGTTCGAAAAATGGTTGTTACTACCAAAACTTTTACCGTCGTCAAATAAAGGATTATTATCATTCTCTCCCTCTCTCTCCTTCTCCCCCTATTCCCGCCAACTCTCCCCCACCCCTTTTGCAAATCGAAAAAGCCCGGTTCCACCAATTTTCGCATTTCCGGCAGAGTTTCTTAAACAAGAACGAAAACAACCTTAATATTTATCGTAATGATGCCTATTACATGTCGACATGTCAAGCTAACCATTGCCAAAACCATGGACAACTCATTTTCTGCGATAACTTCCTCATAATTACGCGAAATGACATCCACAATGAAGAGCAATGTTTTTTTCCTCGACGACAAACAAAAAATGTTAACCCATTCAGCCCTGACGCACTACAGCAGGAGATGGGTCGACCATGATAATTCAAGGGTAGTGCCAGATTAGCTTGGCGCCTGTCGGCGCCAAGCTAATCTGGCACTGCCCTTGAATTATCATGGTCGATCCATCTCCTGCAACTGATCCATAGTCATTAGATGACGCCTCTAAAATTTGGGAAATACGGCCGTCGGGCTGAATGAGTTAACGGAAATCGGCACGACTGGGATTCATCTGGGATTCAAGAATTTAACCCCACCACTGGCGAGCGAATCTGAACAAACCACCCAGCTGCAAGAGGTATAGATCCTCATGGGGCCCCGCAATAGCGGGGGCTCATGAGGATCTAAGCCTCTTGCTGCTACCGCTTTGTGTTCATGTTCTCGGATGGCTGGGGTTGTTTGGCGACGAATGAAAACAGGTTTTAGAAACAAAAACAGCGCCCAGCGAGTTCAGTGACAGACTGAAACAACAATAACGTCCTCGGACGGAGGAGATGAAGGATACAAAATTGAAGCAAACCGACGCTAGCAGGAGGTATAAATTCTCATGAGCCCCTGCGGCTGCAGAGGCTTATGAAAATCTATGCCTCTTGTAGGTGCTGTGACAGAGTTTGGTTTAGGCAAAAACATTTATCACGGAACAATGGATTCAAATCGCTACCAGCCAGAGGTAAATGTTCTCGTGGGTCCCTGCTGCTGAATGGGTACGTGAGAATCTATTGCTCATGCAGATGGTGAATAATGGGTAGGAAGGAGAGGGGGGTGGGGGCGGTTGATTTAGGCACAAACATAAATCAGGGATATCTTTATTCTGTTCAATCTTCGCTGAGAGATGAAATGTCCGAAAATCAAGATTTACTGATTAATAAACTCAGCTAGCGGTACTCTTTTCCCAAGATTTTTGGGAAAAACAAACAAATCAAACAATAAACAACCCCAACAAGAACCGAAAAAGCCCAATAAAAATACCAACAAACTACACTTCTCCATTATGTTACATATTTCCCCTGCTTATTTATGTGTTTACAAAATCTTGACGCGCTTTTCCCTGCTGTTTTAATTTAATTTTTTTAAATTTCATTTTACAACTGAAAATTTATCTCCCAGTAAAAGTGAATAATTCATTGTAGACGTTTATTTGTTTAACTAATAAATGTACTTAGGAGTACTTTCCCCTAGTGGTTTTCAAAACTGAAAGTCTGTTTCCTATCAAAGCTGACGAAAATGGCCAATTGCTTATTAATGTCACATTTCTTTTGCTCGTCAGGATATAGGCATGTATTACTAATAAAGAAGTACCCAACGGAGAAAGAAACACGCTTAGAAAAGACGGGTAAAACACAATTTATTAATATTTCGGGTAAATACCCTTTGTCAAAATAAACAAACAGAGAGATTAGCCGCTACTTATCTTCATTGGCAGAAGGAATGTGGCAACTCAATGAGTTGCCACATTCCTTCTGCCAATGAAGATAAGTAGCGGCTAATCTCTCTGTTTCTTTGTTTGTCTATTTTGACAAAGGGTATTTACCCGAAATATTAATAAATTGTGTTGTACCCGTCTTTTCTAAGCGTGTTTCTTTCTCCGTTGGGTACTTCTTTGCATATTACAAGCTTGGCA